>JADGSA010000014.1:0-475000 GCA_017140325.1 Eucalyptus leucophloia subsp. euroa
AAAAATGGTCGGAATTGGAATTTTCTATGGAAAAAGGTTAATTTTCTCTGTGGAGTCTCCTTGTTCTTGTTTCAGCTGTCCTCCAGAGTGCTGTGATGTCCAAAATGACGGAAAGGACTGATGGAATGCTTTTGGAAGCCATGTTTCTCAACAGATTTCCAGCACTCGTGTTTTTTCAGCCAAAAAATGGTCGGAAACGGAATTTTCTACTGAAATACAGGGAATTTTCTCTGTGGAGTCTTCGTGTTCCTGTTTTAGCGGGCCTTCAGGGTGCTGTGATGTACAAAATGATGGGATGGATTGATCTAATCCTTTTGGAAGCCATGTTTCTCAACAGATTTCAAATACTCGTGTCTTTTCAGCCAAAAAAAGGCCGGAAAGGGAATTTTCTATGGAAAAACAGGGAATTTTCACTGTGGAATTTTCGTGTTCTTGTTTCAGCGGGCCTTCAGGGTGCTGTGATGTCCACAATGATGGGACGAATTGATGGCATGCTTTTGGAAGCCATGTTTCTCAACAGATTTCCAACACTCCTATTTTTTCTGCAAAAAAATGGCTGGAAAGGGAATTTTCTATGGAAAAACAGGGAATTTTCTCTATGGAGTCTTCGTGTTCTTGTTTCAGCGAGCTTTCAGCGTGCTGTGATGTCCAAAATGATGGGACGGACTGATCTAATCCTTTTGGAAGCCATGTTTCTCAACAGATTTCCAACACTCGAGTTTTTTCAGGAAAAAAATGGTCGGAATGGGAATTTTCTATTGAAAAAAGTGAATTTTCTCTGTGGAGTCTTCTTGTTCTTGTTTCAGCGGTCCTCCAGAGTGCTGTGATGTCCAAAATGACGGAAAGGACTGATGGAATGCTTTTGGAAGCCATGTTTCTCAACAGATTTCCAGCACTCGTGTTTTTTCAGGAAAAAAATGGTCGGAATGGGAATTTTCTATTGAAAAAAGTGAATTTTCTCTGTGGAGTCTTCTTGTTCTTGTTTCAGCGGGCCTTCAGGGTGCTTTGTGATGTACAAAATGACGGGAAGGACTGATGGAATGCTTTTGGAAGCCATGTTTCTCAACAGATTTCCAACACTCGTGTTTTTCAGCCAAAAAATGGCCGGAAAGGGAATTTTCTATGGAAAAACAGGGAATTTTTCTGTGGAGTCTTCGTGTTCTTGTTTCAGCGGGCCTTCGGGGTGTGTTTGTGATGTCCAAAATGATGGGACGGATTGATGGAATGCTTTTGGAAGCCATGTTTCTCAATCAGATTTCCAACACTCGTGTTATTTTTTTCAGCCAAAAAATGGCCGGAAAGGGAATTTTCTATGGAAAAACAGGGAATTTTCTCGTGGAGTCTTCGTGTTCTTGTTTCAGCTGTGATGTCCAAAATGATGGGCCTTCTTTTGGAAGCCATGTTTCTCAACAGATTTCAAACACTGTGATGTCCAAAATGATGGGATGATTGATCTTGAATGCTTTTGGAAGCCATGATGATGGAATGCTTTTGGAAGCCATGTTTCTCAACAGATTTCCAACACTCGAGTTTTTTCAGGAAAAAAATGGTCGGAATTGGAATTTTCTATGGAAAAAGGTTAATTTTCTCTGTGGAGTCTCCTTGTTCTTGTTTCAGCTGTCCTCCAGAGTGCTGTGATGTCCAAAATGACGGAAAGGACTGATGGAATGCTTTTGGAAGCCATGTTTCTCAACAGATTTCCAGCACTCGTGTTTTTTCAGCCAAAAAATGGTCGGAAACGGAATTTTCTACGGAAATACAGGGAATTTTCTCTGTGGAGTCTTCGTGTTCCTGTTTTAGCGGGCCTTCAGGGTGCTGTGATGTACAAAATGATGGGATGGATTGATCTAATCCCTTTGGAAGCCATGTTTCTCAACAGATTTCAAATACTCGTGTCTTTTCAGCCAAAAAAAGGCCGGAAAGGGAATTTTCTATGGAAAAACAGGGAATTTTCTTGGTGGAGCCTTCGTGTTCTTGTTTCAGCGGCCCTTCGGGGTGCTTTGTGATGTCCACAATGATGGGACGAATTGATGGCATGCCTTTGGAACCCATGTTTCTCAACAGATTTCCAACACTCCTATTTTTTCTGCAAAAAAATGGCCGGAAAGGGAATTTTCTATGGAAAAACAGGGAATTTTCTCTATGGAGTCTTCGTGTTCCTGTTTTAGCGGGCCTTCAGGGTGCTGTGATGTACAAAATGATGGGATGGATTGATCTAATCCTTTCGGAAGCCATGTTTCTCAACAGATTTCCAACACTCGAGTTTTTTCAGGAAAAAAATGGTCGGAATGGGAATTTTCTATTGAAAAAAGTGAATTTTCTCTGTGGAGTCTTCTTGTTCTTGTTTCAGCGGTCCTCCAGAGTGCTGTGATGTCCAAAATGACGGAAAGGACTGATGGAATGCTTTTGGAAGCCATGTTTCTCAACAGATTTCCAACACTCGTGTTTTTTCAGCCAAAAAATGGCTGGAAAGGGAATTTTCTATGGAAAACAGGGAATTCTCTCTGTGGAGTCTTCGTTCTCTTCTTGTTTCGGCGGGCCTTCAGGGTGCTTTGTGATGTACAAAATGATGGGATGGATTGATCTAATCCTTTTGGAAGCCATGTTTCTCAACAGATTTCAACACTCGTGTTTTTCAGCCAAAAAAATGGCCGGAAAGGGAATTTTCTATGGAAAAAAGGGAATTTTCTCTGTGGATTTTCGTGTTCTTGTTTCAGCGGGCCGGGGTGCTGTGATGTCCAAAATGATGGGACGGATTGATGGAATGCTTTTGGAAGCCATGTTTCTCAAGAGATTTCCAACACTCCTATTTTTTCTGCAAAAAAATGGCAGGAAAGGGAATTTTCTATGGAAAAACAGGGAATTTTCTCTATGGAGTCTTCGTGTTCTTGTTTCAGCGGGCCTTCAGCGTGCTGTGATGTCCAAAATGAGGGGACGGACTGATCTAATCCTTTTGGAAGCCATGTTTCTCAACAGATTTCCAACACTCGTGTTTTTTCAGCCAAAAAATGGCCGGAAAGGGAATTTTCTACGGAAAAAAGGAATTTTTCTCGTGGAGTCTTCGTGTTCTTGTTTCAGCGGGCCTTCAGGGTGCTGTGATGTCCACAATGATGGGACGGATTGATGGAATGCTTTTGGAAGCCATGTTTCTCATCAGATTTCCAACACTCGTGTTTTTTTCAGCCAAAAAAATGGTCGGAATGGGAATTTTCTATGGAAAAAAAGTGAATTTTTCTGTGGAGTCTTCGTGTTCTTGTTTCAGCGGGCCTCAGGGTGTCTTTGTGATGTCCAAAATGATGGGACGGATTGATGGAATGCTTTTGGAAGCCATGTTTCTCATCGGATTTCCAACACTCGAGTTTTTTCGGGAAAAAAATGGTCGGAAAGGGAATTTTCTATGGAAAAAAAGGTTATTTTTTCTGTGGAGTCTTCTTGTTCTTGTTTCAGCGGTCCTCCAGTGCTTTGTGATGTCCAAAATGATGGAAAGGACTGATGGAATCCTTTTGGAAGCCATGTTTCTCAACAGATTTCCAACACTCGTGTTTTTTCAGCTAGAAAATGGTCGGAAACGGAATTTTCTATGGAAATACAGGGAATTTTCTCTGTGGAGCCTTCGTGTTCTTGTTTCAGCGGGCCTTCAGGGTGCTGTGATGTCCAAAATGAGGGGACGGACTGATCTAATCCTTTTGGAAGCCATGTTTCTCAGCAGATTTCAAATACTCGTGTCTTTTCAGCCAAAAAATGGCCGGAAAGGGAATTTTCTATGGAAAAACAGGGAATTTTCTCTGTGGAGTCTTCGTGTTCTTGTTTCAGCGGGCCTTCAGGGTGCTGTGATGTCCAAAATGATGGGACGGACTGATGGAATGCTTTTGGAAGCCATTTTTCTCAAAAGATTTCCAACAGTCGTGCTTTTTCAGTCAAAAATGGTAGGAAAGGGAATTTTCTAAGGAAAAACAGGGAATTTTCTCTATGGGGTCTTCATGCTCTTGTTTTGCCGGGCGTTCACAGTGCTGTGATGTCCAAAATGATTGGTCGGATTGATCTAATGCTTTTGGAAGCCATGTTTCTCAGCAGATTTCCAACACTCGTGTTTTTTCAGAAAAAAATGGTCGGAATGGGAATTTTCTATGGAAAAAAAAAGTGAATTTTTTCTCTGTGGAGTCTTCGTGTTCTTGTTTCAGCGGGCTTTCAGGGTGCTGTGATGTCCACAATTATTGGACGAATTGATGGAATGCTTTTGGAAGCCATGTTTCACAACAGATTTCCAACACTCGTCTTTTTTCGGCAAAAAAAGGTCGGAAAGGAAATTTTCTATGGAAAAACAGGGAATTTTCTCTGTGGAGTCTTCGTGTTCTTGTTTCAGCGGGCCTTCAGGGTGCTGTGATGTCCAAAATGAGGGGACGGACTGATCCAATCCTTTTGGAAGCCATGTTTCTCATCGGATTTCCAACACTCGTGTTTTTTCAGCCAAAAAAATGGCCGGAAAGGGAATTTTCTATGCAAAAAAAGGGAATTTTTTTCTATGGAGCCTTCGTGTTCTTATTTCAGCGGGCCCTCAGCCTACTGTGATGTGCAAAATGATGGGACGGATTGATCGAATGCTTATGGAAGCCAAGATTCTCATCGGATTTCCAACACTTGTGTTTTTTAAGCCAAAAAAAGGTCGGAAAGGGAATTTTCTATGGAAAAACAGGGAATTTTCTCTGTGGAGCCTTCGTGTTCTTATTTCAGCGGGCCTTCAGGCTGCTGTGGTGGGCAAAATGATGGGGCGGATTGATCGAATGCTTTTGGAAGCCATGGTTCTTATCGGATTTCCAACACTCGTGTTTTTTTCAGCCAAAAAATGGCCGAAAAGGAAATTTTCTATGGAAAAAAAGGGAATTTTCTCTGTGGAGTCTTCGTGTTCTTGTTTCAGCGGGCCTTCGGGTTTGTGATGTCCAAAATGATGGGACGGATTGATGAATGCTTTTGGAAGCCATGATTCTCATCGGATTTCCAACACTCGTTTTTTTCAGCCAAAAAATGGCCGGAAAGGGAATTTTCTATGGAAAAACAGGGAATTTTCTCTATTGAGTCTTCGTGTTCTTGTTTTGTTTCAGCGGGCCTTCAGGGTGCTTTGTGATGTCCAAAATGATGGGATGGATTGATGGAATGCTTTTGGAAGCCATGTTTCTCATCAGATTTCCAACACTCGTGTTTTTTCAGCCAAAAAAAAATGGTCGGAAAGGGAATTTTCTATGGAAAAAAAGGAATTTTTCTCGTGGAGTCTTCGTGTTCTTGTTTCAGCGGGCCTTCAGGGTCTTTGTGATGTCCAAAATGATGGGACGGATTGATGGAATGCTTTTGGAAGCCATGTTTCTCAATCAGATTTCCAACACTCGTGTTTTTTCAGCCAAAAAATGGCCGGAAAGGGAATTTTCTATGGAAAAAAGGAATTTTTCTGTGGAGTCTTCGTGTTCTTGTTTCAGCGGGCCTTCGGAGTGCTGTGATGTCCAAAATGATGGGACGGATTGATGGAATGCTTTTGGAAGCCATGTTTCTCATCGGATTTCCAACACTCGAGTTTTTTCGGGAAAAAAATGGTCGGAATGGGAATTTTCTATGGAAAAAAAGTGAATTTTTCTCGTGGAGTCTTCTTGTTCTTGTTTCAGCGGTCCTCCAGAGTGCTGTGATGTCCAAAATGACGGAAAGGACTGATGGAATGCTTTTGGAAGCCATGTTTCTCAACAGATTTCCAACACTCGTGTTTTTTCAGCCAAAAAATGGTCGGAAACGGAATTTTCTATGGAAAAACAGGAAATTTTCTTTGTGGAGTCTTCGTGTTCTTGTTTTGCCGGGTGGAAAGGGTGCTGTGATGAACAAAATGATGGGTCGAACTGATCTAATGCTTTTGGAAGGCATGTTTCTCATCGGATTTCAACACTCGTGTTTTTCAGCCAAAAAATGGCCGGAAAGGGAATTTTCTATGGAAAAACAGGGAATTTTCTCTGTGGAATTTTCGTGTTCTTGTTTCAGCGGGCCTTCGGGGTGCTTTGTGATGTCCAAAATGATGGGACGGATTGATGGAATGCTTTTGGAAGCCATGTTTCTCATGGAGATTTCCAACACTCGAGCTTTTTCAGCAAAAAAATGGCTGGAAAGGAAATTTTCTATGGAAAAACAGGGAATTTTCTCTATGGAGTCTTCGTGTTCTTGTTTCAGCGGGCTTTCAGGGTGCTGTGATGTCCACAATGATGGGACGAATTGATGGCATGCTTTTGGAAGCCATGTTTCTCAACAGATTTCCAACACTCGAGTTTTTTCAGGAAAAAAATGGTCGGAATGGGAATTTTCTATTGAAAAAAGTGAATTTTCTCTGTGGAGTCTTCTTGTTCTTGTTTCAGCGGTCCTCCAAAGTTTGTGATGTCCAAAATGATGGGAAAGGATTGATGGAATGCTTTTGGAAGCCATGTTTCTCATCGGATTTCCAACACTCGTGTTTTTTCAGCCAAAAAATGGTCGGAAAAGGAATTTTCTATGGAAATACAGGGAATTTTCTCTGTGGAGTCTTCGTGTTCCTGTTTTAGCGGGCCTTCAGGGTGCTGTGATGTACAAAATGATGGGATGGATTGATCTAATGCTTTTGGAAGCCATGTTTCTCATCGGATTTCAAAACACTCGTGTTTTTCAGCCAAAAAATGGCCGGAAAGGGAATTTTCTATGGAAAAACAGGGAATTTTTCTGTGGAATTTTCGTGTTCTTGTTTCAGCGGGCCTTCGGGTGCTGTGTGATGTCCAAAATGATGGGACGGATTGATGGAATGCTTTTGGAAGCCATGTTTCTCAATCGGATTTCCAACACTCCTATTTTTTCAGCCAAAAAATGGCCGGAAAGGGAATTTTCTATGGAAAAACAGGGAATTTTCTCTATGGAGTTTTCGTGTTCTTGTTTCAGCGGGAGTTCAGGGTGCTGTGATGTCCAAAATGATGGGACGGACTGATCTAATGCTTTTGGAAGCCATGTTTTCATCGGATTTCCAACACTCGAGTTTTTTCAGCCAAAAAATGCCCGGAAAGGGAATTTTCTATGGAAAAAAGGGAATTTTCTCTGTGGAGTCTTCTTGTTCTTGTTTCAGCGGGTCCTTCGGAAGTGTTGTGATGTCCAAAATGATGGAAAGGATTGATCGAATCCTTTTGGAAGCCATGATTCTCATCGGATTTCCAACACTCGTATTTTTTAGGCCAAAATATGGTTGGAAAGGGAATTTTCTATGGAAAAACGGGGAATTTTCTCTGTGGAGTCTTCATGTTCTTGTTTCAGCGGGCCTTCAGGGTGCTGTGATGTCCAAAATGATGGGATGGATTGATCGAATGCTTTTGGAAGCCATGTTTCTCATCGGATTTCCAACACTCGTGTTTTTTCAGCCAAAAAATGGCCGGAAAGGGAATTTTCTATGGAAAAACAGGGAATTTTTTCTCGTGGAGTCTTCGTGTTCTTGTTTCAGCGGGCCTTCGGGGTGCTGTGATGTCCAAAATGATGGGACGGATTGATGGAATGCTTTTGGAAGCCATGTTTCTCATCGGATTTCCAACACTCGTTTTTTCAGCCAAAAAATGGCCGGAAAGGGAATTTTCTATGGAAAAACAGGGAATTTTCTCTGTGGAGTCTTCGTGTTCTTGTTTCAGCGGGCCTTCGGTGCTCTTTGTGATGTCCAAAATGATGGGACGGATTGATGGAATGCTTTTGGAAGCCATGTTTCCCAACAGATTTCCAACACTCGTGTTTTTTCAGCCAAAAAAATGGCCGGAAAGGGAATTTTCTATGGAAAAACAGGGAATTTTCTCTGTGGAGTCTTCGTGTTCTTGTTTCAGCGGGCCTTCAGGGTGCTGTGATGTCCAAAATGATGGGATGGACTGATCTAATGCTTTTGGAAGCCATGTTTCTCAACGGATTTCCAACTGTCGGGCTTTTTCAGCCAAAAAATGGCCGGAAAGGGAATTTTCTAAGGAAAAACGGGGAATTTTCTCTGTGGAGTCTTCGTGTTCTTGTTTCAGCGGGCCTTCAGGGTGCTGTGATGTCCAAAATGATGGGACGGATTGAAGGGATGCTTTTGGAAGCAATGATTCTCATCGGATTTCCAACACTCGTGTTTTTTCAGCAAAAAAATGGCCGGAAAGGGAATTTTCTATGGAAAAAAGGGAATTTTCTCTGTGGAGTCTTCGTGTTCTTGTTTCAGCGGGCCTTCGGGGTGCTTTGTGATGTCCAAAATGATGGGACGGATTGATCGAATGCTTTTGGAAGCCATGTTTCTCATCGGATTTCCAACACTCGTTTTTTTTTTCAGCCAAAAAAATGGCCGGAAAGGGAATTTTCTATGGAAAAAAGGGAATTTTCTCTGTGGAGTCTTCGTGTTCTTGTTTCAGCGGGCCTTCAGGTCTTGTTTGTGATGTCCAAAATGATGGGACGGATTGATCGAATGCTTTTGGAAGCCATGTTTCTCATCGGATTTCCAACACTCGTGTTTTTTTCAGCCAAAAAATGGCCGGAAAGGGAATTTTCTATGGAAAAACAGGGAATTTTCTCTGTGGAGTCTTCGTGTTCTTGTTTCAGCGGGCCTTCAAGTGTGCTGTGATGTCCAAAATGATGGGTCGGACTGATCTAATGCTTTTGGAAGCCATGTTTATCAACAGATTTCCAACTGTAGGGCTTTTTCAGACAAAAAATGGCAGCAAAGGGAATTTTCTATTGTAAAACGGTGAATTTTCTCTGTGGAGCCTTCGTGTGCTTGTTTCACTGGGCGTTCAGGGTGCTGTGATGTCTAAAATGATGGGTCGGACTGATCTAATGCTTTTGGAAGCCATGTTTCTCATCGGATTTCCAACACTCGTCTTTTTTTCAGCCAAAGAATGGTCGGAATGGGAATTTTCTATGGAAAAAAGTGAATTTTCTCTGTGGAGTCTTCTTGTTCTTGTTTCAGCGGTCCTCCGGAGTGCTGTGATGTCCAACATGACGGAAAGGACTGATGGAATCCTTTTGGAAGCCATGTTTCTCAACAGATTTCCAACACTCGTGTTTTTTCAACCCGAAAATGGTCGGAAAAGGAATTTTCTATGGAAATACAGGGAATTTTCTCTGTGGAGTCTTCGTGTTCCCTTTTTAGCGGGCCTTCAGGGTGGTCTTGTGATGTACAAAATGATGGGATGGATTGATCTAATGCTTTTGGAAGCCATGTTTCTCATCGGATTTCAACACTCGTGTTTTTCAGCCAAAAAATGGCCGGAAAGGGAATTTTCTATGGAAAAACAGGGAATTTTTCTGTGGAGTCTTCGTGTTCTTGTTTCAGCGGGCCTTCGGGGTGCTGTGATGTCCAAAATGATGGGACGGATTGATGGAATGCTTTTGGAAGCCATGTTTCTCATCGGATTTCCAACACTCTATTTTTTTTCAGCAAAAAAATGGCCGGAAAGGGAATTTTCTATGGAAAAACAGAGAATTTTCTCTGTGGAGTCTTCTTGTTCTTGTTTCAGCGGGCCTTCAGGCTGCTGTGATGTCCAAAATGATGGGACGGACTGATCTAATACTTTTGGAAGCCATGTTTCTCATCGGATTTCCAACACTTGTGTTTTTTCAGCCAAAAAATGGCTGGAAAGGGAATTTTCTATGGAAAAAAAGGGAATTTTCTCTGTGGAGTCTTCGTGTTCTTATTTCAGCGGGCCTTCAAGGTGTTGTGATCTTCAAAATGATGGGAAGGACTGATGGAATGCTTTTGGAAGCCATGTTTCTCAATAGATTTCCAACACTCGTGTTTTTTCAATCAAAAAATGGCTGGAAAGGGAATTTTCTATGGAAAAACAGGGAATTTTCTTTGTGGAGTCTTCGTGTTCTTGTTTCAGCGGGCCTTCAGGGTCTTGTGATATCCAAAATGATGGGATGGACTGATCTAATTCTTTTGGAAGCCATGTTTCTCGACAGATTTCAAACACTCGTGTTTACAGCCAAAAAATGGCCGGAAAGGGAATTTGCTATGGAAAAATAGGGAATTTTCTCTGTGGAGTCTTCGTGTTCTTGTTGCAGCAGGCCTTCGGGGTGCTTTGTGATGTCCAAAATGATGGGACGGATTGATGGAATGCTTTTGGAAGCCATGTTTCTCATCGGATTTCCAACACTCGTGTTTTTTCAGCCAAAAAATGGCCGGAAAGGGAATTTTCTATGGAAAAAGGGAATTTTCTCTGTGGAGTCTTCGTGTTCTTGTTTCAGCGGGCCTTCGGGAGTCTTTGTGATGTCCAAAATGATGGGACGGATTGATGGGATGCTTTTAGAAGCCAAGTTTCACAACAGATTTCCAACAGTCGTGTTTTTTCAGCCAAAAAATGGCCGGAAAGGCAATTTTCTACGGAAAAACAGGGATTTTTCACTGTAGAGTTTTCGTGTTCTTGTTTCAGCGGGCCTTCAGCGTGCTGTGATGTCCAAAATGAGGGGACGGACTGATCTAATCCTTTTGGAAGCCATGTTTCTCAACAGATTTCCAACACTCGTGTTTTTTCTGCAAAAAAATGGCCGGAAAGGGAATTTTCTATGGAAAAACAGGGAATTTTCTCTGTGGAGTCTTCGTGTTCTTGTTTCAGCGGGCCTTCGGGGTGCTGTGATGTCCAAAATGATGGGACGGATTGATGGAATGCTTTTGGAAGCCATGTTTCTCATCGGATTTCCAACACTCGTTTTTTCAGCCAAAAAATGGCCGTCAAGGGAATTTTCTAAGGAAAAATGGGGAATTTTCTCTGTGTAGACTTCGTGTTCTTGTTTCAGCAGGCGTTCAAGGTGCTGTGATGTCCAAAATGATGGGACGGACTGATCTAATGCTTTTGCAAGTCATGTTTCGCAACGGATTTCCAACCGTCGGGCTTTTTCAGCCAAAAAATTGGCCAGAAAGGGAATTTTCTGAGGAAAAAGGGGAATTTTCTCTGTGGAGTCTTCGTGATCCTGTTTCCGCGGGCCTTCAGGGTGCTGTGATGTCAAAAATGATGGGAAGGACTGATGGAATGCTTTCGGAAGCCATGTTTCTCAACGGATTTCCAAGACTCGTGTTTTTTCAGCCAAAAAATGATCGGAAACAGAATTTTCTATGGAAAAATGGGGAATTTTCTTGTGGAGTCTTCGTGTTCTTGTTTCAGCGGGCCTTCGGGGTGCTTTGTGATGTCCAAAATGATGGGACGGATTGATCTAATGCTTTTGGAAGCCATGATTCTCATCGGATTTCCAACACTCGTGTTTTTTCAGCCAAAAAATGGCCGGAAAGGGAATTTTCTATGGAAAAACAGGGAATTTTCTCTGTGGAGCCTTCGTGTTCTTATTTCAGCGGGCCCTCAGCCTACTGTGATGTGCAAAATGATGGGACGGATTGATCGAATGCTTATGGAAGCCAAGATTCTCATCGGATTTCCAACACTTGTGTTTTTTAAGCCAAAAAAAGGTCGGAAAGGGAATTTTCTATGGAAAAAAGGGAATTTTTCTCGTGGGGTCTTCTTCTTGTTCTTGTTTCAGCGGGCCTTCGGGTGCTTTGTGATGTCCAAAATGATGGGATGGATTGATCGAATGCTTTTGCCAGCCATGATTCTCATCGGATTTCCAACACTCGTGTTTTTTCAGCCAAAAAAGGGCCGGAAAGGGAATTTTCTAAGGAAAAACAGGGAATTTTCTCTGTAGAGCCTTCGTGTTCTTGTTTTAGCGCGACTTCAGGCACTTGTTATGTCCAAAATGATGGGATGGATTGATCGAATGCTTTTGGAAGCCATGTTTCTCAACAGATTTCCAACACTCGTGTTTTTTCAGCCAAAAAATGGCCGGAAAGGGAATTTTCTATGGAAAAACAGGGAATTTTCTCTGTGGAGTCTTCGTGTTCTTGTTTCAGCGGGCCTTCAGGGTGCTGTGATGTCCACAATGATGGGACGAATTGATGGAATGCTTTTGGAAGCCATGTTTCTCATCGGATTTCCAACACTCGTATTTTTTTCAGCAAAAAAATGGCCCGAAAGGGAATTTTCTATGAAAAAACAGGGAATTTTCTCTGTGGAGTCTTCGTGTTCTCGTTTCAGCGGGCCTTCAGTGCTGTGATGTCCAAAATGATGGGACGGACTGATGGAATGCTTTTGGAAGCCATGATTCTCATCGGATTTCCAACACTCGTGTTTTTTCAGCCAAAAAATGGTCGGAAAGGGAATTTTCTATGGAAAAAAAGGGAATTTTTCTCGTGGAGTCTTCGTGTTCTTGTTTCAGCGGGCCTTCAGGGTGCTTTGTGATGTCCAAAATGATGGGAAGGATTGATGGAATGCTTTTGGAAGCCATGTTTCTCATCGGATTTCCAACACTCGTGTTTTTTCAGCCAAAAAATGGTCGGAAAGGGAATTTTCTATGGAAAAAAAGGGAATTTTCTCTGTGGAGTCTTCGTGTTCTTGTTTCAGCGGGCCTTCAGGGGTGCTTTGTGATGTCCAAAATGATGGGACGGATTGATCGAATGCTTTTGCCAGCCATGATTCTCATCGGATTTCCAACACTCGTGTTTTTTCAGCCAAAAAATGGCCGGAAAGGGAATTTTCTAAGGAAAAACAGGGAATTTTCTCTGTGGAGTCTTCGTGTTCTTGTTTCAGCGCGCCTTCGGGTGTTTGTGATGTCCAAAATGATGGGACGGATTGATGGAATGCTTTTGGAAGCCATGTTTCTCATCGGATTTCCAACACTCGTGTTTTTTCAGCCAAAAAATGGTCGGAAAGGGAATTTTCTATGGAAAAAAGGGAATTTTCTCTGTGGAGTCTTCGTGTTCTTGTTTCAGCGGGCCTTGGAAAAAGGCTTGTCTTGTTTGTGATGTTCAAAATGATGGGACGGATTGATCGAATGCTTTTGGAAGCCATGATTCTCATCGGATTTCCAAGACTCGTGTTTTTTCAGCCAAAAAATGATCGGAAACAGAATTTTCTATGGAAAAATGGGGAATTTTCTCTGTGGAGTCTTCGTGTCCTTGTTTCAACGGGCCTTCAGGTTCCTGTGATATACAAAATGATGGGACGGATTGATCGAATGCTTTTGGAAGCCATGATTCCCCCCGTATTTCCAAGACTCGTGTTTTTTCAGCCAAAAAATGGCCGGAAAGGGAATTTTCTTTGCAAAAAAGGGGGAATTTTCTCTATGGAGGCTTCGTGTTCTTGTTTCAGCAGGCCTTCAGGGTGTCTTTGTGATGTGCAAAATGATGGGACGGATTGATTGAATGCTTTTGGAAACCATGATTCTCATCGGATTTCCAACACTCGTGTTTTTTCTGCAAAAAAATGGCCGGAAAGGGAATTTTCTACGGAAAAACACGGAATTTTCACTGTGGAGTGTTCGTGTTCTTGTTTCAGCGGGCCTTCAGGGTGCTGTGATGTCCAAAATGATGGGGCGGACTGATCTAATGCTTTTGGAAGCCTTGATTCCCAACAGATTTCCAACTCTCGTGTTTTTTCAGCCAAAAAATGGTTGGAAAGGGAATTTTCTATGGAAAAACAGGGAATTTTCTCTGTGGAGTCTTCATGTTCTTGTTTAAGCGGGCCTTCAGGGTGCTGTGATGTCCAAAATGATGGGACGGACTGATCTAATGCTTTTGGAAGCCATGTTTCTCATCAGATTTCCAACACTCGTGTTTTTTCAGCCAAAAAATGGCCGGAAAGGGAATTTTCTATGGAAAAACAGGGAATTTTCTCTGTGGAGTCTTCGTGTTCTTGTTTCAGCGGGCCTTCAGGGTGCTGTCATGTGCAAAATGATGGCACTGATTGATCGGATGCTTTTGGGAGCCATGATTCCAATCGGATTTCCAACACTCGTGTTTTTTCAGCCAAAAAATGGCCGGAAAGGGAATTTTCTATGGAAAAACAGGGAATTTTTTCTGTGGAGCCTTCGTGTTCTTTTTTCAGCGGGCCTTCGGGTCTTTGTGATGTCCAAAATGATGGGACGGATTGATCGAATGCTTTTGGAAGCCATGTTTCTCATCGGATTTCCAACACTCGTGTTTTTTCAGCCAAAAAATGGCCGGAAAGGGAATTTTCTATGGAAAAACAGGGAATTTTCTCTGTGGAGCCTTCGTGTTCTTGTTTCAGCGGGCCTTCAGGTGTTGTGATGTCCAAAATGATGGGACGGATTGATGGAATGCTTTTGGAAGCCATGTTTCTCATCAGATTTCCAACACTCGTGTTTTTCGGGCCAAAAAATGGCCGGAAAGGGAATTTTCTATGGAAAAAAGGGAATTTTCTCGTGGAGTCTTCGTGTTCTTGTTTCAGCGGGCCTCCTGGTCTTTGTGATGTGCAAAATGATGGGACGGATTGATCGAATGCTTATGGAAGCCAAGATTCTCATCGGATTTCCAACACTTGTGTTTTTTAAGCCAAAAAAAGGTCGGAAAGGGAATTTTCTATGGAAAAACAGGGAATTTTCTCTGTGGAGCCTTCGTGTTCTTGTTTCAGCGGGCCTTCGTGGGGTCTTTGTGATGTACAAAATGATGGGATGGATTGATCTAATGCTTTTGGAAGCCATGTTTCTCATCGGATTTCCAACACTCGTGTTTTTTCAGCCAAAAAATGGCCGGAAAGGGAATTTTCTATGGAAAAACAGGGAATTTTTTCTCTGTGGAGTCTTCGTGTTCTTGTTTCAGCGGGCCTTCGGGGTGCTGTGATGTCCAAAATGATGGGACGGATTGATGGAATGCTTTTGGAAGCCATGTTTCTCATCGGATTTCCAACACTCGTGTTTTTGCAGCCAAAAAATGGCCGGAAATGGAATTTTCAATGGAAAAACAGGGAATTTTCTCTGTAGAGCCTTCGTGTTCTTATTTCAGCGGTCCTTTAGGGTGCTTTGATGTCCAAAATGATGGGACGGATTGATCGAATGCTTTTGGAAGCCATGTTTCTCATCGGATTTCCAACACTCGAGTTTTTTCAGGCCAAAAAATGGTCGGAAGGGAATTTTCTATGGAAAAAAGGGAATTTTCTCTGTGGAGTCTTCTTGTTCTTGTTTCAGCGGTCCTTCAGTGCTTTGTGATGTCCAAAATGATGGGAAGGATTGATGGAATGCTTTTGGAAGCCATGTTTCTCACAGATTTCCAACACTCGTGTTTTTTCAGCCAAAAAATGGTCGGAAAGGGAATTTTCTATGGAAAAACAGGAATTTTTCTCTGTGGAGTCTTCGTGTTCTTGTTTTAGCGGGCCTTCAGGGTGCTTTGTGATGTACAAAATGATGGGATGGATTGATCTAATGCTTTTGGAAGCCATGTTTCTCATCGGATTTCCAACACTCGTGTTTTTTCAGCCAAAAAATGGCCGGAAAGGGAATTTTCTATGGAAAAACAGGGAATTTTTCTCTGTGGAGTCTTCGTGTTCTTGTTTCAGCGGGCCTTCAGGGTGCTTTGTGATGTCCAAAATGATGGGACGGATTGATCGAATGCTTTTGGAAGCCATGTTTCTCATCGGATTTCCAACACTCGTGTTTTTTCAGCCAAAAAATGGGGAAAGGGAATTTTCTATGGAAAAACAGGGAATTTTTCTGTGGAGTCTTCGTGTTCTTGTTTCAGCGGGCCTTCAGGGTGCTTTGTGATGTCCAAAATGATGGGACGGATTGATATAATGCTTTTGGAAGCCATGTATCCCAACAGATTTCCAACACTCGTGTTTTTTCAGCCAAAAAATGGCCGGAAATGGAATTTTCTCTCTAAAAACAGGGAATTTTCTCTCTGGAGCCTTCGTGTTCTTGTTTCAGCGCCCTTTCAAAGTGCTGTAATGTCCAAAATGATGGGACGGATTGATATAATGCTTTTGGAAGCCATGTATCCCAACAGATTTCCAACACTCGTGTTTTTTCAGCCAAAAAATGACCGGAAAGGGAATATTCTATGGAAAAAAGGGAATTTTTTGTGTGGAGTCTTCGTGTTCTTGTTTCAGCGGGCCTTCGGGGTGCTGTGATGTCCAAAATGATGGGACGGATTGATGGAATGCTTTTGGAAGCCATTTTTTCTCATCGGATTTCCCACACTCGTGTTTTTTCAGCCAAAAAATGGCCGGAAAGGGAATTTTCTATGGAAAAACAGGGAATTTTTCTCGTGGAGTCTTCGTGTTCTTGTTTCAGCGGGCCTTCGGGTGCTTTGTGATGTCAAAAATGATGGGACGGATTGATGGAATGCTTTTGGAAGCCATGTTTCTCAACGGATTTCCAACACTCGTGTTTTTTCAGCCAAAAAATGGCCGGAAAGGGAATTTTCTATGGAAAAACAGGGAATTTTTCTCGTGGAGTCTTCGTGTTCTTGTTTTCAGCGGGCCTTCAGGTGCTGTGTGATGTCCAAAATGATGGGATGGATTGATCTAATGCTTTTGGAAGCCATGTTTCTCATCAGATTTCCAACACTCGTGTTTTTTCAGCCAAAAAATGGCCGGAAAGGGAATTTTCTATGGAAAAACAGGGAATTTTTCTGTGGAGTCTTCGTGTTCTTGTTTCAGCGGGCCTTCAGGGTCTGTGATGTGCAAAATGATGGGACGGATTGATCGAATGCTTTTGGAAGCCATGATTCTCATCGGATTTTCAACACTCGTTTTTTTCAGGCCAAAAAATGGCCGGAAAGGGAATTTTCTATGGAAAAACAGGGAATTTTCTCTATGGAGTCTTCGTGTTCTTGTTTCAGCGGGCCTTCAGCGTGCTCTGATGTCCAAAATGATGGGACGGACTGATCTTATCCTTTTAGAAGCCAAGTTTCTCAGCAGATTTCCAACACTCGTGTTTTTTCAGAAAAAAATGGCCGGAAAGGCAATTTTCTACGGAAAAACAGGGATTATTCACTGTAGAGTTTTCGTGTTCTTGTTTCAGCGGTCCTCCGAGTGCTTTGTGATGTCCAAAATGATGGAAAGGATTGATGGAATGCTTTTGGAAGCCATGTTTCTCATCAGATTTCCAACACTCGTGTTTTTTCAGCCAAAAAATGGTCGGAAAGGGAATTTTCTATGGAAAAAAGGGAATTTTCTCTGTGGAGTCTTCGTGTTCTTGTTTTAGCGGGCCTTCAGGGTCTTTGTGATGTACAAAATGATGGGATGGATTGATCTAATGCTTTTGGAAGCCATGTTTCTCATCAGATTTCCAACACTCGTGTTTTTTTTAGCCAAAAAATGGCCGGAAAGGCAATTTTCTACGGAAAAACAGGGAATATTCTCTGTAGAGTTTTCGTGTTCTTGTTTCAGCGGGCCTTTAGGGTGCTGTGATGTCCAAAATGATGGGACGGATTGATCGAATGCTTTTGGAAGCCATGTTTCTCAACAGATTTCCAACACTCGTGTTTTTTCAGCCAAAAAATGGCCGGAAAGGGAATTTTCTATGGAAAAACAGGGAATTTTCTCTATGGAGTCTTCGTGTTCTTGTTTCAGCGGGCTTTCAGGGTGCTGTGATGTCCAAAATGATGGCACGGATTGATCTAATGCTTTTGGAAGCCATGTTTCTCATCAGATTTCCAACACTCGTGTTTTTCAGAAAAAAATGGTCGGAATGGGAATTTTCTATGGAAAAAAAGGAATTTTTCTCGTGGAGTCTTCTTGTTCTTGTTTCAGCGGTCCTTCAAGGGTGCTGTGATGTCCAAAATGATGGGAAGGATTGATGGAATGCTTTTGGAAGCCATGTTTCTCATCGGATTTCCAACACTCGTGTTTTTTCAGCCAAAAAATGGTCGGAAAGGGAATTTTCTAAGGAAAAACAGGGAATTTTCTCTGTGGAGTCTTCGTGTTCTTGTTTCAGTGGGCGTTCAGGGTTTTGTGATATCCAAAATGATGGGATGGACTGATCTAATGCTTTTGGAAGCCATGTTTCTCATCGAGATTTCAACACTCGTGTTTTTTCAGCCAAAAAATGGCCGGAAAGGGAATTTTCTATGGAAAAACAGGGAATTTTTCTGTGGATTCTTCGTGTTCTTGTTTCAGCGGGCCTTCGGGGTGCTGTGTGATGTCCAAAATGATGGGACGGATTGATGGAATGCTTTTGGAAGCCATGTTTCTCATCGGATTTCCAACACTCGTGTTTTTTTCAGCCAAAAAATGGCCGGAAAGGGAATTTTCTATGGAAAAACAGGGAATTTTCTCTATGGAGTCTTCGTGTTCTTGTTTCACCGGGCGTTCGGGGTGCTGTGATGTCCAAAATGATGGGTCGGACTGATCTAATGCTTTTGGAAGCCATGTTTCTCATCAGATTTCCAACACTCGTGTTTTTTCAGGAAAAAAATGGTCGGAAAGGGAATTTTTTATGGAAAAAAAAGGAATTTTTCTCGTGGAGTCTTCTTGTTCTTGTTTCAGCGGGCCTCCGAGTGCTTTGTGATGTCCAAAATGATGGGACGGATTGATGGAATGCTTTTGGAAGCCATGTTTCTCATCGGATTTCCAACACTCGTGTTTTTTCAGCCAAAAAATGGTCGGAAAGGGAATTTTCTATGGAAAAAAAGGGAATTTTCTCTGTGGAGTCATCATGTTCTTATTTTACCGGGCGTTCAGGGTGTTGTGATTTCCAAAAAGATGGGTTGGACTGGTCTAATGCTTTTGGAAGCCATTTTTCTCAAAAGATTTCCAACAGTCGTGTTTTTTCAGCAAAAAAATGGCCGGAAAGGGAATTTTCTATGGAAAAACAGGGAATTTTCTCTGTGGAGTCTTCGTGTTCTTGTTTCAGCGGGCCTTGATGTCCAAAAGGCTGTGATGTCCAAAATGATGGGACGGATTGATGGAATGCTTTTGGAAGCCATGTTTCTCATCGGATTTCCAACACTCGTGTTTTTTTCAGCCAAAAAATGGCCGGAAAGGGAATTTTCTATGGAAAAACAGGGAATTTTCTCTGTGGAGTCTTCGTGTTCTTGTTTCAGCGGGCCTTCGGGGTGCTTTGTGATGTCCAAAATGATGGGATGGATTGATCTAATGCTTTTGGAAGCCATGTTTCTCAACAGATTTCCAACACTCGTGTTTTTTCAGCCAAAAAATGGCCGGAAAGGGAATTTTCTATGGAAAAAAAAGGGAATTTTTCTCGTGGAGTCTTCGTGTTCTTGTTTCAGCGGGCCTTCGGGTGCTGTGATGTCCAAAATGATGGGACGGATTGATGGAATGCTTTTGGAAGCCATGTTTCACAACAGATTTCCAACACTCGTCTTTTTCAGCCAAAAAATGGCCGGAAAGGGAATTTTCTATGGAAAAACAGGGAATTTTCTCTGTGGAGTCTTCGTGTTCTTGTTTCAGCGGGCCTTCAGGGTGCTGTGATGTCCAAAATGATGGGACGGATTGATCTAATGCTTTTGGAAGCCATGTTTCTCAACAGATTTCCAACACTCGTGTTTTTTCAGCCAAAAAATGGCCGGAAAGGGAATTTTCTATGGAAAAATAGGGAATTTTCTCTATGGAGTCTTCGTGTTCTTGTTTCGCCGAGCATCTCGGGTGCTGTGATGTCCAAAATGATGGGACGGATTGATGGAATGCTTTTGGAAGCCATGTTTCTTCTCAGATTTCCAACACTCGTGTTTTTTCAGCCAAAAAATGGTCGGAAAGGGAATTTTCTATGGAAAAAAGGGAATTTTTCTCGTGGAGTCTTCGTGTTCTTGTTTTAGCGGGCCTTCGGGGTCTTTGTGATGTCCAAAATGATGGGATGGATTGATCTAATGCTTTTGGAAGCCATGTTTCTCATCGGATTTCAACACTCGTGTTTTTCAGCCAAAAAATGGCCGGAAAGGGAATTTTCTATGGAAAAACAGGGAATTTTCTCTGTGGAGTCTTCGTGTTCTTGTTTCAGCGGGCCTTCGGGTGCTTTGTGATGTCCAAAATGATGGGACGAATTGATCGAATGCTTTTGGAAGCCATGATTCTCATCGGATTTCCAACACTCGTGTTTTTTCAGCCAAAAAATGGCCGGAAAAGGAATTTTCTACGGAAAAACAAGGAATTTTCTCTGTCGAGCCTTCGTGCTCTTGTTTCAGCGGGCCTTCGTGTTCTTGTTTCAGCGGGCCTTCAGGCTGCTGTGGTGTGCAAAATGATGGGACATATTGATCGAATGCTTTTGGAAGCCATGATTCTCATCGGATTTCCAACACTCGTGTTTTTTCAGCCAAAAAATGGCCGGAAAGGGAATTTTCTATGGAAAAACAGGGAATTTTCTCTGTGGAGTCTTCGTGTTCTTGTTTCAGCGGGCCTTCAGGGTGCTGTGATGTCCACAATGATGGGATGAATTGATGGCATGCTTTTGGAAGCCATGTTTCTCAACAGATTTCCAACACTCGAGTTTTTTCAGGAAAAAAATGGTCGGAATTGGAATTTTCTATGGAAAAAAAGGGAATTTTTCTCGTGGAGTCTTCTTGTTCTTGTTTCAGCGGTCCTCCAGTGTTTGTGATGTCCAAAATGATGGGAAGGACTGATGGAATGCTTTCGGAAGCCATGTTTCTCAACAGATTTCCAACACTCGTGTTTTTTCAGCCAAAAAATGGTCGGAAACGGAATTTTCTATGGAAATACAGGGAATTTTCTCTGTGGAGTCTTCGTGTTCCTGTTTTAGCGGGCCTTCAGGGTGCTGTGATGTACAAAATGATGGGATGGATTGATCGAATGCTTTTGGAAGCCATGTTTCTCAACAGATTTCCAACACTCGTGTTTTTTCAGCCAAAAAATGGCCGGAAAGGGAATTTTCTATGGAAAAACAGGGAATTTTTCTGTGGAGTCTTCGTGTTCTTGTTTCATCGGGCCTTCAGGGTGCTGTGATGTCCAGAATGATGGGACGGATTGATAATGCTTTTGGAAGCCATGTTTCTCATCGGATTTCCAACACTCCTATTTTTTTTCAGCCAAAAAAATGGCCGTCAAGGGAATTTTCTAAGGGAAAACGGGGAATTTTCTCTGTGGAGACTTCGTGTTCTTGTTTCAGCAGGCATTTAAGGTGCTGTGATGTCCAAAATGATGGGACAGACTGATCTAATGCTTTTGAAAGCCATGTTTCTCACAGATTTCCAACACTCGTGTTTTTTCAAAAAAAATGGCCGGAAAGGGAATTTTCTATGGAAAAAAGGGAATTTTTTCTCGTGGAGTCTTCGTGTTCTTGTTTTCGGGCCTCGTGAGTGCTGTGATGTCCAAAATGATGGGACGGATTGATGGAATGCTTTTGGAAGCCATGTTTCTCAATCAGATTTCCAACACTCGTGTTTTTTCAGCCAAAAAATGGTCGGAAAGGGAATTTTCTATGGAAAAAAGGGAATTTTTCTCGTGGAGTCTTCGTGTTCTTGTTTCAGCGGGCCTTCGGGTGCTTTTGTGATGTCCAAAATGATGGGATGGATTGATGGAATGCTTTTGGAAGCCATGTTTCTCATCGAAGATTTCCAACTCTCGTGTTTTTTCAGCCAAAAAATGGTCGGAAAGGGAATTTTCTATGGAAAAATAGGGAATTTTCTCTGTGGAGTCTTCGTGTTCTTGTTTCAGCGGGCCTTCAGGGTGCTGTGATGTCCAAAATGATGGGAAGGACTGATGGAATGCTTTTGAAAGTTTTCTCATCGGATTTCCAACACTCGTGTTTTTTCAGCCAAAAAAATGGCCGGAAAGGGAAATTTCTATGGAAAAACAGGGTATTTTCTCAGGGGAGTCTTCATGTTCTTGTTTCAGCGGGCCTTCTGGGTGCTGTGATGTCCAAAATGATGGGACGGACTGATCTAATGCTTTTGGAAGCCATGTTTCACAGATTTCCAACACTCGTGTTTTTTCCGCCAAAAAAATGCCCGAAAGGGAATTTTCTATGGAAAAACAGGGAATTTTTCTGTGGAGTCTTCGTGTTCTTGTTTCAGCGGGCCTTTGGGAGGTGCTGTGATGTCCAAAATGATGGGACGGATTGATCTAATGCTTTTGGAAGCCATGTTTCTCATCAGATTTCCAACACTCGTGTTTTTTCAGCCAAAAAATGGCCGGAAAGGGAATTTTCTATGGAAAAATAGGGAATTTTCTCTGTGGAGTCTTCATGTTCTTGTTTCAGCGGGCCTTCAGGGTGCTGTGATGTCCAAAATGATGGGACGAACTGATGGAATGCTTTTGAAAGCCATGTTTCTCAACAAATTTCCAACACTCGAGTTTTTTCAAGAAAAAAAGGTCGGAAAGGGAATTTTCTATGGAAAAATAGGGAATTTTCTCTGTGGAGTTTTCGTGTTCTTGTTTCAGCGGGCCTTCAGAGTGCTGTGATGTCCAAAATGATGGGAAAGGATTGATGGAATGCTTTTGAAGCCATGTTTCTCAACAGATTTCCAACACTCGTGTTTTTTCAGCCCGAAAATGGTCGGAAAAGGAATTTTCTATGGAAATACAGGGAATTTTCTCTGTGGAGTCTTCGTGTTCCCTTTTTAGCGGGCCTTCAGGGTGCTGTGATGTCCAAAATGATGGGACTGATTCATCTAATGCTTTTGAAAGCCATGTTTTCCAACAGATTTCCAACACTCGTGTTTTTTCACCCAAAAAATGGCCGAAAAGGGAATTTTCTATGGAAAAACGGGGAATTTTTTCTGTGGAGCCCTCGTGTTCTTGTTTCAGCGGGCCTTCAGCGTGCTGTGATGTCCAAAATGAGGGGACGGACTGATCTAATCGTTTTGGAAGCTATGTTTCTCAACAGATTTCCAACACTCGTCTTTTTTCTACAAAAAAATGGCCGGAAAGGGAATTTTCTATGGAAAAACAGCGAATTTTCTCTGTGGAGTCTTCATGTTCCTGTTTCAGCGGGCCTTCAGGGTGCTGTGATGTCCAAAATGAGGGGACGGACTCATCTAATCCTTTTGGAAGCCATGTTTCTTAACAGATTTCCAACACTCGAGTTTTTTCAGGAAAAGAATGGTCGGAATGGGAATTTTCTATGGAAAAAAGTGAATTTTCTCTGTGGAGTCTTCTTGTTCTTGTTTCAGCGGTCCTCCGGAGTGTTGTGATGTCCAAAATGATGGGAAAGGATTGATGGAATGCTTTTGGAAGCCATGTTTTCTCACAGATTTCCAACACTCGTGTTTTTTCAACCCGAAAATGGTCGGAAAAGGAATTTTCTATGGAAATACAGGGAATTTTCTCTGTGGAGTCTTCGTGTTCCCTTTTTAGCGGGCCTTCAGGGTGCTGTGATGTACAAAATGATGGGATGGATTGATCTAATCCTTTTGGAAGCCATGTTTCTCAACAGATTTCCAACACTCGTGTTTTTTCAGCCAAAAAATGGCCGGAAAGGGAATTTTCTATGGAAAAACAGGGAATTTTCTCTGTGGAGTCTTCGTGTTCTTGTTTCGCCGGGCGTTCGGGTGCTGTGATGTCCAAAATGATGGGTCGGACTGATCTAATGCTTTTGGAAGCCATGTTTATCATCAGATTTCCAACTGTATGGCTTTTTCAGAAAAAAAATGGCAGGAAAGGGAATTTTCTATGGAAAAACAGGGAATTTTCTCTGTGGAGCCTTCGTGTTCTTGTTTCGCCGGGCGTTCAGGGTGCTGTGATGTCCAAAATGATGGGACGGACTGATCTAATGCTTTTGGAAGCCATGTTTCTCAACAGATTTCCAACACTCGTGTTTTTTCAAAAAAAAATGGTCGGAAAGGGAATTTTCTATGGAAAAAAGTGAATTTTTCTGTGGAGTCTTCTTGTTCTTGTTTCAGCGGTCCTCCAGAGTGCTGTGATGTCCAAAATGACGGAAAGGACTGATGGAATGCTTTTGGAAGCCATGTTTCTCAACAGATTTCCAACACTCGAGTTTTTTCAGGAAAAAAATGGTCGGAATTGGAATTTTCTATGGAAAAAGGTTAATTTTCTCTGTGGAGTCTCCTTGTTCTTGTTTCAGCGGGCCTTCGTGGTGCTTTGTGATGTCCAAAATGATGGGATGGATTGATCTAATGCTTTTGGAAGCCATGTTTCTCATCAGATTTCCAACACTCGTGTCCATTTTTTCAGCCAAAAAATGGTCGGAAAGGGAATTTTCTATGGAAAAACAGGGAATTTTCACCCAAGAAAGCGATGAATAAATTGCGGGACTTACCTCATAATACTTGAAAGCATCTGCAAGGTTAAATCGAGTTCACATCAACAATCCTAGATATGATTTCTAATTAATACTTAATTTCTTCTTTTTGGTTTTCACTTTTTTAATGAAAATCATGCTTTATGCAATGCATACTACTAATTTAACATGAAATGATATGACATGGTAATATGACCTAAACTATATGACAGGCACGTGATTTTTTATTTTCTTAATAAGCATGCAATCTATCATAATATGTAATAGCGTATAAAGAATGCCTTAATTCTAATTTTTTCTTTTCTGAAATTCGAAATTAAAAATTGATCAATAATTAAATGTGCAATCTAAATTAACCAAATGACCTAATTCTAATGACGAGCAATTTCTAATTAAATGAACCTAGCAACAATTACTAAATAACATGCATTTCATGCATCTAATTCAATATGACATGTGCATGATTGATTTTTGTATTTTTGTATTTTTTTATGAAAATTTGTAGTAAAAATCTAATTAAAGTGAGATATTATCTATTTTAAGTTAGGAATAAACTAATCTGAATCCTATCTTAACTTAGAAAATTATCTCGTCATGCAATTAATTTCAAAAGATATTATCTAAACTAGATACCATCTAAACATGCATTTTAAACAAAACTAACTATTTTATCATGCAATTTTATCTAGGAAAATCAATTCTAATCTATATGGAATGCAAATATAATTTTTTCAGTATTTTTTTGGGATAAATAAAACAATAAAAAAGACACCAAATCCTCCATGGTTGTTTCGCTAATAAAATCAACAAATTGATCTTAAGCCTTAAAGATCAAGACATCGATTTTATTCCCACATGATTAATTATTCCATCTAAAACCTTATAGATGGAATAAAAATTCGTGCGCGGTTGGGAATTGAAGCGGTACATCGAGAATTTCAATGATGCATCGAGAAATATTTCAAATAAAGAAAACAACACAAAATAAAATAAATCTATCTAATTTGGTTCAAGAAAACCACCTAGTTTAGATTATTCCCGGCTGCAAAGGACTCACGACGGCGGCGACTACACGGCTCACGGTGTGGGCGAACTTGCGGAGATGGAGCTCGCGGACGTTGGCGAGAGGACGCAAGCTGAAGTCAATGGTCGGTGTGACTTTCGTTTGGGAAGCTCATCCTGCATGAAAAACATTTAAAAAGCTGTTGAAGAATCACGCGCAGCTCGTGACAAAAGGCAAGCTTGAAGCGGAGGGCGGCGTGGCAACGAATGCGGGTTAAGTGCGACTCGACTGGTCATGCGGAGAGGGTGTCAATACTTAGGAAAGGCTTCTCACATCTTTCTCCAAAAGACAAGGATGACCTGCAACACAAAATTTACGAGGAAGGAAAGTCCTCATTGAAAGCCTAGCTACGGGACTTCACCAGCCAACGTGAATGTCTGCATAGAAAAGGAAAGTGGTCTTTTATTCCCCCTTTTTTTATTTGCTCTTAATGTGCCCCCCTTTCTCTACGTTGGTGGACTTCAGAAGAACAGTGATTCGCCGGTACGGCAACTTCTCAGTTTAGAATGATCAGGCTCGAGCTTGGACAGCAGCTCGCCGTTGTCGCCGGGGATTCCGCCGATGGCTTAACAGGCTTTATGGATGTGGCTCACATTGGGGAATGACAGCTCGGACTCAGAGGCCTGTTACAGCTGCAACAGGATCGCCAGGGCAGTGCAGGCGGGCGGCGTTGCTGGTGCGGGACACGGGCAGCAGCGGTGGCAGGAGCCGTGACGGGCGAGCAGAGGCACGGCTACGGGTGCAGGCATCGGGTAGCGTTGCTGCAGGTGTCGCGGACCGAGAGGCGGCGGCGCGGGCAGCAGCAGCGACGGCGTTCAGGTGGGTTGCTGCAACGGTTCTTTGCGGTGGTGGCGGAGCGAGAGGTGGCTACCGGTTGCGAGTGTACGGGACGGTGCTGCTTGGTGCTTGGGCGAAGAGCGGCGTAGGCGCGGACTCGGGCGTCGGCTAGGTGCAGCAGCAAGGGACCGAGGCGCGGGATTGCAGCGGCGGCGTCTGGAACTCGTCGAAGGAGGAAGGTAATGGCGGATTGTTGCTACGGGGTGCTTTGCTTGCGAAGCGGCGGTGGCGGGCGGAGATGGTGGCACGCTCGGAGCTCGCTGGAAAGAGATGCTGGCACCGGGCGAGGTGCAACGCGGGCACGGCGTCGGGCGGTCGGTGGTGCGGTAGCGCGAGGAGACCGGCGGCACGGAGGTGGCGGAGGGACGGTGCGGACGCGTGCACGATGGGCAGCGGTGGGAACGGCGTGCGGCTTTTGTGGAGAAGGAACCCACGAAGAAGAAGCACGGTGCACGCCTTTTCCTTTTCTTTTTTCTTTTATTTTTCTCTCCCTCTCCCTCCCTCCTCCGTCTTCTTTTTGTTTGTTTCTCTAACAGACTCTCTATTCATCTCTTTTTTTAATATCCTCCCCCCTCACTTCATTTTTCTTGTCCGAAGGAGAAGCCCTTCACAATGAATATTTTTTTCAGCTCTCCGGCTTCCTTGCGAGGCCTTTTGTCATAGATTTTTTCTCAACTCCTTTGGCCTCCCTCGAATGAGAATGCCCTCAAATCCATTTTTTTGTTCAGCCTCCTCCCCCCTCCGTTATGTGGCTTCCCTCTTTGCGTATTTATAGGGCTCTTGAAGTCCAACCGACTTTAGTGTGAACAAGTGAACAGGAGGTGGCCGTAATTTTTCCTTGCTGTTCACGTCCGGTTGCTTTTTCAAATATGGTGGCTACCCATCTGCTCTTCAGCAGGGATAATATTAAAGAAATGTTGGTCCATCTTCTTGCAGGAGAATTTTCACGTCCCCCATTAATGCGTGCATGTGCATGCATTAATGAGAGGGGAGAAAATGCACGTTCATGGATTTTTCTTTCTTCCTCATGCTTGGGCTTCTTATACGGCTACTTGTCCCTCCCTTTTATAGGATAGCCGCAACTTTTGACTTTTCTTGTTTATTATTTGCTTTCTCCTTCAGCAAATTTCTCGTTTACTTCTCCTGACAACCCACACTTGTGAGAGAGAGCATATTATATAATATAGCATGGGCTCATTTTGCTTTCTTTGAGGATTCCGCACGTCCACCGAATTTGTGCGTGCATGCACATGCATTAATGAGCGAGAGACAATTGACACGCAGTAACTTCTTTGTCATTTTCATTTTTGACTTTCACTCTTTTGCGTGTTCAGATCAGCGGAGAGAGACCATCCTTTTTGCGCATATAATCGACCACGAGCCCCTACTTCTTGTTGCCTTTTGGTACCAATGTAAATGTAACTACATGAAATGCAATTTTACTATTTTTTTATTATTTTTTTAGGGGTTAAAGATTAATCCCTAAAATTTTTTACTAAATGATTAGTCAAAATTTAGGTGTCAACAGCTGGCCCTCTTTGAATGTGAGCTCGCAGAGGTTGCATTCAAAGATAATATGATACCTAAATTTTGACCATGAACATGCAATGGATGATACTTTGGCGAGACTACTTTTCTTTTGGTTTTTTTTTTTTTATTTTTTTGTTTTTTTGGAAAATGAATGCCATTTTGAAATGAAATTTATATTATGCATGGAAATACTAATGCAAATAATAAAAGAACTTACCTGGAATTACTTACCTTCGAGTAACTTAAGATAGATTGGTGTTACATGTCCAGGACTCGTACCATTCTACGGTCGCCCAAAATAGTAACATGGTTTTGCAAAGAGACTGCTTTCCCAGGACCCGTACCATTCTACGGTCGCCCAGTATGGCATTGCTTGGTTGTGTCTAGGACCCGTACCATTCTACGGTCGCCTAAACGAGGATTCATTTTTCGGGACCCATACCATTTTACGGTCGCCTGGATGAGGAAATAGATGTTGTCTAGGACCCGTACCATTCTACGGTCGCCTAAACGGGGATTTACCTTCCAAGACTCGTACCATTCTACGGTCGCCTAAACGAGGATTCACTTTCCAGGACCCGTACCATTCTATAGTCGCCTGAATGAGGAAATAGATGTTGTCTAGGACCCGTACCATTCTACGGTCGCCTAAACGGGGAAAAGTTTTGAGACATCTAGATCCAGACTGAGATGTCAAGGATTTGGGAACTTAACCAATAGACACTCAATGTTAGGTGAGATGAATATTGGATTAAGAGGATTCGAAATACCTAGATCCAGACTAAGGTATAATGAGAAAGATCGGAAAACATTCACATCCAAAGTGAAATGCTTAACGAAGAGTTTTAAGACATCCAGATCCAGACTGAGATGTCAAGAATTTTGGGACTTAACCAATAGACACTCAATGTTAGGTGAGATGAATATTGGATTAAGAAGATTCGAAATACCTAGATCCAAACTAAGGTATAACGAAAAAGATCGAAAAACATTCACATTCAGAGTGAAATGCTTAATGAAGAGTTTCGAGACATCCGGATCCAGATTGAGATGTCAAGAATTTTGGGACTTAACCAATAGACACTCAATGTTAGGTGAGATGAATATTGGATTAAGAAGCGAAATACCTAGATGCAATGATAAGAAAAGATTGGAAAACATTCACATGTGAAGAGCTTAACGAAGAGTTTTGGACATTCAAAAAAGGAACTTGGGCTATGGAAAGCAGTCAATGAAAGGGACCAGGCCAGTGATGAAAACGGACTCTGGGCTATGAAAGCACGCCAGGTCGATGAAATGGTCTATGGGCTATGAAAACACGCCAGACCAATATAAAGGGACATTGGGTTACGGAAGCATGCCGTGTCAATCAAGAGGGACATCGGGCTATGGAAGCACGCCGAGTTGATGAAATGGTCTCTAGGCTATGGAAGCACGCCAAGTCATGAAAAGGACCGGGCTACGAAAGACAGCATACTAGCTGATAAAAAGGCACCGGGCTACGGAAGCATGCCGAGTCATATCAAGGAACTCCAGGCTATGGAAGCACGCCGGATTAATTAAAAGGACATCGGGCTACGGAAGCACGCCGAGTTGGTGAAAAGGGACTCTGGGCTACGAAAGCACGCCAGGTCGATGAAAAGGACATCGGGCTACGGAAGCACGCCGAGTTGATGAAACTGAGGACTCTGGGCTACGGAAGCACGCCAGGTCGATATAACTGGGGACTCTAGGCTACGGAAGCACGCCAGGTCAATATAAAGGAATTCCGAACTACGGAAGCACGCCGGGTTGATGAAAAAGGCACCGGGCTACGGAAGCACGCTGGGTCAATGACAAGGACTTCGGGCTACGAAAGCACGCCGAATCTCAAGGCTTCAAGGAGCAACTTGAACGTCAAGTATTACTCGGTCTTCAAGGAAATATTACCATCGGACATGATTAGAGCAAAACTTATATGCATTCATCAAAGAGGTAGACAATTTGAGCTACTTTAGAATGGACATTTCAAAGTTCAGTGGGTTTTTAATCAATTCAATCAAGGTTTATGCACAATGACTTTACCATATTTGCATCACCCAAATTTCACATGAGAGAATTATCGTTCAAGACAATAACTTGGATTTCTTAAGAATGCTAAATGAGAGACTTTCAGTTAGAAAGAACATGCACTCACTCTCATTCAGAAGAGCTATTTTAGGAGAATCACACTATCTCACTATCATCATACCCACAAGAGTCCGAGTATTCTCGCAAGCAGTACGATCTTACCAATCTAAGAGGTCTTTAATAGGGACCGTAATGTGGGCTTGGTCAATGGCTTAACAAAGGGACTCTTTGAGTCAAGGCTATTGAGAGAACAACTCTGCAATCATCTTCGGGTTTACAGGTCAAGAACCCTGCAAAATGAGAAAGAAATAATCTTGCCTGCACTTCTTCAAGCAATGCTTAAGACATGTGAACTCCTACGTTAATTCAAGTGCCCTAATTAGAAAAGACTTTGTGAGGGACGTAACGTAGGTTAGGTTCATGGGTTGAGAAACGAAAGGCTGGTTAGGCTCAAAATGTGTTTAGAGGGTTCAGAGTTGGTGATCATCTTGACATTGCAACCAATCTTCTTCTTCACCGTCGAAGATTTTCTTCATATCAAAACTCTATTGATTGTAATATCTCAGCATTTGAGTTTTTATGTACCGCCTCATAAGGGATATGACTTTCAATGTTTGAGTTTTGCCTTGGGGCAGTGATCTTGCTTTTATCAAGCACATTGTTTTTTCATGCCCCTAATTCTCATTCATTTTTTCTTCGCTTCTTTTTCATGGGCATTGGCCTTACTTTTACCAGGCACACTGCTTTTTCATGCCCCTTAGTTCTATTTTGATTTCAATTCTTGCGCACAATGCATGCGTCGAGCAGTTACACTTTGAATGACACTTGAACTTGCAAGGGTCTTTATTTGCCTTTTGCCTTGCCCTAGTGAGGGGGATGATCACCAACTGGGTTTAAGGAAAATGAAATTACAGGCTCAAATGGGCTATGCAAAGGATATAAGTATATAGGATAGAGAAAGAAATGCTCTTCGTCATTCTAAGGCACTTAAATTACCACATGAGTTCGATGTAATAGCACGACTTGAAGATTGATGCAAGTGAGGGCAAGAATTTTTTTTTCATTTTCCTCACCTCATGATGTTATTTTACCTCCAATTTGCCCCGATGTGGGATGGTTCTTGACAGGGATAATTTGAAAGAACTCTCCACAAGTGTATGAGGTTCAAAAGGGTTAAGCAATGGATCACCTGTAGTGTTTAGGATAGAGAAATGAATTGCCCCTCATCATTTCGGTCATCGTACTTTTCGCGAGAGAACTCTTCACTTTGCGGATATGGAACTTCCTACACTCATCTCACAAGTGTATCAGTAAGGGACTGTGTATAAGATATGGCTTGCCTTTCATCATCATGACACATCTCATTCAGCATTCTTAAGCATTGATGTCACTCCATTGAATTGTCTATCTTAACAAATCTCCATATGAAATTGGTGAGTTAAATAGGCAAAACCACTATTGAAATTCTCTTTACAAAAGAGTTCAACAATTTTAAGCATGAAAAGCTTTTGTGACTTTAGACAAGTTACCACACTCAAAACATGATTTCAAGTATTCATTCAAGGAATTGTCCCACGAAGGGACTGTTTCAGCAATGGGTGTCATTGGATTGCCCCTATCGAAAGGGAACAAACACACAAATTGATCAATCGAGGCTGAAAATCCGATCTTTGATGAATTCTTGCTTTTTTCCCTACACAAAACAACATGCATAAATAGGATCAAAGTAAATGCACATGGAATATCCATTTTGGTTTGGGTGGAGATTTTGTCTCAGTCGGGTCACTACCAAAATCTGTCATGCCCCCAATTTGTCATCTGCAAGGAAGAGAACAGAATGTCATTTCCAAAATTAATTATGTTCAAGGACGAGACATACCTTTTCTACTAGAGAATGATGGTCCTGTTTTACTTGCCCCTCATTTTATTAAGTTTTTAGAAATGTGTTCTCAAACTTGTTGAGTAATAGTTGGGCCAACATGATGTGCCTTTTTCAGATGCTCTCTCATTAGGCCAAAATAATGCTCATGAATCATGTGTGCTTGAGTTCTTCACCCTTCTTGGTCTTGTGATGCGAACCCTCCAGGTCAGAGATTCTTCCTTCTAAATATGTGACTAGTCTCTTGATGGTGGCACCAAGTTCGACTATCTCAGGAAAATGAGATGGTTCAAAAGTCCTCTTGACCCTTTTCTTCGAGTTGCAATTTCTCACTTGTTTTTATCCATCATTTTAGTTATTGACTATGTATGGATGGGTAAGCGGGACCACTCCATAATCACCTAGTTCAAATGAATGGGAACATGTAAGCATAAGTTGTAAATAGAGAGCCAATCCATGACAGTGATCTAATCAATTTTCATTTCTTTTTTTTTTATTCATGAAAAGTTTGTGCAAGAAGGGAATTTCCTAGAAAAATAAAAATAGGACACCCTAGCAAGAATCAAATTTCCTAAACATGCACTGGGAAAAGCCAAATTTCGAAACTCCCTAATAGGAACAATAAGGACATGAATTGAAAACAAATTCCCCAAAGTTTTTTTTGTTATTTTCCAAATGATTAATTGCATGGCAATTTTCTTATTTTATTTCTGATTAACAAATGAATTAAATCAATGATTGACCTAGATTGTCATGGACTGACCAAAAGTATGACAAAATAAGTAAATTGCATAGTATAGGGATAGAAGACTTACTTCACCAAGGAAAGTCAATGGCAATCACACAGACATGCACATGAGATGTGAGGCTCGATTTCTAGTCTAGACAAGCTTAGCAAAGTGAAGTTAATAAGGTGGGATGACTAGTTGCAACCTCGCATACTAAGTCAAGTCCTCCTAACTGCGGCTTAGTCAAGAATGATACCCCAATGCAGCGCAGTCTCGCGGGCAGAGGTAAACATTCGTGGGCAGAGGTAAACATTCTTGACACCAAGAAAAAGTTTTCGGGATTGAGTTGGGCAACCTCTACTACGCGGCCTCGCGGTCGAAGTCATATCCAACTCAATACCATCCTAAGTGTCCTAGTGCGGCCCAGGTCCGGCGGCAGGTTGTGTGTGCAACAGTATAGTGTAAATGCAAGGCATGCACAATAGTTTATATCAAGCAACACTTCATATGTGAAAGTGAACCATACATTCCTACACCTCCCTACAAAATAAAGGTTAGCAAACACTTCCCCTTATATCTCCCATCCCGCAAGAACATTTAACACCTTAAATGTTAGCGACGTACCTGAGATCCTTGCTGCCAAACAAAAATATTTTTTCAAAAAGAAAATTGGCCTAAATCCACTAAAAGTTTCAACTCAATTCCCCAGCGGAGTCGCCAAGCTATCGCGACCTCCCCGAAGCGGGTTGGACCACCTAAGGGTTCAGCTAATGGATTGCTAAGCCTAGACTTAGCTCGAGCTCTCCCAAGCCCATACCAATTCGCAACTTAGGGTTTAAGTTCTTTATATGCAAATGATTTTTATCCTGGTGTCGCCACTAATCTATTCTTGGTGGGTCGATTAGAAACCCAAGTAAAGTAATGGGAGAATTACTTCACTCCTACGAACCAGAGATCGTGAGTCCGAGGACTTGGTTACGCTAGATTTATCTAACGCCCTTTCGGTACCTTTCTCTTTTATTTTCGAAAAAAATGTTTCGCAAGTAGCTTGAATTGATTTTAAATCTATTTCCCTAACATGTGAGGTGATCATGCAGGTGTGCAAACCACCAATTTAACACCCAAGAAAGCGATGAATAAATTGCAGGACTTACCTCATAGCAACGAAAGCATCTGCAAGGTTAAATTAGAGTTCACATCAACAATCCTAGATATGATTTCTAATTAATACATAATTTCTTCTTTTTGGTTTTCACTTTTTTAATGAAAATCATGCTTTATGCAATGCATACTACTAATTTAACAAGAAATGATATGACATGGTAATATGACCTAAACTATATATCGTGATTTTTTATTTTCTTAATAAGCATGCAATCTATCATAATATGCAATGACGTATAAAGAATGCCTTAATTCTAATTTTTTTCTTTTCTGAAATTCGAAATTAAAAATTGATCAATAATTAAATGTGCAATCTAAATTAACCAAATGACCTAATTCTAATGACGAGCAATTTCTAATTAAATGAACCTAGCAACAATTACTAAATAACATGCATTTCATGCATCTAATTCAATATGACATGTGCATGATTGATTTTTGTATTTTTGTATTTTTTTATGAAAATTTGTAGTAAAAACCTAATTAAAGTGAGATATTATCTATTTTAAGTTAGGAATAGACTAATCTGAATCCTATCTTAACTTAGAAAATTATCACGTCATGCAATTTATTTCAAAAGATATTATCTAACCTAGATACCATCTAAACATGCATTTTAAACAAAACTAACTATTTTATCATGCAATTTTATCTAGGAAAATCAATTCTAATCTATATGGAATGCAAATGCAATTTTTTCAGTATTTTTTTTTGGGATAAATAAAACAATAAAAAAGACACCAAATCCTCCATGGTTGTTTCGCTAATAAAATCAACAAATTGATCTTAAGCCTTAAAGATCGAGACATCGATTTTATTCCCGCGTGATTAATTATTCCATCTAAAACCTTATAGATGGAATAAAAATTCGTCTTGTGATTGCGAATTGAAGCGGTACATCGAGAATTTCAATGATGCATCGAGAAATATTTCAAATAAAGAAAACAACACAAAATAAAATAAATCTATCTAATTTGGTTCAAGAAAACCACCTAGTTTAGATTATTCCCGGCTGCAAAGGACTCACGAACGGCAGCGACTACACGGCTCACGGTGTGGGCGAACTTGCGGAGATGGAGCTCGCGGACGTTGGCAGAGGACGCAAGCTGAAGTCAATGGTCAGTGTGACTTTCGTTTGGCGAAGCTCATCCTGCATGAAAAACATTTAAAAAGAAACTGTTGAAGAATCACGCTGCAGCTTGCGACAAAAGGCAAGCTTGGACTGGAGGGGTAGCATGGCAACAGATGCGGGTTAAGTGCGACTCGGCTGGTCATGCGGAGAGGGTGTCAATACTTAGGAAAGGCTTCTCACATCTTTCTCCAAAAGACAAGGGATGACCTGCAACACAAAATTTACGAGGAAGGAAAGTCCTCATTGAAAGCCTAGCTACAGGATTTCACCAGCCAACGTGAATGTCCTGCAAAGAAAAGGAAAGTGGTCTTTTATTCCCCCCTTTTTTTATTTGCTCTTACTGTGCCCCCCTTTCTCTACGTTGGTGGACTTCAGAAGAACAGTGATTCGCCGGTACGGCAACTTCTCAGTTTAGAATGGTCAGGCTCGAGCTTGGACAGCAGCTCGCCGTTGTTGTCGGGGATTCCGCCGATGGCTTAACAGGCCATATGGTTGTGGCTCACGTTGGGGAATGACAGCTCGGACTCGGAGGCCCGTTACAGCTGCAACAGGATTGCCAAGGCAGTGCAGGCGGGCGGCGTTGCTGGTGTGGGACATGGGCAGCGGCGGCGTCGGGGAGCCGTGAGCGAGCAGAGGCACGGCTACGGGTGCAGGCGTTGGGCGGCGTTGCTGCAGGTGTCGCGGACTGAGAGGCGGCGCGGCAAGAGTGGCGACGACGGCATTCAGGTGGGCTGGCTGCAACGGTTGCTGCGGTGGTGGCGACGAGCAGAGGTGGCTGCTGGTTGCAGGTGTCTCGGACGGTGCTGCTGGTGCTCGGGCGAAGAGCAGCGTAGGCGCGGGCTGCTGGGCGTCGGCTAGGTGCAGCAGCAAGGACAAAGGCGTGGGATTGCAACGGCGGCGGCGTACGGAACTCGTCGGAAGGAGGAAGGTAGCGGTGGATTGTTGCTACGGGGTGCTGCTTGCGAAGTAGCGGTGGCGGGTGGAGATGGTGGCGCACTCGGAGCTCGCTGGAAAGAGATGTTGCCGCCGGGCAGAGGTGCAACGACGGGCATGGTGTGGTAGCGCGAGGAGACCGGCAGCGCAGAGGTGGCGGAGCGGCGGTGCGGCGCGCGTGCGGTGGGCAGCAGCGGAACGGTGTGCGGCTTTTGTGAAGAAGGAACCCACAAAGAAGAAGCACAGTGCACGCCTTTTCCTTTTCTTTTTTCTTTTATTTTTCTCTCCCTTTCCCTCTCTCCTCACGTCTTCTTTTTGTTTGTTTCTCTGACAGACTCTCTATTCATCTCTTTTTTTTAATATCCTCCCCCTCACTTCATTTTTTCTTGTCCGAAGGAGAAACCCTTCACAATGAATATTTTTTCAGCTCCTCTGGCTTCCTTGCGGGCCTTTTGTCATAGATTTTTTTCTCAACTGCTCTGGCCTCCCTCGAATGAGAAAGCCCTCAAATCCATTTTTTCATTCAGCCTCCTCCCCCCTCCGTCGTGTGGCTTCCCCCTTTGCGTATTTATAGGGCTCTTGAAGTCCAACCGACTTTAGTGTGAACAAGTGAACAGGAGGTGGCCGTAATTTTTCCTTGCTGTTCATGTCTGGTTGCTTTTTCAAATATGGTGGCTACCCATCTGCTCTTCAGCAGGGATAATATTAAAGAAATGTTGGTCCATCTTCTTGCAGGAGAATGTTCACGTCCCCCATTAATGCGTGCATGCACGCATTAATGAGAGGGGAGAAAATGCACGTTCATGGATTCTTTTTTTCTTCCTCATGCTTGGGGCTTCTTATACGGCTACTTGTCCCTCCCTTTTATAGGATAGCCGAAACTTTTGACTTTTCTTGTTTATTATTTGCTTCCTCCTTCAGCAAATTTCTCGTTTACTTCTCCAAACAACCCACACTTGAGAGAGAGCATATTATATAATATTATATCATGGGCTCATTTTGCTTTCTTTGAGGATTCCGCACGTCCACCGAATTTGTGCGTGCATGCACATGCATTAATGAGCGAGAGACAATTGACGCGCAGGAACTTCTTTGTCATTTTCATTTTTGACTTTCACTCTTTTGTGTGTTCAGACTAGTGGAGAGAGACCATCCTTTTCGTGCATGTAATTGACCACGAGCCCCTACTTCTTGTTGCCTTTTGGTACCGATGCAAATGCAGCTACATGAAATGCAATTTTACTATTTTTTTAGGGGTTAAAGATTAATCCCTAATTTTTTTATGCAATTAATTACTAAATGATTAGTCAAAATTTAGGTGTCAACAGTTACCCATTCCATGCGCTTGGTAGGTTAATCCAGTGCTGAGAAGATCTTTTCACATCATGACTACGGAACCAGAAATCCTCGAAGCACTTGTTTCTCTTGCTCCTTCTCCTTCATCCTCAACCCCTTCGGAGTTTCGTGTTTCCAATGCTTCTAAGATAGACTATCTCTATGAAGTCTCTCTTAGCGATGAAACCGAGATCTCAGAAACTCAACTTCCTCTCATGAATCATTACTTCGCCTTTGCTAAACCCAACTCGTCCTTCTCACCTATCTGCTCCATCCGCCAGCTCATTCACCAAACCCCAAAGCAAGTAAAGGAGTACGTCCAATCTTCCAAATTTGACTAGCATCCTATTTCTGCTACTGAAAAAGAGTACTTTGTTATTCTCCAAATCCCTCCAGAATTTCCCAGACAATGGGCCCAACAGGAATACACTCATGTCCATTATGGTGCTGTTCATCTTGCTCTTACCTTTCATGGTCACAAAGGTTTGCCAGTTGTGGCAAGAATTGCTTTGTTGGATACTAGGTTTTTACAATACCAGCATGCTTGCATCGATACTGTCCAAACTATCTTGAATGTCGGAACAGTCTTTGTGACTTTGTATCCAAACTTCAACATCACTTTTTCAGATCCCCAGCTACTTTCCTTCTTAAAAGTCCAAGTACAGCTTATTGGAGCCCCTCAAACTGCTGACTCTGTAACTGCAACCTTACATTACCAGATGGTTTATCGAGTGCAGAATCATGCTCTTAACCTCAACTTCAACAATGCTAATGAAGATGATTTGTTCATCTCCATGCAGAATGATCAAGCATCATGTATCCATGTTCCTAGACAGATCCCAAAGGATACGTTGGCCAAGCTCCTTCCAGAGACTTGGATTACCAACTATGAAAAGCTACACCATCATAACAAGCCTTTCCAGTCTACATACTCAGAATTTGTCCGAAAAAAAGATGGAACCGTTTCCATCAAATTTGGCAAGGAAAAGGAAGAAAGTCCTTCTATCTTCCAGACCCTCTTCATGATTGAACCATGTGTTCCTCAATCAATTTTCGAGCCAGATCCCAAAAAGCTTGTTCGACACTTCAACAGTGATAGACATCCTATCCATTACTACAAAGACAACTATGGTCATTATTTCTGGGATCCTTTTTGTCAATGTTCCCATTGTACAAATTCTCCTGATGAGATAGACCCTTTTGTAAAACCCCCACCTCGACGGAAAAAGCCAAAAGATCCCATGTACCAAAGGTACTTAAACGGAGATCCATCCGTTAATACTCTTGGTGAGCGTGATAAATACCAGTTTATGGTTTCATATGCACCACCTCCATCACCAGAGTTCAGTACTACACCCCAAGTTCTACCAAAATCATCCCCACCATCTCCTCCTCAAAAGAAGCAAGCTCTCTCCCTGTTTTATAAGCCAATCCTAAAATGGGCTAAGAAGCATTCTTACCCACTTGAGATTTCAGCAAAAACATCTCCTACTTTTTCCATAACCATGTTCCAGGAAACAGATTTTCCTCCACTTGCCAGGGAAAGTTCAAAACTCATGTTTCCTGCTCCAGAAGAATTCATTGATCTACAAGGCAGATACCGTCATACTCTTAAGATAGCTGCCCCCACTGATGTGGATGAACATGGAAGATAGAGAAGAACTCTTGCTGCTGAAGTCGTCCTGAATTGGCAATCGGAGACTCTATTAGCACAAAACAATGCTTTCAAAGCAATTGATTCCAAGATTGGAAATGTTCAACAAGATCTTCAAAAATATGATGAGACCACCAAGAAAATGATTTCTGAATTCCAAAAGAGGCTAAATGCCTTGGAATCAGGATAACATCTAGTATATCATCATCTTGAGAGCCCCAAGCCGGAGATAGAAAAACTCAAGAGACAAATCCAACTCCTTGAAGAAGGAAGGTTTAGACCTTTCGATCCACTGGTACCTCTTGTCAGAATTGGATATTTGCCTCCAAAACCCCAGCCATCTATTTTTGCTGCCATCCCAGAAGATTCCTTTAGAAAAGAACCAAATATGGCAGAATTACAAGATCGTCTCAAAAATTTGAAGAAAGAAAAGGGAAAAGAGAAGATGCCCACAGAATCAAGTTCGATTGTTATAAAAGAATGGCCAGATCAGATGATGTTATCCAATCCATTAGAATCTTTTCTAGAGAATTTGGGCACTCAGGAACCTGACCCTGTTAACCAACAACCTGATCCTGCCATTCCAGAAAATCAGATTATGTTTCTAACAGAACAAATTTCTTCTAACATCTTTGAAACTGAATCAGATTCAGTATCCCTTTCGTCCTTTTCATCCTTCTCAACTCCTACTGCTGATTCTCCCCCTAGTGAGCCAATAACTTCATCAATATTCATGGCTGATTCTCCAGATCATGAGATGGAATCAAACTATTCTGAGCTAGAAAATGTTCAAACAGACAATCCCGGACGACATGTGTCCATGGCATCAAAACATTTTTTTCACCATTGATGACATTCCCTACCACAAATGGCCAGAAAGACTTGAAGAATTTTATACTTGATTGAATACTCAGTCCATCACCAACCATGACATGAATGATGTCCTTTACAACTTTGTTACGAGATTTTCAGGAAGCCTCAAGCTTTGGTGGAAATCTATTTCAGAACAAGACCAGATTCATTTTCTAACGTCACCGATTTAAGCCATGCCATCACCATCTTATATCACATCATTGTGGGGAAACCCACTGACCTCATAGAAATGAAAAAGAGAGAATTTTTCGAAAGAAAATGCTGCTCTCTCCAGAAGAAATATCTTGATAAGCATTATCGAATAATGCTTCAGCTTTTCTATCAGATTGGAGCCGATCCAAATCCGAAACATGTTCTCTTGACTTCCATCCCTAAAGAATTATCCCAGATGGTTGAAAGATCTTTTTTTGGAAGACAAAGGAGAGTGCAGGATATTCCCTTGAGAGAAAGACAACAAGAAATCCATCTATGCCTTGAAGAATTGTGTTTAAAGCACCGATGGTTCGAACCTACATCACAGATGATAGAGAACTCGAGACAGCCTGCTCTCGTCAAAAGTTAACAATCAAATGTTCCAAGAAAGATTGTGATGGTACATGTGAAAAGTCTTCTCAGGAAAAGAAACACTTCAAGAAGTACTGGTTAAAGAAATCCAAGCACGGCCAAAAGCACTTCCGAAGAAAGAAGAAATGGCGATACCTTCGCAAAAAGAAAGATCGCACAGGCCACAAAAAATCAAATCGCTGCTTCATCTGCAACCAGAAAGGGCACTTTGCCAAAAGTTGCCCCCAAGCTAGAAAATGTCAGCATCATTTGATACATCAGATTCAGAATGAAATAGGTATTTCTCTTGAAAATAATGATATCGAATCCTTATTCTCTGCTAATGAAGAACCATCTGAACAAGCTCTTTGTGTCATTCCCTCTTACCAAACTTCCAGTGAGACTGAGTCAGATTCAGAGTCTGAAGATATTTTTCATATATCATCCTCATCCCCAGAACCAAGCCTTGACATATTTTTAAGTCAAACTCATTGTCCCCATTTCCCTGTAAAAATCCTCACTTCGAAGTTTGCCAAACCTATCACTATTATTATTCTCATTGACACATGAGCAAGTTGTTCAATATTGGACACCAAAGTTCTTCCTGAAGAATTCTGGACTCCTTATATCCGATATTTTAATTTTGCTTTAGGAGATACTTTCTCCATGAATGTCAGAACCACTCCCATAACTGTCCAGTTCTTCCCCTAGTGTTCAATAACCACAAAAATCTTTGGATCCAGTCTTCCCAACAAAGATTTAATCATTGGTTGGGATATCATGACTCAAATCTCTCAACTTCACATCATTCCTAGAAAAGGTCTTAGGTATAGAGACCAGTTCTCTGAGTTCGTTAATATTCAGAAACTCTTTTCTATTCAGATGAGTCTATTAGATCCAGTCATGCAAAAATTGTTACAATCTTGTTCAGAATCTCATTCGAAATTCGCTCAAAAGTGTTCCCATCCTTTATAGGAAAATCCAGAGTTCTTTGTTCGCCTTCCTTTCAAGAAGAATGAAGACATTAATCCAACAAAGGCGAGTCATATGGGAATGAAGCCAAAACACTTGGCTTTAGCTTAAAGGGAATGCTCAAAATTATTGCAGCAAGACCTTATTGAAATATCCAACTCTCAGTGGGCTTGTGAAGCCTTTTATGTCAATAAGCGTGCTGAGCAAAACAGGGGAAAAATGAGATTGGTAATCAACTATCAACCTCTCAACCTTTTTCTCCAAGATGATAAATCCCCTTTACCGTCCAGAGATTCTCTCTTTACTGGTTTAACCAAGGCCCACATCTATTCCAAATTTGACCTCAAAGCCGGATTTTAGCAATTGGGCATTCATCCGAAAGACAGATCCAAAACAGGATTCTGTATCCCTAACCAGCACTTCCAGTGGAAAGTTCTTCCTTTTGGTTTAAAGGTAGCACCATCCCTTTTCCAAAAGGCCATGTGTCGCATTTTCCAACCAATTTTGTTAAGTGCAGCTGTATATATTGATGATATCCTGCTCTACAGTCCTGACGAGCAGTCACACTGCCAACTTCTTGAGCAGTTCGCAGAAATCGTGAAGAAGCATGGTATTATGCTTTCTCAAAGGAAAATGAATATTGCCCAAACAGAAATTGAATTTCTTGGTATGCATCTCAAGAAAGATACATACTACCCAGGGCCACATATCGCTCAAGAATTGTTAAAGTTTCCTAAAGATAACTTCACGACAAAACAAGTTCAACAATTTCTTGGGATAATCAATTATCTCAAGGATTTTGTCCCAATGATTGCAAAGCTCCTAATTCCTTTGCAATCCATGCTAAAGAAGAATCCCCCACCTTGGGGAAAAACTCAGACTAAAGCAGTCGCCGAGCTTAAGGAGATTATGCAAAATCTCCCACCACTGCAAATACCATCAACAGGAAAGAGAATTCTTCAAACTGACGCCAGTGATGAATACTGGGCAGCCATCTTGTTTGAAGAAATTGGTGGTAAGAGACATCTTTGTGCTCACAAAAGTGAAAAGTTTTCTCAAGCTGAAATGCATTATCATTCCACTTTCAAAGAAATCCTAGCAGTAAAAAATGGAATAAAGAAGTTTGAATTTCATCTCATCGGCCATCACTTCCTAGTAGAATTAGACATGGCATATTTCCCTTAGATGACCAAGTTTAAACAGAAACAGATTTCAAATTCTCAACTGCTTCGATGGGCTTAATGGTTCTCAAAATATTCTTTTCAAACCAAACATATTCCTGGAAAGAAGAATGTGCTTGCCGACTTCTTGTCAATACCAAAAGCACCAGCTGAAATCAACATGTACATCAAGAGGCTTGCTTTCCATATGCTCAATCATGGCGTGAAATACAAGATCGAGAAGATCAAAGATTTGCCAAGTTGGAAATATCCCCAGGAAATTGTAGAATAAATCCAGAATGACAGTCTCACTAAAAACATGGACAACCTCATGTGGCAATGCCACACAAATCTATTCAAATTCAATGGAGATTCGATTTGTTATCCTTCTGGGTTAAATTTGAATTATCCATTCATAAATCCCCTTATCTGGAAGGAAGATGATTTCCCTGATCAACTCAAGACTCTATTATGGTACTTAACCAATAAGTCCTTAATAGTTATTGAAATTCCAACTAGAAGATTTATTGCCAACCTCACCAAGATATTCTTACTCGGAAGAAATGTTGAAAAAGAAAGTGATAAGAATCTCTTAGACTTTCTTAATTGGTTCTATCATCCTACTCACTGGAAATATCTCCTGAAGAAAGAATTGAGAACCATGATCCCAACTCCTAAGTCCATACCATTTTGTTTTTCCGACGTCCATGGCATTTTTTTAGAAACAATGGCAACATCCTCAACACTCCACAGGAAATAGGAACCACATCCTATAGACCTTACTTAGACAGCTGAGAAGCTCGGATTCACAAATCTTATTCAAGATCTGTTAGATCTTCTGAACATCAGTACCGAGAACTCTAGAGAATCTTGTGCCAAGAAAACAAGACCATTCCCGAAGATGTTTGGAGTAATGTACCCACTACGTGGGATCATTATGACCTAGCACTAGGAGCTAAGGAAGCACTCAAGCAATACAGACAAGCTGCATCATCTCAAGATCATGAAATGATAGGCACAAATGATATTGTCCAATCTACCCAGGACCCCTATGCATGCTTTGGAGGTCCTCTGTCCCATGATCCCTACGAACAAGGACCATTGTCTTTATCTCAAAGCATGGACACATCCTTTTATGCACAGCCATCCAATTGGCCTCAGCCAATCATTCCTGCCGACACTGAAGGAGATGACAACACAAACTAGGCCGAAGAAGAAGCATCCCACTGGGCTCATGAAGAAGCCTTAGCATCCTCATCCCGCTAGCTCAACCAAATTCTATCACCTGAAGACCTTGAAGCACTTGAGCAAAAGTATGATGCACATCGCCTAGCAACAGTACACAGCTCGGATGACACCGACTATGAGTACAATGCTCGTGACGGACGAGACTGCTGAATCCGTACAATTTCACTGTAGCAAGTTACTGTTCACTTTTAATGTAACACTAGGCTAGGGAAAGTACTATTCACAGTATGGCCACTGTTCATAGTGTGCGAATAATTCCCTCCCGGAAGTTTCCAGTGCCTTTGTTTGTATCCAGACCCATAAGCATGGTCCTTGTGAGTGTCTTTGTGACCTCTTATCATCTATAAAAGGCGAGGAGGGTGTAATGTGTTGGGCAAAGTCCTTTGAAGTAAAGTGTGTGCTTTGTGAAAAACCTCTATGGCTTTCTAAATTCCTCTTCTTCTCCAGCCTGGTAGGATCCTCTAAGAAATGCAGCTTGGGTAGGTTAGAAATGTTTCCATCCTGACATCTTTGAGTGTCTCTAGGCTCTGAACTAAAGGGCTAAGTGGTTTTTTGCTAAAAGGCTATCCCTGAAAAGCTTGAACGGGAGTTGTTCGCCTACTGTGGGATGCATACTTGCAGGAAATTTACTCTCCTTCCCTAGTTCTAAGTCTAGGTCCATTCATGAAATAACCGGGCATCAGTTGATAATGCCAAAAGGATTTGAGTGAACTATAGAAAATGTGGGAGTTATGGAAAGGAAAAATGTTATATTTTGGCTAAGGCCGACCGTGTGCCCACACAAGTGTACTTTTATCAAATATGATGAAAAGGGTAAAATTGATTGTGTCTTCGAAACAAAAAAATACTATAACAGCTCGATGATTCGTATGTCATCCGGAGAATGGATGTTATACTATTACAGCTCGATGACTCTCATGTCATTTTGAGAAAGAATTGCTTGTATACCAGCTCGATGGCCCTATAGGTCATCTTGGAGAATGGATGGTATGAAATGTCGGCTCGGTGATTTTATAGATCATCTTGGAGAATGGACGACATGTCATAATGGCTCGGTGACTCAATATGTTATCTTGGAGAATGTACGTTATGATGAATATACTCGGTGACTCTATATGTCATCTCGGAGAATGAATATTATAATATACTAGCTCGGTAACTCAATAGGTTATCTTGGAGAATGAATAGTATGTTATAATGACTCGGTGACTTAGTGTGTCATCTCGGAGATTGAATCGTATAAATACTTACTTGGTAACCCGATGGGTTATTTTAGAGAATGGACAGTATTGATTGAAATGATCAAGAATGGTCCGTTTGACATGAAATCGACTAAGTCGATCGATCATTGCTTTGATTTGATGTTGTGAATTGATTGATTGAATGAAAATGACCTTGGGATGGTCTGATTAACAAGTAATCGACTAGGTCGATTGATTGAGATGTCGATCTGTGATGTGATTGCTTGGGTGCTTATTGAACTATACTAATATGCGGGTGGAATCTGAGGGCAAGATAAGTCCTCTGACTTGTGCATGCATAGGCAGCCCGAATAGCGTGTTGGTTTACTAATCGGGTCTTAAGGGGTAGAACTTGCTGAGACGTAGTCTCTTCTCGGTTGGGGGACAATATTTTAGGACCCTGATGAGGAGCCTGAGGAGAAAGAACCCAAAGAGGAGTACCTAGAGGAGAACCCCGATGATGATCCCGAGTACGACCCTGATGAGGACTAAAATCCTATCCTCTTTTGTGAACCCTAGTTATAGGTGGTTCAGTGTTAGACCAGGCCTCTATGAATAGTATTGTATTATATACTATGAGGTGCTTGTATAAAAGTTTGGTTGTGAATTTCAATATGAAAAATATGGCCCTACTTTTCTATCCCATTGCTTTATTGTCTGGGGATTTTAATTGTTTTCACATGTGCATATTAAAAATGAAAGGGTTGGCGATACATTCTGGGATATCGCATTCAAAAATAGACCAAATAGAAGGATGTGTGCGTGCCTAAGGATTGGGGCGTGACATTTGTACCCTAACCTAATCATTCCATCTTTTTTCCCATCGAAAGCGTTTTGAATCAGCTGTAGAAAACCTAAATTATCTTTTCATAATAGTATTTCTCAAGAATTTAGGTTTAGTGGACTCGTGATGAGACGGCAATGAGTGCATACACATATTCTATTCTTATTCGGCTTCGAGAAGTGCATGAAATGGCAGCGTTCCAATAACCAACGACTCCCTTTGGCTGCATAGCGCCAATACTTTTGCTTGTTTTTAAGCCGCTTTGTGGAACTGAATCCATGGAAAATGGAGATTAATGGACTACTGGGATCGAGATATGCTTCACGCACAGGTTTGCCTAGATATTGTGCCGCTCCCTCGCCAGGAAGAAAACAATTGTCAGAAATATTGATCGTCGAAGCCCATGGGGATAGAGGCCCATTGTTACGATTTCTTGATCCACACCCATTCAAGGCACATGATCTATCTAACAAATTAGGAACAATATTTAACTTAATATAGGGACAGGTATCTATTGATAAATAATATCGTTTCTAAATATCCGTATGAAAACACTTGAACTTAAAACAGCATAAATATCAACTCAATAAAATTTTAAATAAGCTATTATTTTTAGTAATATAAAGATTCTAAGTTAAATTAGTTAAATGGAACTATCCCAATATTAATTAAAGTAAAGAAAGATAAGAAGCTAATTGAAAGCTAGAAACTTTTTGTTAATTAGGAAATGAATTGAAATAAAAAGATATTCCAAAATCTGGGCAATATGGTAATAATGAAAACTTATGAATAGTATCGATGGACTAATTTGGGTTTGTTGTGAAAATTTGAGTGAGAAAATTGAATAAGTTGCAAGAATAAGGACTACATTGCTCATTTTGCAATAATGAAATGACTAGATTGTACATTTTCTAAATGTTTGGAGGCTTGTGATGACTTTCTCTCTTATTTTATCAAATAAAATAGCTAATTTGACAAATAGCCTTGTAACTTTGGGAGAAGGGGTGCCTTGCAGTGGTCAAACCTGGGCGACTGGTTACTGAAAATATCGATGTTTGCATAGTGGTAAGACCATATATGGGGGTTGATGCCTGCCCAATGCCGGAAGGTCAAGCGGATTTCATATTCTTTAACAAAAGAAGGTCGACCACTACAAAAGCTGTTGACAGGGATAGCTTTAAAAGTTCAAAGATAAAAATTCACGTTGAACTAATGAACTAATGAAACAAAATTTATGAACTATTAGTTTCATTTTCTCTTTCTAGAAAGGAAATTCACTATTTCATCCTATTTCTTCACCATTTTAATTTTTCATTTTAAAGAAAGAAAAATTGTTGGCTAAAATTTTTTTTGGGTAAAAAACGAGATTCCATAATTAAGTGAGTACGGGAACCCCTCGAGAGAACGAAAGGAGAAAAAGGACGACATTATTTGACTACATATTTCCTCCAAGCCCCAATAAAGCACTTTTTCGAAAATCTCTCAAAATTAAATTAAGATTCCTCTGTTTGAAAGACGTGTCAAAGCTGGCAACTGCAGATGTAAATATGATAATTTTAGTAAAACGAGATATTCCGTAATTAAATAAGGAGGGAAACCCCTTGTAAGAACCAAAGGAGAAAAAAATAAAAGAATATTTGAATACATATTAACCACAAGTCCCAATAAAACATTTTTTTTTTCAAAAATCTCTCAAAATGAATTAAGAATCCTCTACGAGAAGGCGTGCCCAAACTGACACACTTACAGATGAAAATATGAATGCCCATACAATCCAACCTTTCTTTATTCATTTTTTTCTCCCTTTTGCTTCCACCGTCGTACCTCACGTTGTCTTTTTCTTATTTTCTTCTTTGTTTTGCCAGGTGACATTTACCTTGTGTTTTCTTATTACAAGGGTTGGGATGACATAATACGATACGATAATGACAACAAGATTGACTAACGCATTGACGGACAACAAATGCAGTGTTCCCACTTGTTTAGAGATTTTCTTTCCCTAGCTCTGATGCCCCTCTACTAGTCTAACTTATTTCCTCATCATTTTCTATCAAGGAATTTCGCTATCTCATCCTATTTCTTTGCCTTTTGAATTTGGCATTTTAAGCGGAATTTTTTGACTAAAAATGTTTTTGGTAGAATGAGAAATTCCTTAATTAACTAAGAACAGGACTCCCTTGAGAGTGCAAAAGGAGAAAATGAAAATTATATTCGATTAAATAAATACTGGAAATCCCCATCAAACACATTTTCCAAAATTTTCCAAAATGAATTTTGGAATATGACTTAAGGCGTGTGAAAACTGGTGTACTTTTATCTATGGAAATATGACTATATAAAACTTCTTTACTGTAACCTAATTGTTCCATCTTCCTCCCATGCAAAGCAATTCAAATCGGCGGTAGAAAACCTAAATTATCCTTTCTTAATAGGATGTTGTAAAGAGTTTTGATTTAGTGGACTTGAGATGAGACTATTATGAATGGCACTATAATTCGGCCACTCTTATTTGGTCTCAAGAGAGTGCACGAAATGGCACCATTCCATTTTGTGACCGGATTGATGCAGTCCAAGCCTCCTCAGGGAACTAAATACATGGAAATGAATACTCAGGGACTACCTTTGGTTGTGAGATGGGCTCACTGAAAGTGCAAGTGATTAGTGCACTAATGGGATCGAGATATCTACTTATGCTTCATGTACTGGATTGTCTAGATCTTTCGCTGGACCCTCGCTTGGAAAAGAAAGTTGTCAGAAAGATTCATCGTCCAAGTCCACAGGGTTATAGCCTCTCACAAGTGTGAGAGTATCTAGATCCACGCCTATCCAAGGCACATAATCTATCTAAAAAGTGAGAAAAGAATTTCGATTTATGTAAATACTAGTATCTATAGATAAATAATATCATTTTTAGATATCCTTGTAAAAGCACTTAAACTTAAAATAGTAGATTTTATCAAGTCGATTCAACTCTACGTAATGTTCTGCTTTTACTCTTATAGAGACCATAATCTAAAATATATTTAAATGAAACTATTGTAATATTTATAAGAATTAAAAAGGTAAAAGCTAATAAAAAGACAGAAATATTTTTGTTGATCTAAGTAAAGAATTGAAACGAAAAGATATTCTCGAATCTGGGAACCAGCATAACTATGAAAACTTGTGAGTAATATTGATGGGCTGATTTGAATTTGTAATGGAAAGTTAATGGACTAAATTGAATAATTTGAAAGTATAATGACTAAATTGCATATTTTGCTGTAATTTAGGGACTAGATCATATATTTCGGATGGTTTAAGGGTTTCTAGTGACTTTCTCCCTTATTTGAGCAAATAAAAGAACAAACACTAAACATCTAAAATGGTTCAAGGTACACATAGAACTAATTTAAAGTCCAAAGAAGATCTTGCATATAGAAACAGAATTTATTTACAGACTATTGTGCCATTTTTCCTTTCTAGAAGGGAAGTATGCTTTCTGTTCTATTTCTTTGCCCATTTTAATTTTCACTTTCGTTGGCTATGAAATTTTTTGGGTAAAATGAGGTATTCCTTAATTAAACAAGTTTGCAAATCCCTCGAAAGAGCAAAAAGGAGAAAAAAGAAAATATTATTGGACTACATATTTCCTAAAACTCCCCTTAAATTGCACATTCCTCAAAATGAACTAAGATTCCACTGCACTGAAGGCGTGCCAAAACTGATAAACACTTACAGATGGAAATATGAATGTCCATATAATCCAACCCTTTGTTTTTTATACGTTTTTTCTCCCTTTTTTCTTCCACCGTCGTACCTCACGTGCTCTTTTTCTTCTTGGTCTTTTTTTGTTTTGCCAGACGACAGGCACCTTATGTTTTCTTATTGCATGGGTTCGGAGAACATACTCTGATACAACTATGTTAACATAATAAAATAATGCATTGACGGGCAACAAATGAGCATAAAGTGAGGCCCACGTGGTGTTCCCACTTGTCTCGAGTTTTTCTTTCCTTAGTTCTGATGCCCCTCTACCAGTGTAACTTATTTCCTCGTCCTTTTCTAGCAGGGAAGTTTGACTATGAATATTTTTGGGTAGAAGGAGATATTTTCTGTTGGTTTTATGTGATGGGCTTAAGGCCTGTCTGCCCATGTTGGGCCTAAAAAGCTCGGCCCACAAGATTAGGGCCCATAGATGAAGGGGTACATTCATTTCTGTTGAAGGGACGTATAAAAGGAGAAGAGAGAGGGAGGAACACAACTATTGGCATAACATACGTTTCCTCTCCCTCTCCCCTCCAAAAGAAAAACAAGCGTTTAAGGCGACGCCGTCTTCCCTTCAAGGCCAATCGAAGTCATCGGATAGAACGGGATCGGTTTTCTCTTCCTCTAATTGGCGTTGGTGTTTAATCTATGGCTAACAAGGTACGCTCGATTCCGTGGTGTGCTTTAGAATCAGTGATACATGTTTTTCCCGGGCTTGTCTTCCGCATTCGTTTTAGGGGTTCGATTTAGTGTCAAATCTGGTTTTCGGAGATCTGATATTCCCAACATTGGTATCAGAGCCCTAGTTCATGTTTTCCCGACCCCTTTGATGTTTTATGATTGATTTTTCGCGAAAATATTCGGCCGACTTGAATTGGGGTGAGAAAACCTGACACCCGAGCACTGTTCATCGATTTTTTCGATCTTCTGTAAGTCGAAATCGATTTTTGAAAGCATAGGGTGAAAGATCTCGTCAAGACGAGTCCGTCGACATATCGTGCGCCACCGAGAGATGCCAGACGCGCCCACACGCGCGGACAGAAGCCGCTGCGCGTGGGCGCGCCACGTGGCGGTTGGCGAACCGGCACGTGCACGCCACCGCAGCGAACCGGCACGCGCCGGTCGGCGAACCGAGGGCATGCTGACGTCACCATGACGTCACATTAACCGCTAGGATGACGTCATCAATGACGTCATCGCCGACGATCGTTGGCCGGATGACGCAACCCGACCGGCGACCCGACCCGACCGGCGACCCGACCCGACCAGATCCGACCGGCCCGATATGCGCGGAAGCCTAGTGCGTGCCGCGCACGTGCCGGCCGACGTCCGCGTGACGTCGGCCCACGCATGCACAGTGTCACATGCCGACGACGTCGCGTGACGTCGTCCAACCCGCGCGGCACGTGCCGGCCTAACGGTTCGTCCGACCCGGTCCGACCGGCCAACCGGTCCGACCGGTCCGACCAGCCCGCCGCCCGTTGTCCGTTGACCGTTGATCGTTCACCGGCGGTCGTTGACCTCCGTTGATCGTCTACCGTTGACTTCCATTGACCGTTGACCCGAAAAAAAAAAAGGAGGAGGGGGAAAAAGAATCTGTTTCTTTTTCAATTATGTCTATGTGGGTTATAAGTAATCCATTTTTTTATTCTGCATTTGTTGCATAAATCATGGAAAATTATGTATTTTCCCTTATGTTCATTATGGATTATAAGTGATCCATTTTTTTGTTCTGCATTTGTTGCAGGAACTATGATGCGTTATGCATGGATACCTGCAATCCCGAGAACGGATGAGGGAAATGCAAGACTTAAAAGGCTGATGATAGAGTTAGCTAATTATCGGTGGCATAACGGTGATTTAGTATCACATGTGGTCAGGGTCAATCAGATGATACAGGAAATCATCTGGAATAGTTATCTTATGCTGGATTTTGAGAAGGTACTGGCTTTGATGAACACTCTTCCACCTGAATGGCAAGCAGTGTTAGATCGGCTATGGGAGGTCAACGTGGTCTGGGGTTATAGGAGGCAAGTGGTAGCTTTTGTAAGAAAGTACTATAGGATTGAGTTAACCAAAACTTCAACCCTTAGATTGAGCGCCACATGGCGCAAAGTGAATGCGCCTTGGAGGCGACATGAAAGCTCTCCAAAAGTTTTTCCATGGTTGGCAAATGTGCCTTCAAATTTCTCAGATATTTTGACTGATAGATTAGAAGGGACATTCCCTACTTATTTCTTAGATTAGTTTGAGATGTTTTTAGGTGTGAATATCTCTTTCTATGTTGATATTTTTCTCTGTATATATTGCTTAGTGTAATGGATAATTGTATTATGTGAAAGCATTGTTATTCTTTTGGATGTCGAATATTATTTGCTTTTTGTTATTGTTGACTGTTGTGGGTAGTTCATAGAAGTTTTTGTAACTTCATAGAATTTATTTTGGATAAGACAATTATATTAATAATAATTTTGAGTTAGGATTTTTGGAGGATGATTGGAAACATAGTGACATTTTGATTCTGAATCCTTACTTAAAATTGTTTATTGATATGATGGGTCTATGCAAAGTGGATGCATAAATGATAGGCATTAATTATTCGTGCATATATGTCTGATGTGTTCAGATCGATGGTTTCAGCAACTAAGAACGTAATTGCTGATATGAACGGCAACAATTGTGAAATATTGAATATGAAGATTCAATATGTGCTGGAAAAGTAAGAAGCACTAGAAGCTCTTGACCATGTTATGGAAGATCTTGAGGATGCCATGTGCCACCTTGAGCTAGCTGAGGACCGCTTAACGGCATTTGAGCCAAAAATAGAAATTTGCAATGCTGGTTCTAGCTTAGAAAGGGCTTTGAGCTCTAAGCGCAAGCGTATTGATTCGTTCAATATGTGTGAATGCAAAGGATCAAGTCCTTATTGCAAGAAATCAAGAGTTAACCAACACAAGAGAGGAAAACATCCTCAAGTGAAGAAAATGTCAAGGGTAAAGTGTTACAATTGTGACAAGAAAGGTCACTATGCTCGTAACTGTTGTGAGCCGAAAAAGGTAAACACCTCTTGTACATTTGAGAACTTTGCTTATGTGTCAAGTTCTGCATTATTAGCTGAATCCAATCCTTTGCGGACTGTAGATTCAGGAGCGACAGACCATGTAGCAAAGGATAGAGAATCCTTCGTGGAATTCCGACGAGTACCAACTAGAACTAAGTGGATCTATGTGGGAAATAACTCCAGAGCTGAAGTTAAAGGGATTGGCACCTGCCAATTGAACATGCGTGGTGGACGCACCTTGTTCCTACATGATGTTCTATATGTTCCGGAGATTCGTCGAAATTTAGTGCCTGTTTTGGTGTTGGTTAAGATTGGTTTTAGTGTGAACTTCCATAATAGCCGTGTAGATTTGTATTTGGATACAAACTACTATGATTATGGTCACTTTCTGGATGGTTTTATTATACTAAATGTTGACTGTGGTGATGTCAATATTTGTTATTCCCTTGTTTCACGTCTTCTACTTCATATGATAATGATGTGAATGTGTGGCATGCTAGACTTGGTCATATTGACCAACAATGTATGAATAGACTAGCCAAAGAGGGCTTGTTGGGTAACATTGAAAAAGTCGATTTGCCCATATGTGAGCATTGCCTAGTAGGGAAAACGACAAGGAAACCATTTGGAAAAGGTAAAAGAGCTGAATTTCCTCTACATTTATTCCATTCTGACGTCTGTGTTTCAATGAATGTGAGAGGAAGGCATGGGACTGTTTATTTCATCACTTTTATAGATGATTATACTCGATTCGGATATATCTATTTGATTTCTCATAAATCTGAAGCATTAAGTTGTTTCAAAAGGTTTATGAACTTGGAAGAAAATCAATTAGACAAGAAAATAAAAGTATTGAGATCCGATCGAGGTTGATAATATTTATCTGATGAGTTCAGAAAATTATGTGATGAAAAAGGAATAGAAAGATAGTTGTCTATTCCATATACTCCTCAACAAAATGGTGTTACAGAGAGAAGAAACAGAACCCTACTGGAAATGGTTAGGTCTATGATGACTCATGCTAACTTACCTATCACTTTTTTGGAGTGATGCGTTGTTGACTACTGCCTATATACTTAACCAGGTGCTTTCCAAATCAGTTATTTCTACTCCATATGAGTTATGGACAGGTAGAAAACCGGACTTAAGTTTTCTTAAGCCATGGGATTGTGCTGCCTATACTCATGAGTCCTCTCACAAGTTTGGGATATTGGGTCCCAAAGGAAAGAAGAGTATTTTCATGAGATATTCCGAACACTCAAAAGGGTATGTGTTCATAGGTGAGCAGGAAAGTGAGAGTATAATTGATTTTGAATCACGGGATGTCACATTCATAGAGGATGAATTTCTTAAGAAGGGCGAAATAGGTGAAGATTATTCCCTATTTGAAACCTTAGATCAAGATAATGATATTAGTGGAGTTTGTCCAAGTAGGAGTAATATGAGAAGTGATGAATTGAATTCAACTCATTCTCAGTTGCAACCACATAACGAGATGACATCATCATTATCTAATCCGAGTGGGAGCATAATGGGGAATGATGTACTAAGTGTACAATCTCCCATACGGCGAACAAGTCGCCAAAGTATTCCCCGTCGACGTTTTGACATTGAGGGGAAACTTTTATGGTTGTTCCACAAGATGAGGATGAGTCAAGAAATATTAATGAGGCTCTGAATTGTCCCAGTAAGGAAAAATTGATTCAAGCAATGGAAGAGGAAATGGAGTCAATGAAATCAAACCAAGTCTGGGAACTGGTTGATCTTCCAAAAGGACGCAAAGCTATTGGGAACAAGTGGGTTCTCAAAATAAAGTGAAAGGCTGATGGCTCGATAGAAAGGCATAAGGCTCGCCTTGTGGCGAAGGGGTGTAATCAACAGGAAGGAATTGATTATGAATAAACATTTTCTCTTGTAGTGAGATTTACCTCGATTCGCATTATTTTGGCAATAGTGACTAGTATGGATCTTGAGTTACATCAAATGGATGTAAAGACTGCTTTCCTCAATGGAGAATTAAAGGAAGAAATATATATGGAACAACCTGTTGGTTTTATAAAGAAAGGCCAAGAAGAAAAGGGATGTCGACTTTTGAGGTCGATATATGACCTTAAGCAGTTGTTAAGACAATGGTATATACGTTTTCATAATGCCATAATGACATATGATTTTATAATGATTGATGAGGATCATTGTGTATATATCAAAAGATCCAAGGATCAATTTGTGATCATATCATTATATGTTGATGATATACTAATTGCCGGAAGCAATATGGAGTTTGTTAATACTGTCAAAAGTTGGTTGTCTTCTAACTTTGAGATGATGGATATGGGTGAGGCTGCATACATTCTTGGAGTTAAGATTTCAAGAGATCGTTCGAAGAGATCGTTATCTCTTTCGTAAGATACATATATAAATAAGGTTCTTGAACGAGTTCGTATGCAGGATTGTAAACCCATATACACTCCTGTTACAAAAGGTGAAGAATTGAGCCATAGACTGTGTCCAAGGACTTCACAAGAGAAGGAACAAATGAAACATGTTCCTTATGCTAGTGTTGTTGGAAGCTTGATGTACGCTATGATGTGTACAAGACCTAGCATATGTTTTGCAGTTGGAATGGTGAGTAGATACCAATCCAATTCAGGTCCAGCATATTGGAAAGCCGTTAAGAGAATACTGAGGTATCTAAAGGGGACTGTTGATTATATGATGAGTTATAAAGAAAAGGATCTGTGACTCTAAGGCTATTCGGATACTGATTGGGGAGGAAATTTAGATGAAAGAAAATCTACCTCTGGATTTATTTTTTTACCGAATAATAGCACCATATGTTGGAGCAGTAAGAAACAAAAGTGTATAGCCTTGTCCACGATGGAAATTAAGTTCGTGGCATTATCAGCAGCAGTATAAGAAGATGTTTGACTTAAGAGATTATTGGATCATTTAGGTGTTATTGGAAGTGATGCAGATTCATTGTTGGTTAACTGTGATAGCCAAGTAGCAAAAGCATACACCAAAGATCCAAAATATCATGGCAAGACCAAACACATAGATGCCAAGTATAATTTTATCAAAGATATGATTGCATGAAAAGACGTGAACTTATAGTACATACTACGCATAGAATGGTAGCAGATTCTATGACAAAGCCAATACCTAGAGATGTGTTTTGTGGCCATATGAAATCTCTAGGATTGCATAGAGTTTGATGTACTGGATTGTAATTTCCCTAAGTGTTCACATTTGATGAATTTGTGTTTTCATCATTAATGCCTATGAATCTTTGTTTGATCTGTATGCATCTTAATGCTCAGTGCATTACTTTAAGTTGAGAAAGTATGTCGGACAGATATAAGATTGGCCCATTCACACGGGTAATCACCTCTATTTACTGTGTGATAAATAGAGATGAGACTGTTTTTAAGCTTATTATCTAGGTGATAATCGAGAGCTCAAGCTTAAAATACGTATGTCGCCTTAACTGAGTGTTAAGATGAGGACATAATATGTACTATGTCTGAAAGTAAAATATCCCAATATTTTATTTTATATGTCTATGATGCCAGATGTGAGTTTTGATGAATTTTGTGAATGAGTAGATACGTGAACTCAAGTTAGACATTGGGTATGTCTGAACTATCATCTGTACGGTATTGAAGGTGTAAACATATGCTCTATGGGAAAGGAGTTAATACCGTAATACGTATTTCATACTACGTATGCATGAGACGACCAATAAGAGTGACAAAAGTTTGATCTTAACTTTTATGTCGTGTGAGACTCTTGAGGAAAAGAGTTCCTCAATTTTTAGTCCCCTCATGACTCTTACTTATTCTCAAGATTTCTATTTAGTGTTTGCTATCTTAGGATGTTGCCAATGGTCATGAGTTGATTCGATCTAATGGGGCATTTCTAGAAAAGCAAGCTGAACTGAAATTGAGAGTTTGAAGGAAAAAGGAATATCGAATTTAGAGAACCACATTGTAGTTTGTATTCACTGGTTAACCAATTATAACTGTCTTTGGGATAATCATAATTGTGAATACAATATATATATATATATATATATATATATATATATATATATATCATTGTTTGAAAGAGATCAAGAGAGATATAAATGTGATTGATCCATCTAGGATACTGCATACTAAATCTACTCTGGATGTGATGCCCATTATGAGCTGCTATATATTCCTAACAGATGTATAGCAACGAGCTCTCAAAGTATGCTGGTCGCACAGATTATTCACCGGTATAAATGTTGAAGAGAGGTAAAGAGAATCCTATTTGGCCCACCATGTGCGATTGGGAGATGTTGGTTTTATGTGATGGGCTTAAGGCCCGTCCGCCCATGTTGGGCCTAAAAGCTCGGCCCACAAGATTAGGCCCCATGGATGAAAGGGGTACGTTCTTTTCTGTTGGAGGGAGGTATAAAAGGAGAAGAGAGAGGGAGGAACACAACTGTTGGCATAACGTATGTTTCCTCTCCCTCTCTCCCTCCAAAAGAAAAACAAGCGTTTAAGGCGACGCCGTCTTCCCTTCAAGGCCAATCGAAGTCATTGGATCGAACGAGATCAGTTTTCTCTTCCTCTTATCGGCATTGGTGTTTAATCTGTAGCTAACAAGGTATGCTCGATTCCGTGGTGTGCTTTAGGATCGGTGATACATGTTTTTCCTAGGCTTGTCTTCCGCATTCGTTTTAGGGGTTCGATTTAGTGTCGAATCCGGTTTTCGGGGATCCGATATTCCCAACATTTTCTAAATAAACAAGAACGGGATTCCCTTGAGAGTGCAAAAGGAGAAAAGGAAAACGATATTCGATGACAAATATACTTCAAGTCCCCATAAAACACATTTTCGAAAATCTTCCAGAATGAATTAAGACTCTTTAATCTAAAGTCTAATGCGTGTGAAAGCTGGCATACTTTTCTAGATGGGAATATGACTGTATAAAACTTTTGTATTGTAACCTAATTGTTCCGTCCTTTTCCAATGTCAAGCGATTTTGATCGGCTGTAGAAAACCTAAATTTTCCTTTCTTGATGGGATTTTGCAAAGAGTTTAGGTTTAGTTGACTTGATATGAGACTACTATGAATGCTTGTACATGGTTCACTCCTATTTGGCCAAGAGAGAGTGCACAAAATGGCACCGTTGCATGTATTAGCAACGCCTGCTAGCTGTATAGTGCCTATACTTTTGCCTATCCTACCCATTCCATGACTGAATTGATGAAGTCACAGCCTCTTGGCAGAACTAAATACATGGAAATGAAGACTGTGGGACTTTCTCTGGTTGCTGAATGGGCTTGGTGAAAGGACAAGCGATTAATGGACTATTGGGATCGAGATATCCTATAATGCTTCACGTGCCGGGTTGTCTAGATATTTTGCTAGGCCCCCACTTGGAAAAGAAAATTGTCCAAAAGATTCATCATCCAAGGCCATGGGGCTATAGCCTATTCCCACAAGTGTGAGTATGGCATCCTAAAATTTTATGACAACCCCTGGATATACCATGAACCATGAATAGGTGATGGAAGCGCCATCAAATTATATTGTAGCCATTGACCAATAAATTACAATAGAGTAACGCCTAGCATTTTAATGGACAATTATTTGGTTGGAAATATATTTTATGTCCATAAGTGATTAAGGATTGTATTAAAAGGGTAAATTGATAGGAAAAATTCTATTCTTGGCCATGTGTTTTATAAGTTGGAATTTATTGATTTATGTCGCAAGTTTTATGGCCCTAGAAATTTCAATTTGGTAGTTATATAAGTGGGGATTTAGAGTAGATTATTAAAAGAGGGAGTGGGCTGAAATTTTAAGGCCAAGACTAGCCCACAAGAGCCCCACCATTCGACCGGCCCAAGAAGCCTAATGGGCTGTCGACCATGGGAAGAGAGGGACTGGATGGAGAAGCCGGCCCATCTAGCCCATAAGCTTGCATGGCTAAATTAACAAGTGGCAAGAGGAGCTTGCCAAGTGTCATTCCCTTAGAGCCAAGTGGCTTAGGGGACTTACCAAGTGTCATCTTGCATGCAAAGTGATGATTACTAGCTAATCATTGAAGGGAAAGAAAATTAAAGAGAGGAGAGGTGGATTGAGAGAGAGGGTTATCGACCGCACGAGAGAGAGAGAGAGAGAGAGAGAGAGAGAGAGAGAGAGAGAGAGAGAGAGAGAGAGAGAGAGAGAGAGAGAGAGAGAGAGAGAGAGAGAGAGAGAGAGAGAGAGAGAGAGAGAGAGAGAGAGAGAGAGAGAGCTATCGTGCGAGAGAAGGAGAGAAAGAGGAAGAAGAAGACCGGCTGCCGTGCATGTCGCCTAGTCCCACCGTTGAGCCTGCCGTGTGCTTACTGTGATTCTCTTTGGATTTGAGGCAAGTAGAGTCCATTGATCTACCCTTTGCTTGCTATGGTTGTGATTTTGAATGCTGGAGATGCTTGAGCTGTGATGTTGAATGCTGGAAACTCGAATGAATGGTGGTAGTGTTTCAAGTGAGTTGTTGCATGTAGAAACAGTCCGACCTTTGGTGATTTTGTGAGTTGCATGCAATGTTCTAGTTGGAATCTGACTTTGACTTCTTGATAAAAGTTGTAGAGGACTTCTTGAAGATTAACATACTAAAAATTGAGATGAAACAAACAAGTATTGGTTGGTGAAATGTTTTTCCTTCGAAGAAACTAGATCTGGAAATCGTTATGATGATCAATTTTGATTCTATGAATTTCGTGCAAGTATCTAGTCCGAATTTGATGTCCTGTCAGAAGACATCTTGAGGAGCAACATACTGAAATTTGACAATAAACGGACCAATATTGATTGGGGAAATGATTTTCTTTGAAAGAGATTAAATCTGGAGATTTAGCCGAGGGTTAGGGCAAGTTGTAATAGTCATATCTTTTAATCCAGAAGGAATTAGACTTAGATTTCTTCATGATAATTTTACCTTAAGATCTCGTCTATAACATATTAAAACCTCAGAATTTTCAGAGTTCATTTAGGGGCCTAATCAAAATTATTTCCGAAACTGTGCAAAAGTGGTGCTGAAATTTCCTTTTGCTGTGATGTATGGACTTATGTGATTGATATGAAACTTTCTTGACATGGTATTCTTCATGAAATATCTTCCTCTAGATCTTATTTACATCATGTTAAATTTTTAGAATTTATTGAGATTTTTTACTAATTTTTCCAAGAATTTTTACTAAAGAAGTGCATTTTGTTTTACCCGAAAATTGGTTCTATTTTCAAAAACCAATGAATTTCTTTATGAAATGTGATATCATGGGTGTTATGTATACTGCATATATGATGACATTTGACATATCATATGATATCAAAAAGCTAGTTTAGACCTTTGATATTGTTGCATCAAATGCCATGTTGAAAATGAGATATGTATGTGATATGATGGTACTAGAATTGGCATATCATGCAATATTGACATGTGATGAGACTCAAGAGACATTTTGTCATTGCATTGAAAAGTGTTATTTGGAAATTAAGATGTTAATTGTTGCCATTGGACCATCGGGTCAACGATGCCTCGGGAGTCGGGATGTCCAGAGGTTCGAATGAGTCGATGCCTTTTGGATGCCCAGTTGTACTATGATACATGCTCGGAGGGTCCTTAGGAGTTTTGAGATGCCCGGTGGCATATGGTACGTAATTCCAAGGGGAATGCCTAGTGGTATGTCTGTACGTAATCCCGGAAGCCCTGGAGGTTTGTGTCGGGGGGATTCCCCATGATGCCAAGTGGGGTGCGAGATGCCCAGAGGTTCGAATGAGTCGATGCCCTTTGGATGCCTGGTTGTATTATGATACATGCCTGGAGGGTGAGGGGTTGTATTATGATGCATGCCCGAAGGTTCCTCACGATGCCAAGTTGGGTGCAAGCTATAAATTGAGGGATGCAAACATTGGTCCCTGGAAGAAAAATGATGAGATGCTTGTGAAAAAAGAAATTGAAATTGAATTATGTGCATGGTTGTGTGCATATGGCATGATGTATGATCTGTTTATAAAAGTAAATTGATGCTATTTGACATTGAGAATGCGATCATGAAGACTTGAATGGATCTCATGGGGATGTATACATGATTGTATGGATGATATGAATCATTTGTATGTACGTGCATGTGGCATGAAATGAATCTCATGGAAATACAAGTATGATTGCATGGTGGTATATGCATAATGGCACGGTGAGATATGTAGGACTGCATGACGATATATGCACGACCGCATGGTGATGTATGCTCGATAGCATGGATGATATGTGCTTTACTCGTGATATCTTGGTTGTCTTACTTGTTGGATTGTGTAGTTTAATGGATCTTTAGTGCTAAGTGGTTGTACTCACCCCATTTGGGGACTAACATTTCAAACTAGATAAGATATCTCTGTTGCCACTGCCACCGGTAGATGGATTAAGTGGTTGGATATGACCACGAGGAGGAGGATAGCAAAGGAAGGAACTTTTAGACGCCGACACTAATCGATGGACTTTAAGTATACGACTGTTGGAGGAGATGTCGGTCATCTTTTGAAATATAGCCAAGTATAGAAGACTACGGTATTTTGATGTACCGACGAATGATGTCCATTTAGTTTAAGTAAATAAAAGTGTTCAACTTTTACCTATAAATGTATAGTGGGCGTGCTTCGTTTTCTGAATATAAGGAAGGGAGTTAATGGATGTGCTTCCGCCATATAAATTGCGCAGGGACCGATCTAAAAGATGTAAACCCCCAGGTTGTATGGACCCACTACAATTTAAATAGTATTGGAGTGGCATGTTATTAGGACAAGTGAAAGGTTAGCGAACTGTGGTGACTCGGGGGCCGTGTCGAGGGGTGCCACAGTGAGTATCTAGATCCATGTCTATGCAAGGCACATAATCTCCCTAATAAGTGAGGAACACAATTTAGATTTACGTAAATACTATTATCTATAGATAAATAATATCATTTTTAGGTATCCTTGTAAAAGCACTTAAACTTAAAATATTAGAAATTATCAAGTTGATGTTCTACTTTTGTGATATCCTGAATTTCGACCCTGTCCCGATACTATGAAATGGGCATTTCGTCGACGCGCCTATGGCCCTTTTTCACGGAGCTGTTCATTCTTGAGTTAATTGATCTAGCAGGTGAAGCCGTTGAGGGATATAAACGCAATAGACTTGAGAATTCGATTAGAAATCGACTGCTCGACCGCGATAATCGATAAGGGTCAATACGACACTGTTATAAGTGATTAGTGATTGGATATAGGTCGATCCGACGAAAGCACGTAATTGAAGTGTCGATGATTCCACCTAATTGCAAAATTCGCATCGAATGGCACTAACCCAATTTTCTATCGATTCGGTACCCGATGCTTGTAATTGAAACCTTGTGATTTTTTTAGGACAACTGAAAGTTGCCTACAAGTCAGAGATGCACAAACATGGATTAAAATCATCGACCATGGGTCAAACACACTAAAAACCCTAAAAGCTACCTAGTAGGTTTGGTCGTGCTAAAATACCATCGGTCGATTTTAACCATGAAATTGCAATTCGATTTCGGGAATCGGACGTTCGGCGTGTCATGATTCATTTAAAGGACATCCTCTCATCTTTCGGTGAAATTTCGTCGAGTTCAGGATTTTTATGGAAAATCAATTTGGACGATTTGGAAAAGAATGTAAATTCGGAATGGCGAAATTGAAGGGATATTCAGCCTCCTTAGTGAGCTACTTGGTGAAGGGAAAGTGTGGAAATTGTGTAGGCTTCCTCCACAGCAAAATTGGTCACCAAATTGGAGAGATTCGTGAAGAAATTGAAGTCCGAGAATGAGGAAATTCGGAGGTTAGCATGGGGGCTGCAACATTTGGCACCAAAGTGGAATAATTGGTGGAAAATATGTGCAAGAAAGTATTTGGGGGACCAAGGGGTATGCTTGAAGACTAGGGGGACCAAGCATTTAGGAATTGGGATATTTTTATTTGACTTTATGCCCCCCCTCCAAGCTTCCTTCGCACGCCTCAACCGATCAACTCCTCCCCCTCCACAGCGTTTGCTTTCGTTTCCTTCTTATGCTTCAGTTTCATTTCCCCTCTTTCACAGATGAATGCTAGCTGAATCCCTTCATTTTTCCTCATACTGCCGCACGTCCTCCACCTCCGATCACATCTCCACCAAATTCTTCACTCCTGCTACCACGTCCGAGTCCACTGGCGAAACAATTCCCCAGCATCAACCCCTCTCTCCACCTATTTCCCCCACTGAAGCCATCACAGTTGCCACACATCCGTCTTCCTTTCACCCCCCAGCACCCACCAAGTCAAACTTCCTTCCAAGTGAAGCCCCATCGTTGACTCCTCTCCATCGAATTTTCATCCTCATTGTCAATAGTCACGAAGCCAGTCTCTTGTTGTGATTCCATCGAATCCAACTGCCACCTTACTCTCCTTCTTCTACAAGCCCCACGAGCCCAGCAGCTTCTTCAACACTAGCGAATTTAGCCCCATCTCGTCTTCTCTTTCTGCATCGAAGCTAGCCCATCAATTGAGCACAACAGCCAGCAACTCGACTCGACCAATAGCTTCAATTCTGAACCAAGCCCAGCAGTTTTATTGTGGGCTTGCAAGGCCTTTTCAGCCCAGTCCGAGCCTTCTTGGGCACTACCATAAGCCCAATTTTTGGCCGCTGTCGCGCCGCCATCGCGGTGAACCGGTTTTCGTGCTAAACCGGTGAGTTTATGCACTAAACTCTTATTACGGTGCTAATGACATTTAAGGGGTGTTTAGTTTAAGTTAATTAGGGATTAGGTGGTTAGTTAGATTATATTTGTGATTTAATTATTCAATTATGCATGTTAGGTGGTTAGATTAGATTAATTAAGACCTGGATAGGATGTGCTATTTATCTAGATAAGTTCGGGAAATTTCCCGGCCCATTTAGGCGGTTAATTTAACAATTACGTCCTAAGTTAGTATTTTTGGTATTCAAATTGAATTATTTAATTAATTTTGTTAATTATTTAATTATTTAATATTTTTCCGAAAATTAGACCGAGATAGCCGATAATCGAAATCTCGTGGTGATTACAATAGTGTGTTCAGTTTATGCAATTGGATGTTAGTTTGTGCAAATTGAGTGCTAATTTGAAATTTGGTCAATTATTCCAAAAATTGTGAATTTCGATATTTATTCATGAAATTCTAAATGTCGGGTTTTAACACCGAAAATAGTTTTATATACTATATAAAATAGTGGATTTTAAAAGAGAAGGTTATGAATTTTTCTGGTTCGAATTGACCATGTACCCACACAACTATTTTCCGAATGTTTTTAATACTAAGAAAATATGTTAGGATCACTATTTTAATTGAGGCATTTTGAGTGCAATGCACGGTGTCTTGGACTGAGATTGAATAGTCGTGTGTTGGTTAAGAGAACCCGTCTCGAATGTTTATGCTGGACGTTACTAAATCCCTATATGGGTTACCCACTTAATTGGAATCGGGTTGCAGTAGATTTTGGACCTATTCTCCTTCGGGAAAGTCGTCTTTGAGAGATGTAACCGTGCTCAATGGGGATGAGATGATGCCTGGCAATGCCAATAGACCATCGAACTTGGGAGTAGGCCGTACCCTTGAGGGGAAAAATTAATAATTGGAACACATGATTGATTGAGTTAGATGCACCGGATAATGAGATAAAATTGTGTGACATGGTATGGGACATGCCATAATGATTTGGCCTTATAATCGGACCCCTGTGATTGATTGAGATAAATGCGCGGGATTATGGGACAAAATTGTGTGGCATGATATGGGACGTGTCATCACAATTTGGCCATATAATTAGGACTCCTGTGCGTGTTTAAAATTTGAGTGTGGCGTTCCAGTTGATGAGCTTATTTGCTGCTCATGTTTTTGTGGCATGGTACAAAAATGTGTGCCATGGTATGAGACGTGTCATCATGATTTGGCCCTATAATCAGGACGCTTCTTAGGCGTATTTCCTTCCTAATCGAGGTTTAGAGCATGAACTCGCTGAGATTTATATCTCACCCTATTGTGAGCTTTAACTTTTTAGGACCGTAGAGTGAAGGATCTAGAGCCGAGCTAAGGTGATCTGAGGTGTAGGTCAGATAGCACAACTTCTTTTGAGAGTCGGTCTCTGAAGTCTTTTGGTTGTAGACTTTTATACTTGACTCAGTATATTTATAAAAGCATGCTTTGTTGTGAATCTGTTGTCCTACTTTTCTATCCCGAGATAGTTACTGTCAGGGGATTTGTTATTCGCTCCTGCATATACAATTAAATGAAAGGGTCGGCAACTCATTCTGGGAAGTTACAAATTTTATCGACCACCGAGGGATGGGCACGCGCTCGAAGATCGGAGCCTAACATCCCCATTTAAGTTGTATCAGAGCTGGTTGATAGTTGAAGTGATAAGGTACGATGGGTTCTTAGGATAGTTAGTAGGAATGACCTCTATATTAGGCTGATGCATGTGAGTGATAAATGATTGGTAGCTTGTTTGTGGGGGCACTCAAATTCTAATATGGTATTGGAATTGGAAAACAGGTTTCTATAAAGATCTTGTAGCATAAGTGATTGGGAGCGGAGAACTCCTAGGCTGAGGTCGGTAGGACCTGTAACTTAGGGTAAGACGCTGACGATGATCAGTACCCGACGTGAAGCGTAGGCACAGGCCAGTGCAAGCGTAATAGTACCACCGTAGGCTGGTACTAAGAGTGTAACAACACCAAGCGATCCTAGGTTCGACAAGATTGTTTAGGCGCTAGAGACTTCGGGAAGCATTTTGGATCAACAAGCATAGAATAAAGCCACCGCCGTTGTCGCTGTCACTATCGCCTCCAATGCCATAACCGTTGTTGTTGCTGCATCCACTGAGGCCTAACTTGGAATTGTGATCGGGGAGCGAGCCACCGCATCTAGGTTGCGGTTCAGTTCAGATAGAGATGGCAATCGATTTGGGAAGAGACCGATGTCAGAAGGAGGGTATTCCATTCCACCCAACAAGAAGAGTGGGATTCGAAAGTTAGCGCCCAACTAGAAGGGCATGTGTCGTGCCTATAGGAAAAGGCATGGGTCAGCCCCGTGCCATTTTAGGACTGGTGCTTGTTTTGAGTGTGGCCAGCAGGGTCACTTGGTTAGAATTTGTCCCAGAAGGCCGATGGGACCACAGCAACAATTGCCGCCACCACCACCGATGGTACAGAATAGAGAGAATGCGCCGCATAACGCATAGTGGGGTCTTTTGAACAAGCCTTCAGTGCAAGAAAGGGTGCGTGCTGTCACTCAACAGGAGGCAGAGGACTCACCGGATGTGTGCCAAGTTTGTAGAAGAAAGCATGGATCAGTCCAGTGTCCTAGTAAAATAGGAGCGTGCTATAGATGTGGCCAGCACGACCATCGGGTGCAGGACTGTTTGCGTAGGTCTAGGGGAGCAAGAGCACCTCTACTACAGATAGGGCGCCACTAGGATGGTGAAAGGGACAAGTATGAACCAAACCATGCACTGATTGGAAGAAGAATGTTTTTGGGGTGATTTTATCAGAGTAGCGCAACGAAGTTTTGGTTAAGGTTGTAGAACTTTAGTTGGTTGTAATAAAGTCATAGAAAGGAGAATCGCTAACTAGAGTTGTACTTGACTAGCTTGCTTATGTATAACCTTGTTATCATATATGAAAAGGTTTGGCTCAAAAACATTCTTCTTCTAATACGCATGCAAAATTTTGTGACATGGATGTCATGCCACGATCCTCGAGCACATGCCCATCCCTCAGTGGTAGATAAATTTTGTGACATCCAAGGACACGTTGCCGACCCATTCATTTTAATACGCATGCAAAAGCGAATTACTAATCCCTGACCACAACAAACGTGAGATAGAAAAGCAGGACAACAAATTTCAAATCAATCAACCCAGCATTTATAAACAATCTAGTTTACAAATAGTGGCCAACTCTAGGGTCTAAGTACAAGAGGTCTATCTCCAAAAAGAACTTTTGAGCCACCAATGCTCCTAACCCTTTCGCCTCAAGCTCTGGGTTTTTTACACTAGAGACTTGAAAAGGTTGAGCCTATGATGGGGTGAGACAATGTCTTAGCAAGTTCATCCCCTAAACTCCGACTAGGAAGGAAATACACCTAAGAGTAGTCTATGCACACATAAGACAGAGGACTTATCTTGCCTCATTTCCTTCTTGCACGTCAGTATAAATCATATACTCATTTAATTCAATTCAGACCATCAATCAATTGAATCACTCAATTCGATACGTTCAATATCATCTATAAACTTAATCGATTTTATCACTGCTCACCCAAGCTGCTATAGATGGTATAGCTCACCAAAACTAATATAGATATTTATTATTGCTCACCGAAGCTGCTATATATTCTTGCTCAGCAAAGCTGCTAGATATTAATCTTGCTCACCAAAGTTGCTAGATATTAATCTTGCTCACCGAAGCTGCTAGATATTAATCTTGCTCACCGAAGTTGATATAGGATACTACTCTCGCAAGCTGATATATTAGGGCACAAAGGCTGATATAGCATACTGTTCTCACAAACTGACGATTCACCAGGTTTAAAATACTCGATAAAAATAGTTGTGTGTGGGTATACGATCAGCTTAAGCCAAAATGCAATATTTTCCTTTTTCTAAAAACCCCACTATTTAATATAGTTCATAAAAATATTTTTGGTGTTGTAAAACAACACTTGATATTTCGTGATTGAATACTGAAACTACACAATTTTGAGATAAATACCCGAAATTACAATTACCACTCAATTTGCACATATTAGCACTCATTTAAATAAACCAAGCATACCATTGCAATTAGCACAAAATTTCGATCACCGGCTATCCCGATCTAATTTATGAAAAATAATAAATAATTAAATAAGTACAAAAAATAATTAAATGAATATAATTAAATACGAACTTAGGCCGGAAACGCCTAATTAAATACTGAAACAGGCCCGAAAAATTTCCGAACCAGTCTAGATAAATAATACAACTTATCTAGTCTCTAATTATGCTACTCTAATAACCTAATATGCAAAATCGAATAATTAAATTGCTAATTTGTTCTAACTAATCACCTAAAATTTAATTAACCAAAACTAATCAACCCTTAAGAATCATTAACTCCCTAAGTGGAGTTTAGCGAGTAAACTCACAAGTTTTGTGGGCCAGTGAGTCCACGGTGACAGCGCTACAATGGCGGCCGAAACTCAAGCCTACAGCGATGCCAACAGAAGCTCGGGAGGGCCCAAAAATTTTGCTAGGCCCACGGCCCTAGCTACTGTCTTCGGTCCTAGATCGGGCTAAACAACTAGCTACGATGTGGTTTGGATGTGGTTGAGCGGTGGCTGTTCCATGGTGGATGTGTGGACTGACTTTAGTGGCGCGGCAACTTCGGAGCGAAAGGCTGACCTGGCTTCGTGAGGGGTGAGAACTTGCGGTAGAATCAGCAACAGGTGGTGTCACTGGCATGAGGGTTGGCAGTCAACAAACCGGTTAACTCCTAAGCATGGGATGGTGTTGCGTGGATGGTGGAGGGTGGACTGTTCGCTAGTGGGGTGACTTCAGTGGAGATGGAAGATGTGAGGAAAAAAGTTGGGCTGTCAGTAGGGATGTGCAGCAGAAGCAAGGGAAGTTGGTGGAAGTTGAGGCAGAGAAGAATCGGTGGGCATTGACATGGAGGGATGCAACGACTAGGAGGAAGGGAAGTAGGCTGGTGGAGATGGGCGGTTCGCTGGTGGGGTGAGGGAATGAAACAGCTTGCAAGGAAAATGAAAGCGAAAACAGAAGCAAGTTGGTCCAAGGGGAAGAAATGAAAGCAGAAGCCGCGGAGGGGAGGAGTTGACCATGAAGCGTATGCGGGAAGCTGAAAAGAAGGGGGCAAAAGTCAAGCATAAAAATCTATTTCCATCATTGTTTGGTCCCCACAAGTCTCTAAGCATATCCTCTTGGTCCCCCATAATACTTTCTTGCATAATTTCCAACAAGTAACTCATTTTGGTGCCAAATGTTGCAGCCCCCATACCAGCCCACGAATTTCCCTCAATCGGACTTCAATTTCACAAATCTCTCTAATTTGGTGATTAAATTTGTTGCGGAAGAAGCCTACAAAATTTCCACAGTTTGCCTTCACCAAGTAGCTCGCTAAGGAGGCCAAAAATCCCTTCAATTTGGCCCATCCAAATTTCCTTTCATTTATGAATCCTCCGAAATTGATTTTTTGTAAAAATCTCGGACTCGTCGAAAATTCTTCGAAGGATGAGTTGAAGTTGCTAGGATAAATCATGACATGCCAGAACTTTTGATTCTTGAAACTGAGTTCAATTTCATGGTTAATTTCAACCGGATGCGATTTTAGCGTGACCTAACTTACCAAGTAGCTTTTTAGAATTTTTAGTGCAATTGACCCGTGGTTGATTATTTTTGAGCAATAATGTACATCTTCGATACATTGTCGACTCTCAGTTGTCGCGAAAATCTCAAGGTTCCAAATATAGGCATAAGATACAAAAATGATAGAAAAATCGGTCTAGTGTCGGTCGACCAAAATTTTGCAATTAGGTGCAATCGCCCACACTTAATCACACAACTTTGTCGAATCAACCTATCTTCGGTCTCTAATCGATTTTTAACAGTGCCGTAATGACCCTTGCAAATTAACACGGTTGAGCAGTCGATTTTTAGTCGAATTCTCAAGTCTATTGCATTTATATTCCTTAATGGTTTTACCTGATAGACTAGTTATCCCGTGAGTGGCCAACTCAGGAAAAAGAAACTATAGGCGTGTCGATGAAAAGCCCAACTTATTCAATCGGAAACAGAGCCTAAAAATCAGGTTGTCACACAAACCATTAGTGTCGTTTTTCCTCTCTAGAGGGGAAGTTCGCTATTTGTTCTATTTCTTCGCCCTTTTAAATTTTCATTTTTGTTGGCTAGGAATTTTTTTTTGGGTAAAATGAGATATTCCTTAATTAAACAAGTTCGCAAATCCCTAGAGAGAGCAAAAGGAGAAGAAAGAAAATATCATTGGACATATTTCCTCAACTCCCAATAAAACACTTTTCAAAATCTCCCAAAATTAAATTAATTTTCCTCTGCTCTAATGGCGTGCCAAAGCTGATACATTCTTATAGATGGAAATATGCCTTTTTAGTTTTTGGTAAAATGAGATATCCCATTAGTAAATGTGGAGGGAACCCCTCGGGAGAACAAAAGGAGAACAAGAATAGAATATTTGACTAAATATCAACGACGAGTCCCGATAAAACATTTTTTTCGAAAATCTCTCAAAATGAATTAAGATTCCCGTGCGTAACCCACAAACACTTAATAGATGGAAATATGAACGCCCATATAATCCATCCCTTTGTTTTTTATTCATTTCTTCTCCCTTGTTTCCTCCACCGTCGCACCTCACGTGCTCTTTTCTTATTGCTCTTCTTTGTTTTGCTAGAGGACAGGCACCTTTTGTTTTCTTAGTACACGGGTTGAGACAACAAACTTTGATACAACTATGTTAACATGATTCAACAAATAAGCATAAAGTGAGGCCCATGTGATGTTCCCACTTGTCTAGAGGTTTCCTTTGCTTAGCTCTGATGCCCCTCTACTAGTGTAACTTATTTCCTCGTCCTTTTCTAGCAGGGGAGATTGCTATTTCATCTTATTTCTTCACGCTTTTAATTCTGCATTTTAAAAGGAAGTTCTTTACTGGGAATATTTTTGGGTAGAATGAGATATTCCTTAATCAAACTAGAACAAGATTCCATTCAGAGTGCAAAAGGAGAAAAAGAAAACAATATTCGATAACATATAAACTACAAGTCCCCATAAAACACTTTTTCGAAAATTTTCAAAAATGAATTAAGATTATTCTAATCTAAAGTCCGAAGGCGTGTGAAAGCTGGCACACTTTTATTGGTGGAAATATGACTATATAAAAGTTTTGTACCACAGCCTAATTGTTCCATGTTTTTCCAATGCGAGGCAATTCGAATTGGCTGTAAATAACCTAAATTATCCTATCTTAATGGAATGTTGTAAAGAAATTTGGTTTAGTGGACTTGAGATAAGACTGTTATGAATACCCATACATAGTCCACTTTTATTCATCCTCAAGAGAGTGCATCAAATGGCACCATTCCATGAACAACAATGCCCATTAACTATATAATGTTAGCTATATGCCCAAAAGCAACCATGTACTAGTTACATGTTAGGGATTTAAATTGCATGATTTATTTAATGACAAAGAAATATCCATTCATTGTTCCATTTATATGAATGAACCCATAAAATCACTTATGACTGAACTTACTCTTAAGGTGTTAAAAATATGTGTGACTGTTTTACAATTAAACTAAATATTTAAACGGTTCTAAGTTGATGGATCATTAAGAGGATATCGATAATCTAGTTGACTAGTGAGTTCTCAAGCTTTTACCATTCGATATCAGATACCCGAGGGAATGATGAGTTACAAGTCTTTAGATATTGTGACACTTGAGCTAGAAAATCGGTGTCTATCTTGAACAAGTTTACTAAACATGACATGCATAGAATGATTAGCAACCTGGAAGCTTTTAGTGGTGTTAATTACTAATCGTTTGTGCTTTGGTCATGTGTAAAATCCTTATACCTCAGGTATGAAGTATGTAACAACCCTAACTCCATTTCTAGGATCAGGAGCAATGGGGCTTATTCTTGCAATGTCCTAGGCGTTTCATCATCCAGTTTTTTTATTTTTTATTTTATTTTTGTTACAAGCATGCAAAAATGTACATAAAACACCTAGACTATAGGAAGAAGAGTCGATGGAAGAATCAACTAATCTCTTTGATGTGCAACAAACGAATTAATTACCTAGGAATATACATTGAATCACGGGCGAACAATACATGATATGACTTCACAATGGTCCGAATACAATTATAAGGAAAGTATTCATATTTCATAATGTTAATACCAATTGCCTTCACAAAGCAATAATGGAATTGCCTTTTGTTCATTAATGAAGAAAGGGGAAAAAGGAGAAAGCAGTTTTTCCAAACGTTATTTCTTTCTGCCATTAATTGTTACAGTTATTTTGCCAAAAGCTATTTATATAATGTTGACACCTAAATTTTGGCGACCTGTTTAGTCATTTATCTCATTAAAAAATTAGGGATTGATTTTAACCCCTAAAAAAATTAATTGTATAGCATGTAGTTTTTGGAACATTTATTATTAATTTGCATTTACAGTGGGCTGGTGACAAATGGGTTCAAATTGATGGTTCAGAACTTTAATTTGATGGGTTGGGCTAACCACACGAAGGGAGTAAATCTACCTAAGCCTGTATCCTCAGGGAGATTTTACGAATTTATCTTTGTGAGATTTCAATTCAAAAACAAATATTACGTTTGAAAAGCAAATCTTCGTAGATATCAATTTGGAAAAATTAAAACATTAATCCATGGCCTATAAATAGGTTAAAATTGTGTAAGGTTTTAGGGGGGCTTCTTCTTGATTTCTAAGTCAAAATTCAATAAAAAGCAAAAAAAAAAAATGTTCTTTTCGGAGAGGGTTCTTTCTTTGATCATTTTGGGGGAGAAGCAAAGTAAAAAAAGGGAAAAGTTCTTGAAGAAATTTAACAAAAGAAAAAGTCTACAACAAAGGAGCAACAGAGGAAGCGACGTGAGAGGAGACAGGAGGAGAGAGAAAGAATTAAAAAAAAAAAGGGAAGTCTTCTTCCCCAATGGGCTGAACTACCGCCTACCATGCTTTGCCTTCTGCCCTCCGGAATCCATACTCGCCACTCGCGTCTGCTTTTCACATGCCCAACACTGGTAATTGCCCCGCTGGACGCTGCATCATCGTTTTGCCACCCAACTCCGCCGGCTTCTGCTTCGTCTCACTTGCAACCTACGCCGAACGCCGCAACCCGAAGGTTGCGATGCCCCTATCACCATTGCTCCACCTTTGCTCGATTTGCAACACCGGAGCTCTGCCCCACCTATAAGCTCTGTCGCCGAGCCTGCCTCAGCCCACCTGCTCCACCGCACCAACACTAGCACCCCTTGGTAGCAGATCTTGCGCCTACACCTTTGCCTCGGCGTCCCCGACTTGCAAAGCCACCACCCAGTGCCGAGCCCCCTTTGTTGTGACACCACTGCTCAACTCCTTTGTTGCCTACACCGCTCCCACCATTCATCGTGCTTGCACTTACGCCACCACACGTCCGCCTCTACTCCATCGCTGCCATGTCTTCCTCTCCCCAAAGCCCTGCGACCCGACGTCCCCGCTCATAGCGCCGACGCTACCCAGAGCCAAAGACCAACAACCCGATGCTACAACCCAAGCTGCTCCACCCTCCCTGCTACTGCTCCTCTTTCACCCGCGTCGCTTGAACTTCGCCGGAGCTTCGACTGACGGCGAACCACCGCTCACAGTGACCCACCGCCACGGCCACCCATCTTTGAGCCACCCCGAATCTCAATCGTGGTCCATCCCGATCGGATTTTTTTGGAGAAAATTCAAATTTAGGTAGATTTTGTTATTTTATTAGGTAGTGAATTATTTTATTATGTTTAGTTAATTTATTAGGTCGATTTATTAGGTAAGCTTATTTTATTTTGTTTTAATTTTTTATATTTTGTTTACTCTATTTGAAATATTTCTCGATGCTTTGTTGAAATTCCTAATGCACCACCTAACTCGCAACCGCACACGAATTTTTATTCTATCTATAAGGCTTTAGATGGAATAATTAGTCACGCGGTAATAAAATTGATATCTTGATCTTTAAGGCTTAAGATCAATTTATCGATTTTATTAGCGATATAATCAAGTTTGAATTTCAATTTGAATGATGGATAACATCTTTGATGACCATGGATGATTTGGTGTTAATCTCTTGATTGTTTTGTTTATCCCGAAAATACAAAAAAAATTCATTTGTAGTCCATGTAGACTAGAATTGATTGCATGATAGGTTAGTTATTATTATTTTTTTTAAATGCATGTTTAGAAGGTATTTAGGATAGGTAACATTTCACTTTAGTTTTCACTTTAGTTGGATTTTTATTTTTAGTGATTTTAATTGCGAATTTCTTTAAAAAATAAATAAAAAAATCAAGCACATGTTGTTTAGGATTAGGTTCATGAAATACTCGTCATCTAGTGATATTGCTAGGTTCATTTAGTTAGAAATCATTCGTCATTAGAACTAGGTCATTTGATTAATTTAGACTGCATATTTAATTGTTGCATTTCTTTAATTTTGAATTTCATGGAAAATACAAAAAAAAATCTAGAATAAATTCATCTCATGCTTCAAGATAGTCTGCATGCTTATTTGTGTCATATAGTTTAGGTCATACTGTCATGTCATATCATTTCATGTTAGATTAGTAACATTGCATTGCATATAGATTAGATTCTCATTAAATAAGTGAAAACAAATATTATGTTATTGCGTGTTAATTAGAAATCATATTTAGGACTGTTGACGTGAATTCTGATCTAACAACGCAGATGCTTTCGTTGCTACAAAGTAAGTCCCGTAATTTAATCATTGCTTTCTTGGGTGTTAAATTGGTGGTTTGTGCACCCGCATGGTCACCTCACATGTTAGGGAAATAGATTTAAAATCAATTTGAGCTACCTGCTAAACATTTTTTCAAAATAAAAGAGAAGTGTACCGAAAGGGTGTTAGAGAAATCTAACATAATCAAGTCCTCGAACTCACAATGTCTGGTTCATAGGAGTAAAGTGAATCTCCCGTTACTTTACTTGGGTTTCTAATCAACCCACCGAAAAATAGATTAGTGGCGACTCTTGATTGAAAAAACCATTTGCATATTAAAAGTTTGAACCTAAGTCACAAATTGGTATGGGCTTGGGAGAGCCCAAACTAAGTTTAGACTTAGTAATCCATTAGTCAAACCCTAGGTGGTTTGTCGAAATTTTGGTCGCGATAGCTTGGCGACTCCGCTGGGGACTAGAGTTAAAACTCTTAGTGGACTTAGGCCGATTTTCTCTTCTATTTAATTTTTTTTTTGGTAACAAAGATCCTAGGTACGTCCCTAATGTTTAAGGTGTTAAATGTTTTTGCAGGATGGGAGGTATAAGGGGAAGTGTTTGGCAACCTTTGTTGGTGTAGGAATGTATTATTTACTTTCACATATGAAGTGTTGCTTGATATAAACTGTTGTGCATGCTTATGCATTTACACTACACTTTTGCACACACAACCTACCGTCAGACTTGGGCCGCACTAGGACACTTAGGATGGTATTGAGTTGGATACGACTTCGACTGCGAGGCCACGTAGTAGAGGTTGCCCAACTTAATCCCGAAAGCTTTTTCTTCGTGTCAAGAATGTTTACCTTTGCTCGCAAGGCTGCATCACATTGGGGTATCATTTTTTACTAAGCCGGAATTAGGAGGACTTGACTTAGTATGCGAGGCTGCAACTAGTCATCCCACCCTACTAACTTCACTTTGCTAAGCCTGTCTAGAGTAGAAATCAAACCTCACATCTCATGTGCATGTCTATGCGATTGCCGTCGATTTTTCTTCGTGAAGTAAGTCTTCTATCCCTATACCATCCCATTTATTATGTCGTGCTTTTGGTTGGTCCATAACAATCTAGGTCAATCATTGATTTAATTCTTTTGTCAATCAAAAATGAAATGAGAAAATTGCCATGCAATGAATCATTTGAAAAAACTTTGGAAATTTGTTGTTCTTATTATGAAGTTTCAAATTTTGACTTTTCCTAGTTCATGTTTAGGAAATTTGGTTCCTACTAGGGTGTCCTCTTTTTATGAAATTCCCTTATTGCACAGACTTTTCAATGAATGAATGAAAAAGGAAAAAATCAATTAGATCATTGTCATGGATTGGCTCTCTATTTACACCTCATGCTTATATGTTCCCGTTCATTCAAATTTAGGTGATTATGGACTGATCTCGCTCACCTATCTGTACACGGTTGAGAGCCAAAAGGGCAGATCAAAATGAGTGAGAAATTGCAACCTGAAGAAGAAAGCCAAGAGACTTTTGAACCATCTCATTTTCCTGAGATGACAAATTGGGGGCATTGGGGGCATAACAAATTTTGGTAGTGACCTAGCTGAGACAGAATCTCCACCCAAACCAAAATGGATATTTCATGTACTTTGATGTTGCATAGTATCCTATCCATGCATGTTGTTTTGTGTAGAGGCAAAAGCAAAAATGGAGCATCTGTTAAACTGAAGATCGGATTTTCAGTCTCGATTGATCAATTTGTGTATTTGTTCCTTTTCGATAGGGCAATCCAAGAACACCCATTCCTTTTCGATAGGGGCAATCCTTTTCGTGGGATAATTCCTTGAATGAACACTCAAAATCACGTGTTTCATACTCAAAATCATGCGTTTCACACCAATTTTGCATGGTGACTGTTACATGTTTAGTCCACCAATTCCACTAAGAAACATCAAGATTGACTAATTTAATGAATGATGTGAAATGGATTAAGCATACTAAATGAGACGAGTCTGGATGATGAAAGGCAAACCCTATCATATACACAGTCCCCTACTCATACACTTGTGAGATAATTGTAAAAGTTCCATATTCGCAAGGTAAAAAGTTCTCTTGCAAAAGGTACGACAATCGAAATGACGAGGGGCAGTTTATTTCTCTATCTCAAACACTACAAGTGATCCATTACTTAACCCCTTTGAACCTCATACACTTATGGAAATTCTTTCCAAATTACCCTTGTCAAGAACCACCCCACATTGGGGCAAATTAGAGGTAAGACGGCACCATGAGGTGAAGAAAATGAATTGAAATTTTCTTGCTCTCATTTGCACCAATCTTCAAGTCATGCTATTACATTGAATTCATGTGGTAATTTAAGTGCCTTAGGATGACGAAGAGCATTTCTTTCTCTATCCTATACACTTATATCCTTTGCATAGCCCACTTGAGCCTGTAATTTCATTTTTTTAAAACCTAGTTGGTGATCATCCCCCACACTGGGGCAAGGCAAAAGGCGGATGAAGACCTTTGAAAGTTCGAGTGTCATTCAAAGTGTAATTGCTTGACGCATGCATTATGCGCTAGAATTGAAATCAAAATAGAACTAATGGGCATAAAAAAGTAGTGTGTTTGGTAAAAGCCAGGCTAATGCCCATGAAAAAGAAGTGAAAAAAAAAATGAGAACTATGGGGCATGAAAAAGCAGTGTGCTTGGTAAAAGCAAGGCCGATACCCATAGATGAAAAAGACAGTCAAGATAGATGACTTGAATTCCAATAGAGCAATACTCAAAGAATTTAAGTGCTGAGTTTTTACAATCAATGAGGCGCTTCATGAAGATAATCCCCGATGGTGGAAAAGAAAACTAGTGGCAATGCAAAGATGATCATCAGTTCTTACCCTATGCACATATTTGAGCCTAATGATCCTTTCATTTCTCAACCCAAGAACCCAACCTATGTTACGTCCCTTACAAAGTCTCTTCAAATTAGGGCACTTGAATTAACATAGGGGTTCACATGTTTTAAGTATCGCTCAAAGAAGTGCGAGCAAAATTATTTCTTTCTCATTTTGTAGGGTTCTTGACTTATAAACCTGGAGATGATTACAAAATTATTTTTTCAATTGCCTTGACTCAAAAAGTCCCCTTAGTTAAGCTTTTGACCAAGCCCACATTACGGTCCTCATTAAAGATCTCTCAGATTGGTAAGGTCATATTACTTGCGAGAATACTTAGACCCTTGTCGATATGATGATGGTGAGATTGAGTGATTCTCATAACATAGCAATTTTGAATGAGAGTGAGTGAAAGTCCTTTCTGACTGAAAGTCTCTCATTTAATATTCTTTAGAAATTCATGTCATTGTCTTGAATGACAATTCTCTCTTGTGGAAATTTGGGTTATGCAAATATGGTCAAGTCATTATGCATAAACCATGATTGAATTGATGAAAACCCATTGAACTTTGAAATGTTCATTCTAGAGTAGCTCAAATTGTCTGTCTTTAATGAATGCATATTAGTTTTTGCTTTAATCATGTCTGACAGATAATATTTCCTTGAAGAATGAGTAATACTTGACGTTCAAGTTGCTCCTTGAAGCCTTGAGATTCGGCTTGCTTTCGTAGCCCGAAGCCCTTTTCACTGACCTGACGTACTTCCGTAGCTCGGTGTTCTTTTCATCGATTTGGCATGCTTTTGTAGCCCGAAGCCATTAATATTGACCTAATATGCTTTCGTAGCCCGATGTCCATTTATACTGACTTGGCGTGCATTTGTAGCCCAGAGTCCCTTTTAATAGACTTGGCGTGCTTTCGTCACTTGGAATTCCTGAACTGGCGTGCTTTTGTAGCCCAGAGTTCTTTATATTGACCGAGCGTGCTTTTGTAGCCTAGATTCTCTTTTATCGAACCGGTGTGCTTTCATAGCTTGAATTTCCTTCATATTCACCTAGTGTGCTTTCATAGCCGATAGTCATTTTCATTGACTCGGCGTGCTTTCGTAGCCTGGTGTCCCTTTTTAATAGACCTGGCATGCTTTTGTAGCCTGGAGTTCTTAACTTGGTGTGCTTTCGTAGCCTAGAATCTCTTTTATCGAATCGACATGCTTCTGTAACCTGGATTTCCTTTATATTGACCTACCATGCTTTCATAGCACAGAGTCATTTTCATTAACTTGGCGTGCTTCTGTAGTCTGATGTCCCTTTTTAATAGACTAAGCGTGCTTCCGTAGCCTGGAGTCCTTGACCTGGCGTGCTTTTGTAGCTCGAAGTTCCTGACCTGGCATGCTTTTCTAGCCCAAAGTCCCTCTTTATCGGCCCTGCAAGCTTCCATAGCCTGGTGTCTATTTATATTAACTTGACATGCTTTCATAGCCCAGAGTCCCTTTCATCAAACCAGCGTGCTTCCATGACCCAATTTCTTTTGTTGACATAGTGTGCTTTCGTATCCCAGAGTCTTTTTCATCGACATGGCATGAGTCCCCTTGTCAAATTGGCATGCTTTCGTAGCACGAAGTTCCTCTTAATCGACACTCGATTAAGCTGTCCCCCAAAGGTTTTTTCTCCAAGATTCAGTCTGATTAAGGCGACCGAAAAAAGGTTCGGCTCTTGGTTAGATGATCTATGCTGCAATGCTATGCGACAGAAGAAAGATTCGGGTTCTAGCTATGCAAAACCATATGCTAGGCAATCGTAGAAAGGTACAGGTCCTAGACAATATTTGCTGCTAGGTACGAGTCTTGAAAAGTGATTTCTCGTTTAGGCGACCGTAGAATGGTATAGGTCCTATACAATATTTGTTCTTTTAATAGGCGACCGTAGAAAGGTATGAGTCCTGGAAAAGCAATTTCTCCATTCATGCGACCGTAGAAAAGTACGAATCCTGGAAAGTGATTTCCTATTTAGGCGACCGTAGAAAGGTACAGGACCTAGAAAGTGAATCCCTATTTAAGCAATAGCAGAAAGGTATAGGTCTTAGACAATATTTATTGCTCTAACAGGTGACGGAAGAAAGGTATGGGTCTTAAAAAATAATTTTTTTTTTTCGTAAAGGCGACCGAAGAAAGGTTCGGGTCCTAGAAAACCAATTACTGTCATACTAGGTGACCGTAGAAAGGTACAGGTCCTAGAAAAGCAGTCTCCTTACAAAGCCTTGTTACTATTTTGGGTGACTGTAGAAAGGTATAGGTCCTGGACATGTAACACCAACTATCTTGAATTGCTACATCCTCCTTAAAGGTAAGTTATTCAGATAGATACCTTTAGCATTTGCATTAGCATTTCGATGCATCATATAAATTGCATTTTAAAATGGAATTCAGTTTCCGGCAAAAATCATTCATTGCATGTGCATGGTCAAAATTTAGGTTTCAATTTGTCTTTGAAGGCAACCTCTACGAACTCATCTTCAAAGAGGGGTAGCTGTTGATACCTAAATTTTGGCAACTTGTTTAGTTATTTATCACATTAAAAGATCAGGGATTGATTTTAACCCCTAAAAAAATTAATTGCATAGCATATAGTTTTAGGAACATTTATTTTTAATTTGCATTTACGGTGTGTGGCACCCCTCGAACGGCCCTCGATCCGTTTGGGTTGCCATAGTTCGCTTACCTCTCTCCTTCTTGACCTAAATGTTTAACAATCCTAGGGGTTTATATCTTTTAAATTGATCCCTGCACAGAAAGTATAGTGAAAGCATAACCAACTACTCCCTGTCCTGAAATTAAAACGATGCACACCAATTAGACATTTATAGGTTAAAGTCGAACACTTTTATTTACATAACTTGATGGACATCATTAGTTGGTACATCAAAAATGTTGTGGTTTTCTATACTTGGCTATACTTCAAAAGATGACCAACATCTTTTCCAACAGTTGTATACTTAAAGTCCATTGATCAGTGTCGGCGTTCAAAAGTTCCTTCATTTGCTGTCATCCTCCTCGCAGTCATGTCCAATCACTTAGTCCATTTGTTGGTGGCGGTGGTAGCAGAGACATCTTATCTAGTTTGAAATGTTAGTCTCCAAAAGGGGTGAGTACAACCACTCAGTAGTAAAAGATTCATTAAGCTATATCATGCAGTACCATCAATATCTAGATTCATGCAAGATAGACAAGATCGGCAATCATTGAATGAGTATGCATCCAAACCATATAACTCTTCAATGCAATGACCAATCCATTTCCAACCAATAAGATGCATCATGTCCAGTCACACAAGTCTCGATCATGGGGCCAAACTGTTCTGACACATCCCATTCCATGCCATACAATTTAGTCCTATAACCAGACCACACTCACACATTTAATCATTCAAATGGTTTTATCCCCCACAGAGGACCAATGTTTGCGTCCTTCTGGGATTCCGAGCCCAACCCTGGCGTCGTGGAAGCCTCTGAGCATGTATTCAAATTACAATCGGGCATCCAAAGGGCATTGACTCATTTGAACCTCTGGGCATCTCGCACCCCACCTAGCATCACAAGGAATCACTAGAGACCATAGACATGGTTACCCCTAACCTCCGGACTTAAGTACCGACAAGCATACAACCGAGCATCCCGAAGCTCCTGGGGAAAACCTCTGGGCATGTACTCATAATACAACCAAGCATCCAAAGGGTATTGACTCATTCGAACCTCTAGGCATCCCAACTCCCGGGGCATCGTTGACCCAAGAGTACAACGGTAACAACTAACATCTTAATTTTCAAAAGTACTTTCAAATGCAATGACAAGATGTCCCAAGAATCCTTAATCAAATCTCAATATTGCATAATATTCCAATGCCAATATCATCATGTCAAATAGCAATTCAAGATGCATTCACCTTTGAGACAAATTGAGCAAATTCGGAACAAAATAGCTCAAACATCACAGTGTGCGCAGTTTTAGTAAAAAATTCGGAATAATTGCTAAATGAACTCAAAAAATTATGAAATTTTGACACGTTATCAATAAGACCTAAAGGAAAAAGTTTCATGAAGAATACCAAGTCAAATTCCTTATGTATCAAGAGCAGTAATTGTTGTATTCCTTGCTAACGTTATGTAATAACTTCCAAATTTAATATTTCCATAGAAAAATCGTTTCATCGATCAAAAATTCTTCATTTGTTCTAAATTTTTTATATGTTATTTCTGAAGATGTGCCCTACAACTTTTATTGAGGACTCAAAGTCAAATTTAGGCTAGATAATTACAGAAAAATCATGAAATCACTGAAGGTCATACTGTCTTCTGCATAAACAGTCTACTGTCCTAAAGAGAACTACTCCTACTCTTTGAATCTCAGCATCCAACGTGCATAACCAAACACTTACAAGTCTATTGCACTACATTATAACTACTTCACTTCAAGAATCCACTTTAGTTAGACCTTTCTATTCTTATTTCAGCCAATAACCGAAACTACACAAAACAAACTCTGTTTTTACTTAATCTCTTAATCCAACTTCATCTCAATCATCCAAAAATCCACATGCAGCTCCCATTTCTGCATTTTCTCACATCTACCAGTATTTTACCAGATAATTGCAACATGCAAAAACATAGAACAATGAACTTCCACTTGCCTCACTCCTAAGCTCGATCAGCAAACAAAACAGAGGGCTCGTGGGTCTCGGGTGCGGCTCAACGGCAGCGAAGACCCGCGGAGTCGATAGTGGCAGCACTGTGCTCAATGGAAGGGCGACCTCCTGCTTCCTCACGCCATGCACCCACTCGTTGCTCGCTCACAAACTTCCTTGCTCAAACCCTCTCTCGATCACTCCCTCTCTCTCAAATTTCCGTTCGGTTCTTCTCTCTCTACCCCTTAATCTCGAACCCCTTTTGTTCCTTTGATTAATTGTGATGGTCTTATTATTTATTGTGATGGGCCTAAGTTGGCCTGTCCGCCGATGTTGGGCCTAAAAGCCCAGCCCACAAGATTAGGGCCCATGGATAAAGGGATATGATGAAGGGACACGTTCCTTTTTGGACGGGACGTATATAAGGGGAAATAAAGAGGGAGGAACGCACTTTTTGGCATAATGTATGTTCCTCCTCCCTCTCTCCCTCAAAAACACTCCAAAAAGGAAAAACAGTAAGCAAAAAGGCGACACCCATCTTCCCTTCAAGGCAAATTGGCATCATCAGATCGAATAGGGCCAAATTCTCTCCCTCATATCAGCGTCGGTGTTTAATCTGTGGCTAACAAGGTACGTTCGATTCTGTGATGTGTCTTAGGATCGGTGATGCATGTGTTTTTCCCGGCTGTCTTCCGCACAAGTTTAGGGGTTCGATTTAGTGTCGAATCTGGTTTTTGGGAATCCGACAATCCCTACAAATTGGTTAATTAATTTCTTGCATGCAGGATTTTTACGTGGCTTGCATGTCCCGGACATTCTCTCCGCTGGCCACTTAAGAGGGAGAGGAAACGTGGCTTGCATTCGGTCTTCTCTCTCGCCAGCTTGAAGCCTTTGCTACGTGTCTTCAGCTACTCGAACGGGGTGGCTTCTCCTCGGTCAACTTCTGTATTTAGTTGACCCCGACTTTGCTGCCGCTCGCCACCTCGCATGCTGCATGCAGGACGTGGCATTTAGTCAACTTCTTCATTGCTTTGTTGACTCCTCATTCGGCGGGTGCATGAGCATTTCGGTTCCATGGTCTTCAGCCGTATGGGCCACATACGTGGGCTTCATGGAGTCGAAGGATTTGCATGGTTGACTTCTTCATGCAAGTGGTGCGGTCAGCAAAGGAGAACGGCGTGGACGTGGGCTTTAAGAAGTCAAGTTCTTCAAGTCTTCATAAAGGAAAATAGAGAGACACGGCTGCATGGCCGTTGCATGCTACGGGTCTTCAGCTCGGTCAATTGGTGAGGCCGCTTGGGGTTTAATATCGGATGTGTGCATGGCCGGGCATGGGAATTTCTCTCCGAAAGTTGATGTTTCGGAACGATGGGTGGTGATGAAACGATGGCATAATACTATACCGACAATGACGATGACGAAATAGTATCCGCAAATGGTGCCAATGATGCAGTCTGTCGATACTCCTATCAACCCGTGACGAGCCGTTACTTATTCGAGGTATGACGAAAACTCAGATGCCACACTGTGAGCCGATGACAAATTGGTTCGAATTGATGGTTTAGAACTTTAATATGATGACTTGGGCTAAGCTCACGAAGGGAGTAAATCGGCCCAAGCCCATATCCTCGACGAAATTTTACGGATTTATCTTTGTGAGATTTCAATTCTAAAACAAATATTGTGTTCAGAAAAGCAAATATTGCATTTGGAAAATAAATCTTCGTAGATATCAATTTGGAAAAATTAAAACCTTAATTCGTGGCCTATGAATAGGTTAAAAACGCATAGGGTTTTAGGGGGGCTTCTTCTTGATTTCTAAGTCAAAATTCAATAAAAAGCATAAATAAGAGTTACTCAGATAAGTGCCAGAGGTCATTAGAATGTAGAGTTGGTGATCACGTTTTTTTGAAGGTGTTGCCAACGAGGGAAACTTCGCACTTTGGCAAGAAAAGAAAACTGAGTCCGAGGTACATAGGTCTATTTGAAATTCTTAAGAGAATTGAGACCTTGTGTATCATCTTGCGTTGCCACCAAAGTTGGCACAAGTGCATAATGTCTTTTACATGTCAATATTGAGGAAGTATGAGCCTGACCCGACCCACGTGCTTAATTTTGAGCAATTAGACGTAGATGACCGAGTGTCATACGTTGAAAGCCCGGTTCAGATTGTGAATTGGAAGGAACAGATTCTGCATACAAAGACCATCCCGTTGGTCAAAGTGGTCTGCCAACACGATGGCACTGAAGGAGCAACCTAGAAGAGTGAAGAGTCGTTGAGACAATTGTACCCCCACCTTTTTGCTTAAGTATTATAATGGTTTAAATTTCGAGGAAGAAATTTTTATAAGAAGGGAAGAGTTGTGATATCCTGGATTTTATAGTTTTGCTTTCAATTAAATTAATTGGGCATTTCATCGACATGCCTATAGTGTTATTCTCAAAGCTGATCACTCCTGAGATAACTAGACTATCTAGGAAAGTCATTAAGGGGATTTTAATGCAATAGACTTGAGGATTCGATTAGGACTCGACTACTCAACATGCTCATCTGCAGAGATCATTATGGCACAGTTAAAAATTGCTTAGAAATCAGAGATAAGTCAGTTCGGTTGAGATGTGTGCCTAAATGTGGGTGATTCTACTAAATTTACAAAATTCTTGTCGATTGACACTAGACTGATTTTTCTGTCATTTTGGTACCCTGTATCCGTATTTGAATACTCAAGATTTTCACGACAACTTAGAGTCATCAATGTGTCGAATAGGTTCATTGTGGCTTGAAGAAAATTGACCACAAGACATTTGTACTAAAAATTTCTAAAAGCTATCCGGTAACCAAGGTCATGCTAAAAACGTGTTAGAGTGAAATTAACTGTAAATTTGAATCCGATTTCGGAAATTGAAAGTTCTGTTGTATCACAAGTCATTTTAGAAATGTCGACTCAGTTTTCGAAGATTTTTCTGCAAACCGAGACTTTTTGGGAAAAACTCATTGTAGGGCCTTTTTTGTTTAGAAAATGTCAGGGACCGTTTTTTATTGCGCAATCGAGATGTAAGATGGTTCAATTGGTGAGGAAAAATGCCGATTTGATTATGGATTCGATAAAGGAATTTTTTAGAGGCCAAATTAAATTGATTTAAAAAGCATTTGGTGTCTAATTGGAGGAAAACCTTGCAAATTTGTAGCCCCCCACTACCCATGACTTTTGGACCCTTTCCTTGGCCTCTTGAGGAAGATTGTGGGCTGAAGTTTGCAGAGGAAGCTAGTTGTGGGGTGAGGGATCGGTCAAGGGGATAAATGGAGAGAAAATATGACCAAGTGGCCCCCCTTGCTCCCTCCTTCTCTCCTCCCTTCTTCCCTATCTACTTCCATCGACCAGCCTTTCTATTCCCATCCATTTGTGTCATTTTTAGCTCCAGCAAAGCCAGAAGAAGCCGTCGAGCAGCCGTCTGCCCGCCAAGGCCCACCGTGACACCATCCTCTTGCCATTGTGCCTCGCTTTGCTGCACCGCCGTTCCTTGGCTGTCTCACCCAGCATGCATCCAGCAGCTCGCTAGAACGCCGTGGGCCACTGTCGGAGTCCCAGCCACCGCTGTCTCACCGCCGTTTAGCCCGTTCGAACCACTGAAGCCCTGTTTGTTTGCTGCCGGTCTTTGCTTGCTAAATCGGCCCCAAATCAGCCACCGATCAACCCTGAGTACCAGTTGAAGAAGTGGGTATTCAAGGCACTGTTTGGCCCACTTTGGAGGCATTCCCGACCCTGAAAGTTGGTCCCCCTTTGGAGTTTATTGCCCCTCGTCGCGTCCCCATTAGTTTGATCTGTGCAGATTGTCAAACATGTGAGTTTAACTCACTAATCCTCACTTAGTAGGTTAGTGATGCTTAAGGGTTGATTAGTTTAGGTTAAGTATGAATTTGGTGGTTAGTATATTAGATTAGTGATTTAATTAGCCGATATTGCATATTAGGTGGTTAGAGTAGTGTAATTAGAGCATAGACAAGCTCTAATATTTAGCTAGAGTGGTTCGAAAATTTTCCGAGACCATCTTGGCTTCCAATTAGGCTTTACGGGCCTAAGTTCTATTTATTGGCATTTATTTATTATTTTATGTAATTATTTAATTACTTATTTATTTTCCAGAAATTAAACTTAGATAGTTGGTGACTGGAATTCCGTGTTAATTGTAGTGGTGTGATCTGTTTATTTAATTGAGTTCAAATTTGTCCTGATTCAAGGTGATTTGTGGTTGGGGGTATTTTTATCCAAAAATTAATTAATTTCAATAATTAATTGGAAAATCATCGAGCATCAGTTTACTACGCCAAAAATATATTTATGGGCTGTTGAAACTGGTGGGATGTTCTAAAGTGAAAATATTGTATTTTGACTAAGACTGATCATGTACCCACACACGGCTATTTTTGTCAGGTATGATAAAATGATGATTTGATTAGATAATCAGTGTTGTATATTATACCAACCTACGGGCTCTAATATATCAGCGTTGGGTGAGCAGTATACCATGGAGTCAGCTTCTAGTGAGCGTTATTAGTATACCATATCCGCCTACAGGCCTTGATATATTAGCTTTGTGTGAGCAGTATACTATATTATTAGCTTTGGATGAGCAATATATTTATCAGCTTTGGGCAAGTAATATATTTATCAACTTTGGGCAAGCAAAATAAACAATTAGCTTTGGGCGAGTGGTCCTGATTTGATAGGACATTATAGATGGCATTCATTGAGTTGACTAAGAAGTGGTCATGATGACATGTGATTGACTAAGTTGATTGATTGATGGTTCGATCCGATTTGATTGGTTGGAATAATCGGATAGCTAGTTGAATTATATTGACTTGCAGGAAGAGACTGAGACCAAGGTAAGTTTTTCGACCTATGTTGTGCTTAGGCAACCCTCAAGATGTATTTTCTTTCTAATCGGGTCATAGGGGGTAGAACTCGTTGAGACATCGTCTCACCCCATTGTGGGGTAACATTTAAGGTCCTTAGATGATAGCTCTTGAGTTTCTTAGACGACCTAAGAAGGTTATAGAGCAAACATCTCACATTCCGCTTCACGGAAGCCCTAGGGGCTGGACCTATGAGCTAGCGAGTTCCATAGTCTAGGTCGATGCGGGTCTCACCCGCTAGGTGCCCCACCGATATAGATCATGGTATCACCAAGCTGAGGATGGCCAGAGAGAGGGTCCTATTCCGGAGTCTGAGATTCCTCTGTACATTCTGGAAGTCGCTTTTGGAAAGGGTACGTCAAATCCTCCCAAAGGTCCAGTGGTAGATGTAGTGGACCCTACCCTTGTAGTTCTAGAGTCCCCGGTGCAGTCTGCTAAAAGCCCTATAAGCGTGGTTGTGTTTTCAGTTCGAAAATTTATGGTCCTACTTTCCTATCCCATTGTGTTATTATCTGGAATTATTTATCTGCTTCTGCATGTGTATTAAAACGAACGGGTCGGCGATGCGTCCTAGGACATCGCTATTAATTGACCAAGGAGGGATGGACACGTGCTTGAAGGACTGGGGCGTGACACTCAGTGCCAACTGCCTCCTTGATTCCATTCACTCTCTTATCACTTCTTGCTCCACAAGCTGCGCCCTTTCATAAATCTTAGTGTAATCGCGTATATTTAGGGGCACCTGTTGTTTCCTGATATTCGTCCTCAGACCTTTCAAAAATCTCTTGGCTTTTTCTTCTCGGTCCTCAATTAATCTAGGAGCATACCTAGACAGCTTAGAAAATTTCGCTTCATATTGGTCTATCATCAACTCCTTTTGTTCTAATTGAACAAATTCTATGATTTTCTCATCGTTGGCGCAATCAAAGAAATGCTTTCTATTGAAAGCTCTAACAAACTCATCCCAATTTACAGTAGTACCGGGTGGAAAGATTGTGTCCCTAGAAGCTCTCCACCAATATTTGGTGTTTCCCTCCAATTGGTACTCAGCCAAGGTTATCTTCTCGACATCGTTGTCGTTCAACAACCAGAAAAGTCTTTCTATCCCATCGATCAATTGTTCCACCTCCTTAAGACTTCCCATTCCAGTAAACTTAGGTGGCTTCAATTTCAAAAATTGTTCCATCAGTCCTTAAGTATGGCATTCTGCTCCGAGTTGTTACTGTTGTTGGGTTTGTCTTTCCATCAAATTCCCTATGTTAGCCAATGTCTACAGGATATCTTCCATTCAGGGTTCTGCGCTTGAAGCCGTAGCTTCAGTCCTTGATGGAGGAGAACTCCCAGTTCGTACCATGGTTTTCCAGCGGGTCATCAAGTATTTGCCTCAGAAACAATTAGTAACTCATTGTCACTAATTAGCTAAGCAAGAAAATAACATAAGAGCATTACTGGAATCACATAAGTAATATAAAATGTTACTCACACGCACAGGTAACTTACGATTGTTACCGATCTTTTACGAGTGAAAATTAAGCACCCATTATTCACAGTTAGCCTTAGCTAGTGCCTTATTGTGTGCATCATTATACCCTCCTTTCCCATTGAGGCACCTTGTTACTCTAGATAAACCTAGTGCTTTGATACCACCTTGTGGCGCCTCTGACAGCTCCCAGCCAATTGGGGTCATCATGCCATTTCCCTATCCTGGATGTCCTTTGTTTTGATACCACTAAATTGCGGTGACCTACGATCTTAGGGCCTATCACACTATTTATTGGTTCATGCACGATTTTACTGCGGAAGCAGATACATCAACTCCTTTCTAAATCTTGAAATGATGCACACAGTATATATAAACTAGGCACTTTTATTTACATATATTTTTTTTTAGACGATGTTCGTCAATGCACATAGGCCAAATTTCCTATATTTGGCTATACCCAAAATTGGACCGACTCTTCCACTATCTATTCACAACGTCGTCCGTCTTCATGCATTGGTATCCAAAAATTCTACCATCCTCCCATGTCCTTAGCTACTCCACTTCGCTTGAGCCACCATCGTCATCCTCCAGTAGTGGCAGTGGTCCCATGGTGCACCTGTTCCCTCGAGCGTATAGGACCATGAACTCCATGTGCACTGGATCCAAGGTGAGTCCGGCGTCTATAATAAGAATCACTCGAATCCAGATGAAGGTGATTCCCAAGTTGGAGTTAGAGTGCTCCATCTGCTCCCATCGTAGGTCGATGGGGATGCCATAAAAAGTACCAGAGGACGCAAGCTACAATGGCATCTTTATAACTTTGTAATATGTGAGCCCCACGAGGGGTAAATACAACCACTCAGCAGTCAAAGTTCTACTAAACTATATTACGTACGTCTATCATCACCCAATTCCACGCAATCCAAATCAAAGCATATGACTGTAGTAATGGATATGCATCAATTCAGAAGAATATCATAACAAAACGGCATATCAAAACACAATGAGAATTTAGAAACTCAATAAATCTCAATTCACTACCACCATCTTCTAGAGGGACCACTGTTTGCATCCCTCCAATCTCTTGCACCTACCTGGCATCATGAGGACCTCTGATTCCATATTTCAGTTGCCGGGCATCTCTCGCACCCCACCTGGCATCACAAGGAACCTCCAGAGCTCACCATGTCATGATGTCCCTAGGCATCCGATACGTGTTACTTCATTATCCCGCGCATCCTGACTTTTTGGGTATCTTCGGGGCTCACCAGTCCCTAGGCATCCAAAGGCATCGCCATCACGATCATCCATGCAACCCAACACCAAGGGCATTGTCATCCCAGGGGTCCGACGGCATCAATAACATTTCAACCATGGTGTAGTCGTCTAATCAATTTAAAGCCAATACATTTTCGAACTACTGATATAGAAAATTTCTTTGGTTTTTGAAATCTCGATTTATGGTATAAAGCAACATGAGATAAAGACTTTAGAGATATACCAAATTAGTAACAACAAAACTCACATGGAGAAGGAGCATCTTGATGTGACCGCAATTCCAAAAGTTGGCATCCCCGCGTATATGAAAGGCTTGCTTTAGTAAAGTACAAATGCGGAAGGGGTTAGTCTCATAAGTGACGTTGCGTGAAAATATTTCTAGATGAGATGCTATCGCGAGGACGTGACGATACGTAATGTCTTGGCACGGTGAGGATGGTGATAAAGCGACATTCACAAGTGGTGCCAACGACAAAATCCGACTACAAATTCGTCGATCCATCATGGACCGTTACGTACTAAATGTCCGGTGAAATCCGGATATCACACTGGCATCGTCCATAATCTCAATATCGGGACAGCATCCAAGGCTTTATCCCAGGCAATGACCCTGCATCCCCCAGCGTTGGCATACTGGTCCATCGTGTGTCCATGCATTTCAAGCATCAACCAATTGATGTCATGCTTAAAGTTTTAGCCAAATGAAAGACCCGAAGGCATGCCATGCAAAGTGAACTAATGAATGACTTTTGTGTTTTATTTACTAAAACTCTTGTTGGATGTGATTCAAGCTCATGACCTTGACTTGGAACCATTTGCTCAGGCTTTAGCATTATCCATAGTCACCGAGACCTCTTGTTGACATCCAGGGGTGCTCGACACTCATGCGGGATCATGAACTTACTTAATGCAACAACAAGCAATAGAAGCAAGCATAACAATGCAAAGCCAAAACAAGCAAACGATGACATGATCCTAAAATCAATAAGCGTAGCACATCGCCCTATCGAAGAGTTAGGAAAATCTACTTACCTTCGATGAACCTCGAGCTAAGACACAAACTACAAAGGAAAGTTGGCTTACTTTGGAGGCCTAGAGAGAGAGACATGAGGTGGAGGGCGTTCAAGGAGATGGAGGGTGGAGAAAATGGGAGCAAACTGAGGAAAATGAAGAGAGCTCCTTATATTTATAGCCCATGGAGCCATCATTACCATGCCAAGCGATCCATTCCAATGTTTCCAAGTGTCCCGCCTAAATTCCTTGGGTGGCAAGGCTATGGGTCCAATAATTGAAGCCTAAATGATGAGTTGGAAGGCTAAAAGGCCTTACTTGGCAACCTAAGCTTATAGGCGTCATTGATGATGACATGCCTTTCACTTTTCCATTGGTCCACCTATTTGCTTTTCCTCCAAGGCTCACTCTAGGCTCATTATTGCTTATGGCACCTAAGGGACACATAAATCCATTTAATGTCTAACGTCTTCTTGTAACTAGTTGGTGCTTACCTTGTTCACCAAGGCGACAATCTAGGACCATTATAACCTAAGATTCACCTAAGATTCTAGGGGACACCTAAGTAGGTGACTCATCTCATTTATTAATTGCCAAGATTTCATTCAATCATTAGGCTTAGATGTGTTCACATTAGTCAACTTGCTCTCCAAATTTCTTCTCTTTAATATACTAAGGTCCAAAAGCATTTAATGCATTATTATCTTCAAGCCAAGAAATCTCTAGATTAGCTTGCTAGTCAAGTTGGGCATGCAGCCCCCTTCCCCTCCAAGTTGGGCATGTGGTTCTCCCATTCTAAGGCAAAAACATTTTTGAGCAACTTTCAAAATCAGTACCATTACCTTATCAAACGGAGTCGAAAAATTATAAAATTTTAATATGTTGTCAAGAAGATCTTAAGAAACATTTTTCATACAGAAAACTTAGCCAAATTTGAGTTGTGAAAAGAGCAAAAATTCACTGAACACAACTCAAAATTCGTTCGTCGAGCAAATTCAACAGTCAAAGAGAGAGACTCATTTCTAAATCCAAATCTTCACAAAACCCTTTAAAATTTTAATATGTTGTATCTATGGATGTCTTTTAAAACTTTTGTAAAGAAAGAATATTCAAATTCGAAAGGGAAATGTTTATAAAAATTCAAGAAGGCAATCCGGCCACCATTTTCAATACACGGGACAGGTTCAGATGGTGAATGATTGAGCCTTTGTCCCTACCATTTCACCTTAGAAAAATATGAAATTTAATTATGTTCTAGATAAAGATGTTTAGAACAACTTTGATGAAGGAAAATTCTCCAAATTCGAAGTAAAAAGAGCTCTATAAAATTGGAAAAGGGCAAAAGTCTAGGGATTTCGAGAATTGGAAGAGTCAAAACCTATGGAACCTTAAGTGGCAAGCCTAAGGAGAAGAGGTGGCATCCTACTTGATCTTCAAGATCCTTTGTCATCATTTTTCTAGGCTATGAATCACTCCCTACCATTAATGAGCTTATGACTCACCCCCCCCTCTTAACACATAACCATCCAAAATTTATTGATTACATTTCAAGAGTAAAGCTAATTATGCCAAGTGTCCTACTTAGTCATCATGCATTAATTGGCTCCCTTCCAATCACATTAATTACACCAAGGGAATTATCAATTTAGAAGGTCATCTTATTGGGCAAAAGTCAATCGAGTCTAACCACGATCGATTATCTTATTTGATCCGAGGTTTGTGCCTAAGCCATGATCGAATAAAGCCAAACGCAATTGGGCTTAACTAGTTAAACCAAGTTCAGACTTCTCTTTATAGAGGGCTCGAAGTTGAGGATGTTACAGATATTGTGCCTTTCAGATGCCCGGAAAATGTGATAAAGGCCCGAAAGTCCTCGCAATGCTAAGTAGGATGTGAGATGCCTGCAGAATGGTACATAGCACCCTCCGGAATATGGTAGTAGTGAATTTGGACGAATTGAAATTACAAATGTCTATTGTTTTTGATATACCGTTATTATGAAATTCTTTAAGAACTGATGTGGGTTTAATTATTTCTGTTTGCGTATTTTATTTTTGGATTGCATTGAATGGGTGTCGATAGATTCGCATAGTATAGTTTAGTATACTCTTTAAGAACTGTTGTAGGTTCAATGGTTGTACTCACTCTTTGTGGGATCATTACATTTCAAACACATGACCATGCTGCTCCAACCTGCATCTTTCACCATGCTCTACGGCATCCCCATTGATCTCATGTGGGATCAAGTGGAGCACGTGGACTCTGACTTCTCGGACATCACGTTCATCCGGATTACGATTATCCTGATGATGGATGCCGGTCTCCTGATGGGCCCTGTAATAATGGGGTTCATAATACTATATGCCTAGCTCAATAGGCGTACTGTGGGGCCGCTTCCACTCTCGGATGATGATGACGACGATTCTAGCGGGGTCGAGTAGGCAGAGGACTCGGGGAAGGAAGGCTATAGTTTTGGACGAGACCATGATGTGATATGAAGACGTCCATGTGAATAGATTGTAGGATGGTCGGGATAGAATTTTGGGTTAGCCAAAAAAGGAACTTTTTGGCCTTAATGTACCTGCCTAAGTCGTTTGAAAATATAAATAAATAAAAGTGCCTGGTTCTATGTTTTCGTGTGCACTGATTTAAGTTATGATGGAGTTATCAATACACGCTTCCGTAAAAACATAATAGCAAAGACAGGGAATGCCGTGGTGACCCTAACGGGTCGAGGATCTTCACATTTCAAAAGAGCGATAGGGTATTAGCTATGTGTGATTAGTAACTGGACTCGAGATAGGATGGTAGTATGGAATGCCATGTGATTCTCGAGGCGTTGAACGTGTGTAAGTATTTGAGTGCTATGTGTATACTTGGGAAGTTGTTTTATGACTCACACATGTTTAACATGGATTTATAAGAGATGCATGAGACATATATATATGATTTAAATGTCATTTTTAGTGACTTAGAATGGATATGCATGCTATGATCGTCATTGTTCATGAAGATTGTGGTTTGAGTCTCGAAGGCATTGATATGTTGTGGATGCTGAAATTAGACACGTGTGAATATCTTGCAATTATTTGCACTATTCATGGTACTTGTGGATTTATATTCCTTTGTTTGGGACTCGATAGACTTAGGTTAAGTAGGTCCTATCATGTATAAAGTCAAGGCAAAGCTTAGGCTTTGCTACTAATTTGCCATTGACATGTGTAGGATGAGTAACTTAAGGCTCCGATGCGAGGCATCCACCTATAGGATGTTTAGGATTTTTAGTTAGTGAGTTTCGACTCATTTGTTGATGTTTAACCTTTTTTAGGTTGATAGGTATGAATCCCTTAACTCAATGATTCATGCATTTTGGAGTACCTATAAACATAGAGGTCATAGTGATAGACGTGTTTAAGGAGGACGCTATTTTCAGACAGGTCATCACCACAATCTAGGTTGATAAGGGGTACCACAACCTTGTCCCACAATGCTACTAGCATGATACGTACGGTTTCATGGAGATCTCTTCGAACCCCTTTATAGGTTCCATGGTCCACCTAGATCGAACGAGGATGCAGGCCTGCCAGACGGCCTTGTGGTTGATGCCTAGGCAGTAGATTCTAGTAAGGAAGTTGCTTTTGGTTAGATCTTGTTACCCTTGCATCTTTTGACTCCTCCCTTTTGATATCTTTTTCATGTGAGGGGATGACTAGTTCAAAACGGCCCTAAAGCTAGGCTTGTAAATTACAATCTTCCTGTGTAAATAAATAAAGCATAGAAGTTATGCAGTATGTATGTATGTGTGTTTTTCCCTGACTATCCATTATTTGTTGTCGATTGATTAGGTGATTGGAGATTGCGTGCTTCCGTATGTGCTTAATGGAAAGATAAAATCAATGGGACGGCAAGTCGATGACGCCACTTGAGACGTCGCAAACTGATCCCGAAGTGAAGGATGTCGCGTGCCTGCATCAATGGTAGGGCGTTGGGGCGTGACAAATTTACCTTATCGATATTCTCATAGGCCATTTACATCTAGTCATTCATGTAGATCATATAGTGATTATTAAATTATTAATAGAGATGATCTCCATTTATCAATTTGTGATTTCTTTACTAGTAAATCGCTAGAGATTCTTACCATTTTTAATTGTGCATTTTCAAATTTATTTACATCAATATTGTCACACCCCAACCCTCTACGACCGTGAGATGTCCCTCACTCATCATACTTTACTTATCCTTTAGTTATTCAATTGTGAGGTCCTAGGAGGCGTCACCTATCATGCCCCGAACCTCAAGCGCGCGCACATCTCTTGGTGGTCAACTAAATTGTGACATTCCTAGGATGCGTCGCTGACCCAAATCAATTATGCACATGCGGAAGCGAAATAAACAATCTCCAAACAACACAAAGATGGAATAGAAAAGCAAGAAAATCATATATCAAACCAAAACACCCTTTTATAAACAAACTGAGTTTATATACAATACTAGTCTATAAATAAAAGCCTAACTCCAAAAAGAAGAGTCACTAAGCTAACTAGGCACAAGACTCCTCAACCGAGACCTCCGAGACCTTTGGGGGTTCTGGGTTTACCACGACACCATCAAGGGTGTCAGCTACCACCTCACCCGCTACAGCGTTGACTGCAACAGCTGGGATGTTGAAACCCTACAGGGGACCTTCTTGGACCCCATTAGGCCCATGATGGAACCATGCCCTAAGTGTTGACATAGATTCTCGAGAGATTGCAGAAATCCTCCCAACTTACAATGCTGTGCTTTCACTTGCTGACATGTCAGACACTTGGCGACATGCTTGGTGATATCTACCTTCATATCGGTCCACCAATAGTATTGACGTAGATTATGATATATCTTCGTACTGCCTAAATGAATGTTGTAACTGCCACGATGATCTTCGTACTGCCTAAATTAATGTTGTAACTGCTACGGTGAACTTCTGACGAAATCTCATCCTTAAGCTTTGCATTGTCAGGTACACACAACTGTCCACGAAACTTTAATGTTCTGTCCTCATAAATCTGAAAGTCAGCCTTTCTCTTTTCTGCATCTTTTTGCACAATTTTCTAGACCTCTATCAACTGCAGCATCTCGATTTTGATATGCACTTCCGACTCAATTTTAAGGATGGCCATAAGATTTGAAAGGTGGCCTACCTCAAATTTGAAAACGGAATCTCGAGCTCTCTCAAGTAAGATCCGTTCCTTAATCTTCATCTGCGCAATCGAAGACTTCCGACTCCACGCATCTGCAACCTTATTAGCCTTTCTAGGATCATACAGGATGTCGTAATCATAGTCCTTAAGAAGTTCCATCCAGCGATGCCATCTCATATTCAACTTCTTCTTAGAGAATAAATACTTGAGACTCTGATAATCTATAAAGATTTGGAACCTTTCGCCACACAAATAATGTCTCCAAATCTTTAGAGTGAAAATGATTGCTACGAGTTCTAATTCATGTGTCGGGTAATTTAGTTCATGAGATCTCAGCCGACGGGACGTGTATGCAATGACTCTGCCATGTTGCATTAACACACAATCCAATCCCCTAAACGACGCATCACTATAGATCTCATATCCTCCAGGACTAGATGGAATTGTCAACACCGGTACGGTAGTCAACTTTTGCTTAAGCTCTTGGAAACTACGCTTGCACTTATCTATCCACACAAACTTCTCCTCCTTCTTCAACAGTCGAGTCAAAGGCGAAGCTAATGCTGAAAACCCTTCCATGAACCTTCTATAGTAACCTTCCAAACCCAAGAAGCTTCTGATCTCTGTCACTATCGTCGATCTTGACCAATTGATAACTGCTTCAATTTTGGTTGGGTCTGCAGAGATTCCTTCACTTGAAATCACATGACCTTGGAAAGCAACACGAGTCAACCAAAACTCACACTTACTGAACTTAGAGTACAATTCGTGATTTCTCAAAGTTTGGAGCACTGTCCTCAGGACTTCTCGAGTACACCGAGATATCGTCGATGAACACAATCACAAACCATTTCATATACTCCTTAAAGACTCAGTTCATCAGATCCATGAAAGCAGCTAGGGCATTCATTAAACCAAACGACATTACAGTGAACTCATAATGGTTGTATCGAGTATGAAATGCTATCTTCGGTATATCTTCCTTTTTGATCCTCAGGTGATGATACCTTGTCCTCAAGTTGATATTAGAAAATATCGACGCTCCCTGCAACTGGTCAAACAAGTCATCGATCCTCGGCAGTGGGTACTTATTCTTGATCGTCACATGATTGAGTTGACGATAGTCGATGCAAAGGCACAACAAACCATCTTTCTTCTTCACGAACGGAATTGGTGCTCCTCGAGGTGATGCACTAGGACGTATAAACCCCTTATCCCACAACTCATGCATCTACACCTTCAATCCTTTCAACTCTGACAACGCCATGCGGTAAGGAGCCTTAGAGATGGCTCCATCCTGGGGGCCAACTTAATCACAAACTCTATCTCCCTTTCCAAGGGTAGACCTAGTAACTCCTATGGAAACACATCTAGAAATTCTTGAACCACTACAATATCTTCCATCTTCGGCTCCTTAACTGTCGTATCAATGACAGTTGCCATGTAACCTTGACAACCTCCATCTAATAAATAGGTTGTCTCAAGTGATGAGATTAAAGCAGTTGAGGGTCCTCCTTGACTCCCCATAAACTCGAAACTTTCACCCGCTAACGGGTTAAACTAAATCGTTTTACGATAGTGGTCCATCTTATCCCATTGTTGGTGAGCCAGTCCATGCCAATTATTACATCAAAATGATACATGGCTAGGACTATCAAATCTATATTTTTCTCTTGCTCACCAATCACTAATTTGCAACCAGGACAGCCTATCGTAGACAACACTTTATCCTTTAATGATGTATATATGCTAACCACTGACTCCAACAATTCAGGATTCAACCCTACTAGCTTAACAAATTGCTTAGCTATAAACGAATGAGTAGCGCTAGAGTCAAATAAAGCATAAGCAGCATGGCCATTTAGTGAAACAATACCTATGACCACATTAGGCGAGTCCTCAACCTATCTCTTGGTGATAGTGTACACCTTTCCTTGAGTTGGCGGCCTATTTAGTCCACCCTACGTGCGGTGCATTCGGTGGCATGTATCCTCTATTTTGACCCATTGGTGGCGACGGTGGCAACTGTTGTGGTCCCCTCTATCTGTGCAAATAGTTCCTCAATTGATGGTTGAATTGGCCACATCTATAGCAAGCACCTGTCCTAGAATGGCATGAGGCTGATCCATGTTGCCTTCCACAGAAGTGACACACCCCATTATGGCTCAGCGTTGACTTGCCTACCCCACCCTTCCTGTTGGACAGGATAAGGTACCTTCCTCTGACCATAGGTTTCTTCCTAAACCTATTACTATCCCTGTTCGAGCTGAACCTTGACCCGGATGCAGTAGCTTGCTCACTTAGATTCCTCTCGATCAACTGGGCCTGTTCACATAAGTTGTTGTAGTCCTTCAGGTTGAACCGTACCAAGGGATTCTTTAGCTCCGATCGGAGGCCATTCCTGAACCTCTTAGCTCTATCCTCTAGATCTTCTACCAGTCTTGGGGCATATTGTGATAACTCTACAAATTTGGCCTCATATAGATCCATTATCATCATACCTTGATGGAGGTGCTGGAATTCCTCCTTCTTTTGCTCTCTGGCACTGTGAGCTAAATATTTACTATTGACAGCTCCAAGGAAGGCGTTCCACACTAGAACCACACCTTCTGGGACTACCCTGCCTCTAGCGGCCCTCCACCAGTACTTGCATTTCCCTACACTGCAAGGACAACTTTCTCTTCCTTAGTGCACATCAGCAAGGTAAAGGCCTTCTCCAAGTCTTGGACCTAGAGTATTGCAACCTCGGGGTCTCCTACACTTGTGAACCTCGGTGGGCTCAACTTCAGGAATTTTTTGACGAGCTTGTGCATAAGCCTCTCAACAATCATGTTCCCAGGTGAAACTTTAGTAGGTAGGGCAGCAGCGACAATGGCAGCATTGGCGGCTGTAGTAGCAGCGGCCGTAGCAATGGTGGTAGTGGTGGCGGCTTAGTTCTGGGCGTACTGCCTCATCAGATTCCCAAGCATCTCAAGTGCCCGAACGATCTCATCGATTCTAAGATCGCTAGAGATTGCTACACTAGCACTGACTGGCAATGGCGCTAACCCAATTACGTTGGCCTGAGCTTGGGCTCTACCTTGGCCACCTCGGGTACCAACCCTTGTCGGCGTCCTACCTCGAGTCATAGGGGCTACTGCCCTCTTCCTAGGAGTTCTCTACTCCTAGTCACTGATGATGCAGATTCTTTACAGAAACCTGCTTTCTAATTCCACACGGAATTAGAAACCTGCTTTCTAATTCCACACGGAATTAGAAACTGAGTGACCACACGAAACAAGCTACCAATCAGCTATCAATCACATGCATCAGCATAATAAAAAGACCCTTCCTACTAACCATCCCATGACTCATTGCACCTTATCACTCCAAACACTGACCCACTCTGATACCACTTCGGGTGGCTGTGTCACTCCCTAAACCTCGAGCGCGTGCACATCCCCTGGTGGTCGACTAAATTGAGACATTCCCAAGACGTGTCGCCAACCCAAATCGATTATGCACATGCGGAAGTAAAATAAACAATCCCTAGACAACAAAAACATGGGATAGAAAAACAGGACAATTAGATATCAAACCAAAACACCCTTTTATAAACAAACTAAATTTATATACAATACTAGTCTATAAAGAAAAGCCTAACTCCAAAAAGAAGAGTCACTAAGCCATCTAGGCATAAGACTCCTTAACCAAGACCTTTGAGACCTCCGAGGGTTATGGGTCTACCATGACACCATCAGGGGGGTTAGCTTCCCCCTCACCCACCGTGGCAATGACCACAACAGCAGGGATGTCAAAACCCTATAGGGGACCTTCCCAGACCCCATCAAGCCCATGACAAAACGACGCCGTGAACCGATAAGGTACCAACTAAGGTTGGCTTGTGACATCCTGATTTTCAGGTTCTATTTTCGATTGAATAAGTTGGGCTTTTGATTGACATGCCTATAGTTCTTTTTTTTGAGTTGGCCACTTACGAGATAACTAGCCTATTAGGTGAAGCCATTAAGGGATTTTAATCCAATAGATTTGAGAATTCAATTAGGAATCGACTGCTCGACCATGCTAGTCTGCAAGGGTTATTACGACATAATCAAAAATCGATTAGAGACTGGAGATAGGTCAATTCAATAGAGATGTGTGATTAGGTGTGGGTGATTCTACCTAGTTGCAAAATTATTGTCGATTGGCATTAGACCGATTTTTCTGTCGTTTCATACCTTGTATCCATATTTGAAATCTCGAGATTTTCACAACAACCGAGAGTCGCCAATGTGTCAAAAATGTACAATGTGGCTCGGAAAAAATCGATCACTGGTCAATTGCACTAAAAATTTTTAAAGCTACATAGTAGGTTAGGTGATGTTAAAATCGTATCAGATTGAAATTAACCACGAATTTGAACCCATTTTCAGAAATTGAAAGTTTTGTCATGTCACGATTTATTTTAGGAAAGTTGACTCATCCTTTAAAGAATTTTCGACGAACTCGAGATTTTTACGAAAAGTCAATTTGGATGATTCAAAAATGAAAGGAAATTCGGATGGGCCAAATTGAAGGGATTTTTGGCCTCCAAAGTGTGCTACTTGGTGATGGGAAATTGTAGAAATTGTGTGGGCTCCTCGGTAGCAAATTTGGTCACCAAATTGAAGAGATTTGTTAAGAAATTGAATTTCTGACATTTCAAAAAAAGGGAAAGAAATTCGGATGGTAGAGAGAGTAGTCAACTTTGATGTCCAAAGTTGATTATTTGGGGATTTATCTTTCAAGAAAGTAATTGGGGGACCAAGCTTTAATTGAAAGGATAACTCTTGTTGACTTTCCCCCCATCGGTAGATTCCTCCTCACGCGAAGGCCAACTGCCCCTTCTTCTTCGTGTGACCGATCCCTTTGCCCCTTCATTTTTGTTTCTTCTTCGTGCACAGTCCAGCTACATGAAACACCCCCACCATTTCCTCCTTTCATGTTTCTTCCTTGCAGCTGCCACATCTGTGACATCCTCCATCAACGACCGACTCCTTCTCTCTCCATTGCTGCCATCTCCACCGAGTCCACTACAGTCTCCAGCGAAGCCCCACGTTGACTCATCCACCAAATTTCCATTTCGCGTGCCACTTCAATCTTCCTGCCCCATCTTTAATGGACCAACCTTGCTTCATTCCCCCGTGTAGCAGCACTCCATTGAGTCAACCCCTCCCTACAGCAAGCCCCCACGTTGACTCTAGCATCTCCATCCCCACTGTTGTCCCACAAGCCCAACAGCCACCGTCCCCCACAATTTCTTGCCCATTTGTCTGCGGTAGGCTACGCCAATACAGCCTAGAAAATCGCCCAACTTCATCTCCACGTAGCAGCTCCATTGAGCCACGTGCAGCCCGCAACTCAACCTAGTCTCTTGCCGAGCCCAACCGCAAGCTATCGAAGCCAGCTTAGTCCAAAACCATAACTGAGTAGCCCAACTGTGGGCTTTGTGGCCTTTTTTGGGCCCTCCCGAGCTCCCATTGGCATCACCAAAGGCCCAAGCTTCGACCGTCATAGCGCTGCCATCGCCATGAATCAGTTTTTGCGCTAAACCGGTGAGTTTACTCACTAAACTCTGCTTATGGAGTTAATGATGCTTAAGGGTAGAATCGATTAGCAATTTAATTATTCGATTTTGCATGTTAGGTGTTTAGAGTAGCATAATTAGAGACTAGATAAGTTGTATTATTTATCTAGATTAGTTCGGAAATTTTATGGGCCCGGTTCAGTATTTAATTAGGCGTTTCTGGCCTAAGTTTCTATTTTCAGTAATTAATTGTATTAATTTAATTATTTATTATTTTCCAAAAATTAGATTAGGACAGCCAGTGATCGAAATTTCATGCTGATTGCAATGGTGTATTTAGTTTCTACAATTGAATGCTATATTGTGCAAATTCATTGGAAATTGTAATTTCGGGTATTTATCCCAAAATTGTGCAATTTTGATATTTAATTATAAAATATTGGGGCATTGGTTTTTAATGCCAAAACTATTTTTAGGCACTATATTAAAAAGTGGGATTTTTGAAAAGAAATATATTGCATTTGAGCTCAGGCCGATTGTGTACCCACACACGATTATTTCTATTGGGTATTCATGTATTTTTAACATGACAAAAATGGGCTAAGTTTGTTATTTTAGACGGAGGAATTTGTGTGCAAAACACAATGTTCTTGGCTGGTATTGAATGATCAAGTGATCGTATGTTGGTTTATAGTCATGGTACGATGACTATTGAAAGTTGAGGTGACATGTGTTTTGTTGAGGGAACCCAGTGGGTTGTGAGTCGGTAAGGAACTAAGTGCTATGTGATAGCAAGAATTCGTGTGAGCCACCTCTAGTATCTTGTACCATAGCCTAATTGTAGTTAAGGTATAAGTGCTACATGGTGACTTGAGTCACATGGGAGCCACCTCTAGAAGCCTTGCAGTATTGTCTTGCATAGTCAAGAACTAAGTGTAACACGATAGCAAGACTTCGGGTGATTTAGCTCTAGAACCTTATACTAGTGCTTTTTATAGTCAAGAACTAAGTGCTACAGAACAATGTGACTTCGTGGGAGCCACCTCTAGTACCTTGAGCTATTGTTTAGTATAGTGGAGAACTAAGTTCTACACGATAGTGTGAATTTGTGGGAGCCACCTCTAGTACCTCATGTCATGACTGATTGTGGTCAGAGACTAAGTGCCACGCGATGTTGTAACTTTGTGGGGAGAGGACACCTCTAGAACCTTGAGCCTGGTATTGACGATTGAATGGGGATGTTGAGGTTGGATTGGAAATTTGAATATTGAGAGTGAATATCGGGACCCCTATGAGCGATTGTTTAATTGAATGATGGTTCAATTGTGTTGATTCAATTGATTGATCGATTGATTGACTAAGGTTGAATAAGACGTTCCAAATACTTGAGTCTTGTTAATGCCCTTATGTGATATATGAATTGTGCTAACATACAGAAGGGAATTGAGGCAAGGTAAGTCTTCTATATCATGTGCATAGATTGCCTCTAGGTGTATTTCCTTCTTTGTTGGGGTTTATAGGGTAAACTTGTTGAGACATTATCTCACCCCGTCGTGGGCTTAACTTTTCAGGTCCCAAGTGTGAAGAACTCGGAGCTTGAGGCGGAAAGGTCAAGAGCATGGGTGGCTCAGAAATTCACTTTGGAGATAGACCCCCCGTACTTAGACCTTAGAGCTAACCTCTGTTTGTAAACCAAAGTATGGTTTTTAATAATATGTTTGATTTGAAATTCGTTGTCCTGCTTTTCTATCCCATGTATGTTTCTGTAAGGGGATTAATAATTCGCTTCCGCATACGCATTAAAATGAATGGGTCAGTGACGTATCTTGGGATGTCGCAAATTTTATTGACCACCAAGGGATGGGCACACGCTCAAGGTTCTGGGCGTGACATCCCCGCTTGAAGTGGTATTGAGCAAGTTAGTGTATGGAGTGATAAGGTACGATGGGTTTATGGGATAATTAGTAGGAAATGCCCTTATATCACGTAGATGCATGTGTTTGATAGCTGACTAGTAGATTGTTTGGTGTGGGTCGCTCAACTTTCTTAATTCAGTGTGGGATTGGAAAGCAGGTTCTGTAGAGATCCCGTAAGATGATCGATTCGGAGCCGAGGACTCCACAAAAGTGGAGCGTTACATCAGCATTTTGGCGTAGGACTCCAACCAGGGTCGATACGTGAGGTGGTCGTGCTAGAGCGTCGGCTCAGGCTAGTGCTAGTGGTGTGGCACTACCTCCTATTGGTGTTCGGGTAGCAGCCTCTGATGATCCCAAGATTGAAGGGATCATGTAGGCGCTTGAGGCGATGAGAGACCTAATGGGGCAGCAGGTCCAAAATCAAGCCGCCACCACTACCGCTGCCATTACTGCTGCCGTTGCTACCACTATTGAGGCCATAGCCATTGCTAAGGCCGCAGCTGCTGCCACACTTGTCAAGTTGAATCTGCCGAGGTTCACAGGTGCAGGAGATCCTGAAGCTGCATCGCTTTAGGTACAAGACCTAGAGAAAGCTTTTGTATTGTTGATGTGTACGGAAGAGGAAATGGTTGTCCCGGTAGTATACTAGCTGCAAGGTAACGCAATTACGTGGTGGCGAGCCACTAGAGGCATAGTTTTCCTTGAAGGCGTAGTTTTGGTGTGGAATGCCTTTCTTAAAGCCTCCAATGGTAAGTATTTTTCGGTTAGCACCTAAGAGCATAAGATGGAGGAATTTCAGCTCCTCCGTCAAGTCATGCTGACCTTGGATCAATATGAAGCCAAGTTTGCGGAGCTATCTCAGTACGCTTCAAAATTGGTGGAAGATCTGGAAGACAAAGCTAGGAGGTTCAGGAACGGCCTCCGAACGAAGCTGAAGAGTTCGCTGGTGCCATTCGATTTGAAAGATTACAACAAGCTATATGGTTGGGCCCAGTTAATAAAAAAGAACCTGATCGAACAAGCAACAGTAGCTGAGTCACGATTCATGTCCAATAGAAATGGTAATAGGTTTGGGAAAAAGCCAATATATGAAGGAAGATATCCCATTCTACTCAACAAAAAGGATGGGATTGGAAAGTCAAAGCCCAACTCGAACGACGTGTGTCATCTCTGTAGGAAAAGACATGGTTCAATTCCATGTCATCTCAGAACGGGAGCCTGTCTTAAATGTGGCCAGCAAGGCCACTAGTTTAAGGATTGTCGGCACAGGCAATTGGGATCACAGCAATTGGTACCACCGCCACCGATGGGACAAAACAGAGGGAATGCACTGCAGACAGGACGCCACTAGGATGGCGAAGGGGACAGGAATGAGCCGAGCTATGTGTCGATTAGGAGAAGGATGCTTCTGGGATAATTTTATCAGAGTGGTGCAGAGAAATTTTGGTTAAGTTTGTAGAATTTTAGTTTGTTGAAATGAAGTTGTAAAAAGGAGAATCACTAGCTAGAGTTGTACTTGACTATTTTACTTATGTATAACTTTGATGTCATATATGAAAAGAATTGGTTTAAGGAGCATCTTGCTAAAATGGATGGTTATTGTGAAGTACTCCAGTTTAACCCGTTAACGTGTGGAAGTTTTGAGTTTATAGGGAACCAAGAAGGACCTTCGATTAATTTAATTCATCACTTAAGGCAGTTGGAATCTGGATGTAGGTTGCCAAGATTATTTGGCAACTGTAGTGAATACGACAGCTGAGGAATGAAAGATGGAAAACATACTTGTGGTACAGGAGTTTTTTGAGATGTTTCATGAAGAATTACCGAGTCTACCCTCAGAAATGGAGAGCGAGTTCATGTTTGAGTTGGCCCCTAGGATGGAGCCAATCTCTAAGGCCCCTTATCGTATGCCGCTCTCAAAATTGAAGGAACGGAAGTTACAGATTTGTTAAGTTGAAAGTCATCGATTACGCAGATGGTGATTCAGGCGTGGATCTTACTCAAGGGAACTCAAGATTCGGTTTTCAAATTTAAGGTAGGCCACCTTTCAAGTCTTATAGCCATCCTTAGAATTGAACCAATGTATAAATAAGAATCAAGACGTTGCAGTTGGCGAGATCCGCAGATCTAGAAGATTCTGCAGGAAGATACGGAAAAGAAGGAGACTGATTTTCAGATTTCTGATGACGAGACACTAAGGTTCCACGGATGATTATGTGTATTAGACTGTGCAGAGCCTTAAGAAAGAGATCTTGTCAGAAGCTCATCGTAACTGTTATAGCATTCATCTAGACAAAACGAGGATGTGTGAGAACCTGCATCAACACTTTTGGTGGATTGGTATGAAGGTGGACATCACCAAGCATGTCGCCAAGTGTCTGATGTGTCAGCAAGTAAAGGCATAGCATTGTAAGCCTAGAGGACTTTTGCAACCTCTTGAGATTCTCAAATGGAAATAGGAGCACATCATAATGGATTTTGTGATAAGCTTGCCAAGGAGTCAAAAGGGTAATGATTTCATTTGGATAGTAGTCAACAGACTGATGAAGTTGGCTCACTTCATCACAGTATGGAATGACCTTGATTTGGACAGGCACGCAAAATTGTACGTTCGTCAGATAGTTTGTTTGCATGGACTGACGGTGACGATTACTTCATATCGAGACTCCAAGTTTATGGCATCCTTTTGAAAGAGTTTGTAGTTTGCCTTAGGAACAAAGTTGCAATATAGCACGGCCTATCATCCTTAGATAGATGGCCAACCTGAGTGGATGATTCGAACCGTCGAAGACATTCTATGAGCTTGTGTGCTAGATTTCAAAGGAAGCTAGGAGGAATAGCTTCATCTCGTCAAGTTCGCCTATAATAACAGCTACTAGTAGAGCATTCAAATGGCTCTGTTTGAAGCGTTGTATAACCAAGCGTGTAGAACTCCAGCCTATTGGGATGAGGTTGGAGAACGAAAGATTTCAGGCCAGAGTTAGTCCAATGGTCAGTAGATATAGTTACCGTTATCAGGGGCAGATTAAAGACCACTCAGAGCCGCCAGAAAAGCTACGCTAATAAGTGTTGAAGGCCATTGGAATTCCAAGTTGGTGATCATGTCTTTTTGAGGGTGTCATCAATGAGGGGTACTTTGCCCTTCAGCAGGAAGGAAAAGTTGAGTCCGAGGTACGTAGGTCCCTTTGAGATTCAGGATCCTAGCGTATTGTCTTGCATTGCCACCAAGGTTAGTGCAAGTGCATGACGTCTTTCACTTGTCGATGTTGAGGATGTATGAGCCCTGACCCGACCCACATTGTGACATCCTGAATTTCTGTTCTGATTTCGATTGAATAAGTTGGACTTTTCATCGATGCGCCTATAATCATTTTCCTTGAGCTGATCACTCACGAGATAACTAGTCTATCGGGTGAAGCCGTTAAGGGATTTTAACACAATAGACTTGAGAATTTGAATAGGAATCAACTGCTCGACCATGCTAATCTACAAGGGTCATTACAGCACAAACCGATTAAAGACTAGAGATAGGTCGACTCGACACAAGACCAATTTCTCTATCGCTTTAGTACCTTGTGTGGTCGATTCTATGTAATTGCACAATTCCTATCGATCGACATTAGACCAATTTCTCTATTGTTTTTGTATCTTGTATCCGTATTTGAAACCTTGAGATTTCTAGGACAACTGAGAGTTGCCAATGTGTCGAATATGTACATTGTGGCTCGAAAATAATCAACCACGGGTCAATTGCACAAAAAATTCCTAAAAGCTACCTGGTAGATTAGGACGCGCTAAAATCATGATAGATTGAAATTAACCGCGAATTGGAACCCGAATTCAAAAACTGAAAGTTCTATCATGTCACAAATCATTTAGGAAGGTCGACTCATCCTCCGAAGATTTTTCTACAAATCAAGATTTTCGGCGAAAAAATCAAGAATTAATGGAATCGGATCGGGAAAGTTCAAGGGGCCGTCCTGGCCGTTAAGTTGGTTCAATTAATGAGAATTGAAGGAGAATTGAATTGAATTTGGAGGCCAAATGTACAAATTCGTAGGCCAAGGGGGGAGCAACCTTTTGGACCATTTGGGAGACTTCTTAAGGAAGCTTGGGAGTGGATAAGGGCTAAGGATGATGGCTAAGCAAGTGGGGCATGTTGGTTGAGGTCAAAGGGGACAAGAAAGCCATCTAGAAGGTTTGGTGGCCCCCCTCCAAGCTTTCAGCCATATCTTCTTCCTCCCAAGCCTTACTTTATCCATTGTTGAGGCATTTGAGAGCTTGTGAGAACCAGAGAAACCAGCCCTCACATCTCTCTCTCTCCCCTCTTCAGCCCAAGCAAATTCGTAGCCTTTTCCCTCTCTGTTTTCTCTTCTTCTAGTTTTTGCTCCAGCTGACCTTTCTCCAAAAACCCGAGTTAAAAGTTGTCTCACCATGAGAATTAGCTCTTGTGCCACCTACCATCGCCTTCAGCACATCCAAACTGTACGGGAGCACCTTGCCGTTGCCATTCACTGGAAGGAGTCTCCAACCGACCTGCATGCCGCGAAGAAGAAACGGCTCGCCGAATCGCCTGGAAGCCACCTGAGTGCACTGTTTCGCCTGTTTTGCAATTTTCAGTCATTTTCTCCCCATTTCGACCCTATCTTCACCCATACCAACAACCAGTAAGTCCCCCTTGACCCCCAGATGCTACCAGTTGCTAATCACCCATTCGTCGGAGCTCTGATCAACCCATCCTTGCCGTTGCAGTCACTGGTTCTCTCCTTCGGTTCAGCCAAGAACAGAAGCAGAAGCCAGCAAGGGTCTTAAAGCTTCATGGCCCATTTTCAAGCCCTTCCCGGCATCCGTTGGTGTCGCCACTAGGAGGATTGTCGCCCACCTTGGCGTCGCCGTCACCGTGTACTCATCAAAACGTTAAACCGGTAATTTACTCACTAATCTCCGCTTGGGGAGTTAATGATGTTTAAGGGGTGTTTAAATTATGCTAAGTATGTTTAGGTGGTTAGATTAGTTTATTTAAATATTGATTAGATTAAGTACTTGATTAGTTTAATGGATGGAATAATTAGTCTAATTATGCAATTAGATTAGTGTAAGTATCTCTAGTAGGGGTGTGCATGGTCCGGGCGGGCGGTTCCCGACCTAGAACCAGGAACCGCCGTTAAGGACCGGTTCCAAAAATTGGAACCGGGATCCACCGTTTGTTGCATGGATCCACCCGGGGAACCGGACCGCCGGTTGTCCGGTTCCCGGGTGGATCCATGGAACCGATCTTGACGCAAAACAATTTTGATTTTCAATATAGAACGGTCGGGTCTATGAGTTGGTAAGGAGGGGAGGAGGTCTATGGTCGGGCTTTCAACATAGAACGGTCGCGAAACAATTTTCCGCGGCTATGACGGGTGGCGGCCGATGCGAGGGGGCGTCAACGCTCAGGGAGGATTCAAAATGGCGATAGGATTAGGAGGAACCGAGGAAGAGACAAAGAGAGAGAGAATCGAAGACAAAGGGAGTGAGGAGATGATATCTAATTAAGGGTTTCTTTTAGTAATTTTTTTTTTAATATTAAAAAGGTTCCGGTCCGGTCCGGGTGGGCGGATCCGCCCATAGAACCGGGAACCGGACCGGTACCCACCGGTTCCAAAAAATTGGAACCGGGAACCGGACCGGTTCCCTCAAGAACCGCCAGTTCCGGGCGGTTCCAGTCCGGTTCCGGGCGGTCCGGGCGGTTCCCGGGTATTTTGCACACCCCTAATCTCTAGACTTTTAGTCATTATTTTATTTTATTTTATTATTTATTTAAATTAATTATTATTAAATATTATTTAAATTATATTATTTATTATTTAAATTAAACTAATTTTCGAAATTTATTTAATTATTAATTAATTAATATTTTTCAAAAATTAGGCCGAGAGAGCCACTTGATAGAATTCCGAGCTAATCACAGTGGTGTGGCTAGTTTATGCAATTGATTGCTGTATTGGTTAATTGAGTGATGATTTGTGCAATTCCGTGATAACTATGATATGGTTAGAATGTGCAATTGAGTGTTGGTTTGGTCAATTGAATGATGATTTGTGAAATTATGTAGTAATTGTGAATTGTAAGCCTTTGGTTTCGACACCTAGCTAAGCCAAATAATTGCTTAACTTGGAATAGGCTGTACCCATCGAGCCATGATTAACCGCCGAAGTATGGTTGTGCCCATCGGTCCATGATATACCACCGAACTTGGAAGTAGGCCGTGCCCATTGGGCCGTGATTAACCTGGTTACACCAGAAGACTGCCTAACCCAAAGTAGGCTGTGCCCATGTGTGTGGTCGGGATTAATAATTGGAATGAGTGATTGATTGAGATTTAATATGATGCGTTCCAACTGTTGAGTGATGATTGTATGTATATGAGATATGAATTGTGCTAACGTGTAGAAATGATTGAGGCAAGGTAAGTCCTCTGTGTGGTGTGTGGCTAGGCCACTCTTGCATGTATTTCATTCTTAATAGGGGCTTAAGGGGTGAACTCGCTGAGACAATGTCTCACCCCATTGTGGGCTTATCTTTTCAAATCCTTAGGTGGCGGTTGTGGAGGACCCGAAGCCCCGGAGTCTGTGGTGGTGGAGTCTGAAGGATATGCGTGTGTGTCCGACTAGTATGTCGTAGGACAGCTTCTTTTTGGGAGCTGACCTTTTCTAGACTTTTGACCAAACTCGTTTTGTAACTAAATTCCATTGTTTATAAAAGTTGGCTTTTGTGAAATGTTGTCATGCTTTTCTATCCCATGCAATTTGTTATCAGGGGCTTATTGTTTCGCTTCCGCATGTGTATTAATAATGAATGAGTTGACGACGTGACCTGGGAACGTCGCATTTATATTGATCGCAGAGGGATGTTTGCGCGCTCGAGGATTAGGGTGTGACACACGTGCTTAATTTTGAGAAATTAGACGTGGACGACAAAGTGTCGTACGTGGAAAGCCCGGTTCAAATTGTGGATTTGAGAGAACAGATTATGCACACACCAAGACGATCTCGTTGGTTAAAGCGGTCTAGCAACACCACGACATAGAATGAGCAACTTGGGAAAGTGAAGACATGATGAGATGATTGTACCCCTACCTTTTTGTTTAAGATCTATAATGGTTTAAATTTCGATGATGAAATTTTTATTAGAGGAGAAGAGTTATGACATCTTGATTTTTAGGTTATGTTTTCAATTGAATAAGTTGGGCTTTTCATCAATGTGCCTATAGTTATTTTCTCGATTTGGCCACTTACAAGATAACTAGCTTATTAGGTGAAGTCGTTAAGGGATTTTAATGCAACAGATTTGAGAATTTGATCAGGAATCGACTGCTCGACCGTGCTAGTCTACAAGGGTCATTATGGCACAATTCAAAATCGATTGGAGATCGGAGATAGGTCAATTCGACAGAGTTGTGTGATTAAGTGTGGGTGATTCCACCAAATTGCAAAATTCCCGTCGATTGATACTAGAACAATTCTTTTGTTGTTTTGGTACCCTATGTTCGTATTTGAAACCTCGAGACTTTCATGACAACCGAGAGTCGTCAATGTGTCGAAAACGTACAATGTGGCTCGAAAATAATCGACCACAGGTCAATTGCACTTAAAATTCCTAAAAGCTACTCGATAGACTAGGTCATGCAAAAATTGCATCAGATTGAAATTAAATGCAAATTTGAATCCAATTTCAGAAATTGAAAGTTCTGTCATATTACAATTTATTTTAGGAGTGTCGACTCATCATTCGAAAAATTTTCAACGAGCTTGGGATTTTTATGGAAAGTCAATTCGAACAATTCGGAAATGAAAGAAAATTTGGATGGGCCAAATTGAAGAGATTTTTGGCCTCCAAAGTGAGCTACTTGGTGAAGGGAAATTGTAGAAATTGTGTGGGAAATTGTAGAAAATACTGGGGCGTTGGTTTTTAATGCTGAAAATGTTTTTAGACACAATATTAAATAATGGTATTTTTGAAAAGAAAGATATTGCATTTTGGCTCAGGCCAACCGTGTACCCACACATGATTATTTTTATCGGGTATTTTTAACATGATGAAAATAGGCCAAGTTCGTTATTTTAGATGGAAGAATTTGCGTGCAAAGCACAATGTTCTTACCCAGTATTAAATGATCAAGTGATCATGTGATGGTTTATAATCATGGCGAGATGACTATTGAAAGTTGAGGTGACATGTGTTGTGTTGAGGAAACCCAATGGGTTGTGAGCCGGTAAAGAACTAAGTGCTACGTGATAGTGAGAATTCGTATAAGCCACCACTAGTATATTGTACCATAGCCTAATTGTAGTAATGGTCTAAGTGCTACATGGTGACTTGAGTCACATGAGAGCCACCTCTAGAAGCCTTGCAGTACTTTTTGCATAGTCAAGAACTAAGTACTACATAATAACGAGATTTCGTGTGAGTTACCTCTAGAACCTTGTACTAGTGCTTTTTATAGTCAAGAACTAAATGTTACACAACAGCATGACTTCATGAAAGCCACCTCTAGTACCATGAGCTATTGTTTAGTATAGTCGAGAACTAAGTGCTACACGACAGTGTGAATTCGTGAGAGCCACCTCTAGTACTTTGTGCTATGACTAATTGTAGTCAAGGTTAAGAGTATGGGTGGCTTAGAAATTCTGCTTGGAGATAAACCTCTTATACTTAGACCTTAGACGTGGCCTCTGTTTGTAAATAAGAGTGTGTTTTTAATAATGTGTTTCATTTGAAATTTATTGTCCTGCTTTTCTATCCCATGTATGTTTCTGTTAGGGGATTAGCAATTCGCTTCCGAATGCACATTAAAATGAATGGATCGGCAACGCGTCCTAGGACATCGCAAATTTTATCAACCACCAAAGGATGGGCATGCACTTGAGGTTCGGGGCGTGACACAGCCCTCATCGACGAAGATAGTGGTCATGATCAGCTCACGGAGCTAAAGACTCCTGGGGACAGGGACGTCGATACTCTACTGGATAGGGACATCGATACTCTGCTTTGTATATCCCCTTGGCTATCAAAACGTACTGGAGGAGCCTTTATCTACAAACCTAAAAAGTTAAGCCCACGACGGAGTGAGACAATGTCTCAGCAAGTTCACGCCCTAAACCCCGATTAGGAAGGAAATACACCTAGAGGTAATCTAATCACACATCAAACAAGACTCACCTTGCTTTTGTACCTTCCTGTACATCAGTACATTTCCTAAAACAGATGCATAGAATACGTGCACATACCAATTGGAATGCCTCACTCATATTTCAATCAATCATAGGGGTCTTGATTATATAGCCAAATCGTTATGACACATCCTATTCTGTGTGACACAATTATATCCCATAATCAGGCGTGTCAATTTCAATCAATCACACGTCCTAATTAATTACGACCCAACGGCCACAACCGACTCAACAATCAACGGTCTTTCGCCGTAGTCGGGTATCGTCTTGCACTATCGAGCACGGCAACGTCTACATCTAGACAGCATTTCACAAAGGAGCATCTGTGACGTCCCAAAGCGTCACGTACTAAGCGCAAATAGAATAATAATTATTATTATCTTCTTGTCTAGCTTGTAATCTCCTTTAGATAACCTATAGTGTTTACCATTGAAGGTTAGCATGTATAACATGGATTATTTAAATTCTCAAGTTTATTATAAGGTTATCCTGCAATGCACATAGACAAGATCATAAAAGGCTTCCTTTCATTTTATCATCATCGGGGCATACAAAATTATCGACCTGGACTCATTCCAGGTTCTTCACCTATATATTTACATCATATACAAAACAAAAGTAAGGCGTAACACAAGCCAGGGATAAGGGGTGAGGGTATCTACTCCATGAGTTCCCACACTAGCCCACGTCTAACAAAAAAAAAACAAAAGTTAATCAGCTTCTACAAGATCAAAGGTGTCTAGGCGCCGTCCATCCTCGCTCCAGGTCCTCCTGCTCCAAAGGGTAAAGGTTCGAACATCTCTCCTTCATGGTTGATAAACCATGCAACGAACGTCATCGGTAATAACTCAGCTCTACCATCATCCAACCATAAGGTGGCCTCATACTTGGAGAGGGTCATGTCAATTTCGGGATCATACACGTCATGAAGAGAAACATCAAGACTCACTACCGCCCCGTATCGAGCTATTGGCAGTACATCCATGCTATCAATCTGAAAATGTAAGGTATGAGCAAACAACCTTGCCCAGTAAAGAATGATAAAACTCTAACTTAAACAATCCATAGCCATCAAAGTTACAAGTGAATCATCAAACAATTAAGGATGCTAAGAAAATATATCACAAGCATAAACAATACTATTACTTCATGTAAGAAATCACCTTATATGCATCCATTTCTATACTTACCCTTCACAAACTCAATCTCACATCAAAATATAATGCAACAATAATAGATGAACTCACTCGCCAAATAATTATATTTAGTGTGCATAAAATCCATCCTCGAATCAGTCACAATCGGGACTCTACCAGCCTGATCGAGTCACTTCCGGAAAGTACATTATCCGGACTTCCACAATACCTTTAATTGTGGGCATCTCACTCCGAGGCAACCCAGTATCACACAACCGAGGTCCTCCCAAGACCACATAGCAAGGGGCATCTCACTCCGAGGCATCTCAGTGTCACACAACCGAGGCATCCTTGGTCACACACAAGGGCATCTCACTCCGAGGCATCTCAGTATTTCTCTACCGAGGCATCCAAGACCACATAGCAAGGGCATCCCAAACTTCCGGGGGCATCACCGGTATCTCGGTACCGGTGGGTTCATTCATCTTAAGCACACGTTTCACACCACCACACCTTTGATTAATGCATTTATCGTATGCAAAAGAAAAGACTCTAAAGTATCTATCTAACTCTCATGAACCTAGCACACGTGCGTGTACAAATTATAAGATAAAACCTATTACGTCATGTCCCATTCCATGGCGAACAGATATTTATCCCATAATTAAGCACTATGCACCACACTCATTGCACACACATTATTCTATATGCACTTATATCTCAAATGATATATGAGACTTACTCTTATATGAATAACTTCTATTATGAGGTTTATTAGACTCTACGTGCATCACAAAAGCCTAATATAAAAGACATGACCTCTAATATATGTTCTCGGGTCCAGACAGTTTACTAACTAAATGTACAGTTTCGGTTTTGGACATAGAAGATATATTAATTTTTGCAAAAATATTACCAAATTTTAGTATGTTATATTTAAGACATAGACTAACAATTCTCGTGAATAAACTTAAGTCTGATTCTCACTGTATTAAGAGTAACAATCGCCATAATCTTTACTAGTACCCTGTACCGACGTCCAGATTTCGTATTTAAAAAGAAAATTGTTTCACTAACCAAATATTATTGATTTAATCTCAAATTTTGACAGGTCATTCCTTAAGATGTTTTCTACAATTTTCATTAAGGATTCGAAGTCCAAATATAACTAGGTAAATACAGAAAATTCATGTAATCAGTAAAGGTCAAAACCGTTTCTCACAAAACAGTTTACTGGTTTTACTAAGTTCACTTCTATCTCTAAGTTTTATATATTCATATGGTTATAGCTACGTGTATAACTTGATCTTATAGATGTTCTATCGTGTAGAATAGTTTCTTTCTTATTTCTATTAACATTCATAAAGAAAACTAAACACAAACAGAAGATTCCATAACTGTTTTCACTTAAAACAGAATAGATGCACAAATTTTCTCACTTCTAACTCAACGAAACAACTTGTCTATCCACAAATCTCTTCTAAAATACTCCAATGCTTACTCACAGCAACTCAAAGAAACTTCAGCATATCTTTCTCTAACAAATGATCGGTTCCACAGCTTGGCTCGAAGTGTTGTTGCATCCGTAAGCCACTTATCACAATTTCTACCAAAACAACACAATCGGCATCCATTTCATCACTTCACTCAACAAAACAGCATACTCACACAAGGATTTCGAGACATGCAAGACTCAAGAGTGACATGCAATAGCTCCTAACTTCAATCTAACACTCACCAAGCTTAGATCAATCACAAAACAGCAACTACAAACTATATCCATCACTGTTTGGTTAGATCCTCAAGCTCCCTTGATGAAACAATGGATAACTTTCAATTTAGAGTTAGATCTTTCCTTACCTTGCTTCAGCTACTAAAAAACATAGAGATGCTTCAAGATCAACACTCATAGTCAGCATGCAAGAAGGAGAAATCGCTGGTTTGCTTCTGGTTTTTCGCTGCTCAGCAGAGAGAAAAAGAAAGAAGAAGATGAAGATGAGGGTTTCTCAGTTTTATATGGAGAGAGAGAGAGAGAGAGAGAGCGTGTACGAATCTTAAGGGGGCAAATAGGTCTACAAACTAATCCCTAGGCTAGTGTAATGATGAAGTTTGCTAATGATTGTTTTCCTTGGGCTGATGGTTTCGGTTTCTAGGGAATAGAAAACCGTGGGTGTCAAGTGCATGGAGAAACGAGAGAGAGAAAAGTGTCGTGGCTTTCATGCATGAAGATTTTCGCCATCTATCAATCCTCACTAATTAACAGTTAATCGATATCATTCGTTAGTTCGTTAGTTTCTAATATTTTCATCTAATTGCCTTTTGTTTCTACTTAATCCCAATTATACAAAGTCATAACATATATATAACATATCGACTAGTCAACGTTAGTCTATAAAGAATTCATCACAAAAAGAATGCTAAGGTTAGAAATTGATATTAGCATTATAATCATTAATCAAGTTATTATAACTATAATCTATAAAATAAAATCATTCAGGCCTAAATATTCATTCCCGGCCCAATAGGCTTAATCTATAACAATCCGGGCCCACTAAACTAAATCTACCAATCTAATAATTCTGAACCTTGGCCCGCTTCAAGCCAAGTTAAGCCCATAATCTCTCATTAGATTTCTTAAGTCCAATTCGTGTGGCCCACTTATTTCTCAAGCCCACACATTCCTCAAAGTCCACTGGGTTTACTTTCCGGCCCGTTCTAGATAAATCTAAGTTCTAATGATCTAATTATGCTAATGACGGTCGATGAAATTTGGGATGTCACAGCATCGGTCCAGCATTCATTACGACCAGCATTCGTTGTTAGGGGCATTCCATATAGGAGCAACGTCTCGTGTAAACGCGTCAGGACGAGTTCACTACCCCGCATAAACGCGTCAATGCATCAGGTTTTCACACTTACATCCGATCCAACCAAGGACATCGTGCTTTGCACTCAAATGCCTCAATTTAAATAATGTGCTTGGCCTATTTTCTTCATATTTAAAACACCTGGTAAACTAATCGTTTATGGGTATATGGTCATATTAAACCATAAAAATTGATATCCTTCCTTTTAAAATCCCACTATTTGATATAGTACTAAAAACTATTTTTGGTGTCAAAACCCGACACCCAACATTTTCTAATTAAATGCCAAAATTTCACAATTTTGAAATAAATACTAAAAACTAACAATCATCACTCAATTGCACAAATTAGCACTCAATTGCATAAACTAATTTCACCATAACAATCAGCATGAAATTCCGGCTACCAATTATCCCGGTATAATTTTTGAAAAATATTAAATAATTAAATAAATGCAAATTAATTCAATAAATACATACTTAAGCCTAATACACTAATTTAACCAGACCTAGAAAAATAATGCACTATACTAATTAAATACTACTATCTAATTAACCCTTAACTAATCTAATCTAACCACCTAGTTAGCCTAATTAATTAACTAAATCACTAATTAATATAAACTAACCACCTAACCCATTCTTAAGCTAATCTAATTATTTACTAAGCATATAAGCTCCTAATTAAGGTTTAGTAAGTAAACTCACCGGGTTAGCGAGGTGGTGAGTTCATGGCGATGGTAGCACGACGGCAAGCGAGACACAAGCCTATGGCGACCCCTAACGAGGCTTGGAAGGGGCCGAAAATGGACCACGAAGTCTCAACTGTGGGCTGAGATTTTGGCTTCTGTCCAAGGCCAAAAGAGGCTGGTTGAGTGGTCAGCTTTGGCTAGAAATGGCTAGGCGGGACGGTGGCGGCTGCAGCGAGACCAGGCGGGGCTTTGGGCAGTTGGAATGGCAATGGAGGCGACTAGCATGAGATGAACGAGCTGTTGCTTTCTCTGGTTCTTTGAGCTCTCAAACGCACTGTTGCTTTCTCTGGTTCTTTGAGCTCTCAAACACAATAACAATGGAGAAAGAAGGAGGCAATGAGGAAGAAGAAGTGGTCTGCTGGTTGAGGGGGAATCAATGGCCTCTAAAGTCTCCCTAAAATATCCAATACACTCAAGTGGCTGCCCCACCTTGCTCAATTATATCCACAACCCAAATTCCCCCCTCAAGGTTCCCCTATAAGCCACCCAAGGGGTCCAAAATGTTGCTACCCCATGGACCTACTAATTTGAACACTTCTCCTCCAATTTCAATCTAATTTCTCATCAAATTAATCCAATTGGTGCCCAAAAATTCCAGCCAATGTATCCACATCAAATCCATGATTTTCCTCACCAATGAATCCAACTTGAGTGCCAAAAATTCATCCAAAAACAGTCCTCTTAATTTCCCGGTCCAGAATTGCCTAACTTTGAATTTTTGCCGAAAATTCGGGCTTGCCGAAAAATCTTCAAAGGATGAGTCGACTTTCTTAAAATAAATCATGACATAACAGAACTTTCAATTTTTGAAATCGGGTTCAATTTCGTGATTAATTTCAACTGAGCATGATTTTACCATAACCTAACCTACCGGCTGGCTTTTAGGAATTTTTAGCGTATTTGATTTGTGGTCGATTATTTTGAAGCCACATTGTCATCTTCAACTAATTGGTGACTCTTGGTTGTCATGAAAATCTCGAGGTTTCAAATACGAGCACAAGGTACAGAAATGACCGAAAAATCGGTTTAGTGCCGTTTGACGAGAATTTTGCAATAAGGTGGAATCAACCACGCTTTAATTACATGCCTTAGTCGAAATGACCTATCTCCGGTCTCTGATCAATTTTGATGGCGCCGTATTGACCCTTGTAGATTAACACGGTCAAGTAGTTGATTTCTGGTTGAATTCTCAAGTCTATTACGTTTAGATTCCTTAACGACTACACATGATAGATTAGTTATCTCGTGAGTGATAAGCTTAGAGAAAAAGACTATACACGCGTCGATGAAAAGCCCAACTCACTTAATCGAACACAAAATCAGAAAATCAAGATGTCACATCGCTAACCCAATTTGTAGTGACGTTAAAATGCACAAGTAGAAACATAAACAAATCTCCATTCCATCATAAAACATGGATAGTTAAAACCAAACATACTCATATATATGAATCATAGGTTAATGTCACATACATGTCATATTCATAAGTTAAACAAAACTTTCGTCACATCTAATAGGCTCGACTGCTCTACTATAACCTTCTATAAAAAGAGGCTCGGGGTACACCACACCTCTAATACTATGAGGGCGGCTCAAAAAGCATCACAACCCCACTACAACGTAAGCCTTTATAGGCTCTAGGATCCATGGCTTTGGCTAGGTAATCAAATCAGGGTCAAGCTTAGGGTCGAACAGTTCACCATTAGGAATGTCCCCGTCCTTGGCATCCTAACTAATGACTCCCCTTGAAGCTTCGACACCCGGTGGACCATCAAAGCCATGGATGGGACCATGGCTCTCATTGCCCACCCAAAAGTACCTGACCATGAATCGGTGAGGCACAAGTTTAGGTAGACCCTTATTGACCTAGATAGTTGTGACGTAGCGTGTGCAATGCGCATCGGCCCCTCTCTCTGCAAGATACTACTATGTCACCTCCTGGCTATGCTCTATGGGGAGGTCGAACCAAATTTGACAAAATGGCTCAGCCATTCTTAGAGCCTATAAACATTTAACAAACAACCATGAAATAAACTCAATGAGTGAACTTCCTAGACCTTGCATAGGGAAGTCATTCACCTCAGAAATATCCTAGAAATGCAATTATCTATCAACGAAAAAACATTGCAAAGCTCATCTTGCTTTACACTAACTATTCACATAAAAGTGAATCTATTATTCAAGGCCATCAATAAAAAAACACAAAGGCAAATTCCATCATATAGTCCATGCTCTTAAGCCAAACACACGAATGCGCACTATGGTTTAAATTATGCGCTCATGCCATGCTATAATTTGGACCTGAACACATACGAATCTTATGTACTTTCTATACAAATATGTCTAGATTATTACGGCAACTTAGGACTCAAGGCTAACCCGAAGGTTTGTAGTCATCCGGCATAACCGGGCATCGTCTCGCCCTATCGAGCATGGCATCATCTTGCGTGAACACATCAAGATGGTCATTCTTGCATGAGTTTCACTCATAAATATATCTGCGATTGGTATCTCGTTGACTTAGGGGCATCCGAGCTTAATTGAGTATCGTCCCACATAAAACATATCAGGATGAGTTCATACCCACGTAAAATACATCAAGGTCTTAGGTGATCACACGAGCATACCATCACACAATTCTTGTCATATCTTTCTTATTATTCCACATGATACGCATGCGATGTGCCACATCACTTGCCAAATGTCATCATGTTACACATGTGCATCGTACTATATCATATATAAATGCACCATTTAATTCATAAACCCATGGCATGTAGGCCACTTATCATAATAGAATAAAGTCATCATAATATTTTAAAATCATTAATCACGTGCCATCATAACCCGTGATATGTCCAAATCATTAATCACGCGCCATCATACCCCATCACATAATTCATCCTTCAATTAATATAACGTACATGCCACGTATAATTCCTCAAATACATACAACACATAACACATATAACCCATTTAGCACGTGCATCACATAACCCATATAACACATTGAATATATAATCAGTACCCCATATAGCACATGCATCACATTAGGGCATTTTAAGATAACATATCAACTTCCTTTAATATATAGCTCGATAGCTTATCATCCTAACAATGATAACATATCATCAAAACCCAATAACTCATCATTGAAAATCCAATAACCTATCGCCCTAAACATGATGACTTATCATCTATTGATAATCTATCGCCTAAAGGTCCGATTATCTATCGCTAAAAGTCCGATAACCTATCACTTTCACCTCGATAACTTATTAATAAAAATTCAATAGCCATTCTAAACCAAACAATCAATTATCACACAACATCCACTTAACACTAATAAATCACCATTTAACCATAAACAAGCCCTAAACGACTCCCTAAGTGCAACAATAACCCTAATCAAGGGCTAGAAAGCCACTCACACATGATCCAAGCTTCAAAACGCATTGGGGGAAGGAGCGACAAGACTGGATAGTAGCTATGGGCTACTGGTCGCATGTCTATAGGGTGTGGGGGAGATAAATGGTGGTTGGTTGGCAGTCTAATAGTGGCACAACAGCAGTTCAGTGGCGGTTCAACGTCTAGGCTTTGCGAAGACCAAATTGGAGAAGAGCTTAGGGAGAGGGAGCGCCGGCAAGGGCTGAACAGCATTGACTAGCTCTTGAGTATGGCTAGTTGATCGGCTTGAGCAGTAGTCTGGCAGTGCAAAGAGTGGTCCGATGTTGGGGGTTCAATGCATGATTGCTTGTGAAGGAAAATGAGAGGAAAAATTGAAGAACAAGCTTGCAAAAGTGTCAACAATGGGGGTGGTGTTCAGCTAGTTGTGAGGGGAGAGAGAGAGTGTGTGTTTGAGAGTTGCAAATGAGGGAAACAAGAGAAAAAGGTAAAAGTGAAGGGGAAGAAGATGGCTGACAGTTTGGGGGAAGAGAAATGAGAGAGAGAAACATCCAATTTTCATAAATGTCCATCCCATCCTATATCTCTCAACCTACTAAATCTAGAGTCCATTTGATGTAAGGGTGGCTTCTTTAAGAAGCCAAAATCCTTGCATTAATGAGGGGATTTAGGCACTTGAGTGTGTGGGCTTAGACTAGACTAGCTAGCTTGGGCTTCAACTCCTTCAAATCGCCATCCCATGCATGTGCCAGGCCCTCCCTTGCCAGTTTCCAATTTTGCCCTTTAGTCCTTAGTATGATGAAAGGGCATTTCGGTCAATTCACCAAGATCTCGCACTATTCATGCGCTATTCACATACTTGGGTGCATTAAATGCCAATATTTGAGAAAGGATGGCTTGAGGGGCTTGAAGTGTCCATGGGCCTCTCTTGGCCATCCAACCATTGGGCGTGTGGCCTTGGGCCGCCCACTTGGGCTTGGGTCCACTTGGGTTCTTGCTCATGGCTCGTTTCCTCCCTTCCAAACTTTTAAGTCTGACCAATGAAAAACCAAGTTTTTTCCCCAAAGTGGCCTTTCCAATGCCTTTGTGGTTTATTGATTATCAAGGTAATCCCGTTCGACGAACGCTTGCCAAAATAATTCCATGCTAAAAATCGGGTCGGAATGAGGATGTCACAAATATGTTATTCATACATAGTAATTAATATGATAGAGTTTGAGAATATTTGACTTTATTATTGTAATTCGCCAAGTAGTGGATGATATATAATAAAATCGTTAGATTTCATATCTTATCCTAGCTAGTCCTATCTTAGATAGAAATCTAGATGACCAAACGTAACTTAATTTTTTTTTTTTTTAACTTGTGCTATATTGCCTAGCTACTATATAACTCGTATGGATAGACTTCGTCAGTGCTAGCTTATTGGCAAGGCATGATGGGCTTGCAAATCATATGTTTTTGGACTGTGAGTGGTCCGGAGTAATTATGGCTTAATTAGATAAGGCATTTAAAAAATTTACAAAACTACATTATAACTTCGATTAAATTGTCTTGGCAACTTTGACTTCCCTTGGTAAAAACCATGACTTCATTCCTTACTTTTGAAATCTCAATCTACAATTTAGTTTGTGGGTAAAGCATTATCAAAATGTTTGTCTATGCACAGGGTGTTGAGAAAAGCCTTATGGTATTTTGAAGATCACAAAATAACCAGGGTCTAATGATATATAAATTGAATTGTGTAGAACAATTTGTAGATGCATAGATTAATATGCAAGTGGGTTTCGAACAGGATGTCTAAAGGCATAGTAGTGCGTTGCTTTTGTAGGAGCAGAACCAAATATTAGACGAAAAATGTGTCTAAGGCTGGAAGGACCTTTGTGGAAGGTGAACAAGCTGTACAACGAGAGTTCATTAAACCTTGGGTAGACTAGTAGAATGTGAATGGATCTATAGAACATGAGGACGTCAACATGTTTTGAAGGACAGGCGTGCAGAAGGTGAAGAGTTGATTCAACAAGAAGCAAAAAAGACTAGAGGAACCCTTTGCAGAAGTAACTCCTGCTACGCTCTATGTAGCAAGAATCCACAGAAAGTAGCTTGGAGAATATCATAGGACATTTGCCATTTTTGTGAAGGCAGATCAGGTGCCAGAATGCATGAGCAAAAGGCGTTATTTCAAAAAAAAAAAAAAAAACTATGCTTTGTCTTCAGACTATGTTTTGATTCTGCAGAACAAAGGTCTAATGGCCAGAGAAGATAATTCAATGGCTCCTTTGATTCTGATCTGGTTTCCAACGAAAACTTTGAAGATTGAAGGTCTTCTTAGACAGATCAAAGGTGGCTATGAGATTGGTAGAAATTTAGAACTTCCATTCTTACTATTCTTACTCTGTCACACTGAGTTGTCTGCTTCTTTGAGTAAAACTGAGTGCTTTTTATTATAATTCGTTGTGAGGGTCAAGTTCTTGTAATCTAGGAAGAGAGGAAGACATAATGTCATCTGAGCTACTTGTGCTTGTAGAGTCATCTATTGAGCTTTGTATAGAAGCACTATTCTCTACAAACCATTAATTTTGAGGATTACTCGTAGATTACAACTTGTTTATGACTGTTGGTGCTGGATGAGTAGAGTAGGCCAAGTGAAACGCCACACTATAAATCCATCCTGCATATCCTCTTTTATTATTATTTTTTTAATAGAAGTTTTACCCTCCACAGAAGCACATTATACACATTTTTCTTGAAAAAGTTTTTAATTTCCTTAAAACAACCAATTCACCCACCTCTTGGTTGTTTTGTTGTTAGTCAAATTCAAATGGCGCCCTTTTTAGTCCGTGTGGACGTAATCATAAGAAACATGCTGAAACAATAGATTGTTAAGGACACGAAGCAACATCTAAAGACATGATATACGGCCCTAGGTTGACGTTGTTGTATGGCTACCTCTCACTCTGCAGAAGTCACGTTATAAATATTAATCATTAAAAATGATTTATGCTGTCTCTTTATGGAGCTTTCTTAGCTGTAATACTTAAACCTTTTGTTCATTACCTATATATCAGTCCTCTTTTACGCGCCTCCATAATCTCTCTCTCTCTCTCTCTCTCTCTCTCTCTCTCTCTCTCTCTCTCTCTCTCTCTCTCTCTCTCTCTCTCTCTCTCTCTCTCTCTCTCTCTCTCAAACACACAACAGATTCTCATTCGACAGAAGACTGATGTTTCTTTGAACCAGTGGAGCAACATTTTCGCCCATGAGTCATGATATATCCAGTTATCGGTAAGTAAAAGACATTCATTTCATATTTGCCTCAGTGAGCTTTGAAACTACATTTAGCTTGTTGAAGTATTCTTGGACATAGTAGACTTATACACTGAGCAAAAGCAGATTTCCAAAAGAAGGGAAAAAACAAAAGCCACTGGAAATGAAAAGAATGCGGGAACTTCCTTTGGTTCACAAACATAGCAGCTTAAGGAACCATTTAAGTAATTTCTAAGGAGGGGAATTTTCTATAGCAGCAAGGAAAGATCAAATCGTTGTTCATAGGATTCTTAAATAACAGAAGACTGGTGTTTTTTCAACGGGTGGAGCAACATTTTCACCCAACGAGTCATGATATTGCCAGTTATCAGTAAGTAGAAGACATTCATTTCGTCTATGCTTCAGTGAACTTTGAACTACATTTCACTTGTTATGGTTATGGATGTCGAAGTATTCTTGGACGTAGTAGACTTATACACTGAGCAAAAGCAGATTTCGAAAAGAAGGGGAAAAACAAAAACAACTGGAAATAAAAAGAATGCGGGAACTTCCTCTGGTGCTCCAATGTATCGGCTTAAGAAACCATATAAGTAACTCGTAAGGAGGTGAACTTTCTAAATAAGCGAGGAAAAATCAAATCGCTGTTCATTAGGCTACTTAAATATTAGTGAGTGAATGTTTAGTTAGGCTGCACAGCTAAATATATCTCTATAGCTTAAATTGTCAATCATTTTTGCCAAATGCACATTCATTAATGTGATTCTCAGATCATTTTCTTTTAATGAGCAACGTACTTTCATCATTCTTTTTCTAATGTAATTCTTGCATCTCAGCCGCTCTACGCAGCAGCACCATTGTCAATGAGATGAAGGTGATGCAGGTCTTCTCTCCACGACTCAGAGAGCTGTGGGAAGAATGGGAGCTCCGTGGTGCCGTCTTCCTCAGCCTCACCCTCCAAATCCTGCTCATTTGTATGGGCAATCGCCGCAAATACATCCACTTTGCCTGGTTGAGGGGGCTGGTTTGGCTGGCCTATCTAATGGCTGATCCAGTTGCGATTTACGCACTTGGCATAGTAACGAACAAGCTCATGAAGACTGACAGCCAAAGTGTGGACGTGAATACTCAACTGAACGCATTCTGGTCGCCATTCCTTTTGTTACATCTAGGAGGTCCTGATACCATCACAGCCTATGCCCTAGAAGACAATCAACTCTGGTTGAGGCACTTGTTGCAACTAGTCACGCAAGCAGGAGTAACGTTTTATATCTTTCTGATGGCGTGGACTAGCCTAAAGATATCCACGCTCACTATCGTGATGATTATAGCTGGGCTCTTCAAGTATGGCGAAAGGGTTTATGTGCTCTGGGTTGCCAGCAGTGAGCAGTTCAGGAACAGCATCCCCGACCGGCCTCCTAATTATTGCAAGATAATGGAGCAACATAAGCTGATGGAGGCTGAGGGCTATGCTGTCATTCCACACGAAGTGATTGAGGTCCACGATGTGGAGAACAGTGTGGATGGTGCTGATCTTTCATCTCCAGAAGTAGATCTTGATCCAAAGCAACTTTATAAGCGTAAGCAAGGAGAATTGCTTGCAGCCCAAGGCTTGGTGAACATATTCCAACGTCTTTTTGCAGATCTCCTGCTAAGTTTCGAGGATAGCCACACAAGTCTGACGGTTCTCAAGGATAACAATTGCCTCTCCGCCTTCAAGATCATTGAGATTGAATTGGGAATCATGTACGATTTGCTCTACACGAAGGCCATGGCAATCTATACTAGTTTGGGCTTCACTTGTCGCATAATTGGATTGTTATCGACCTTCATTGTACTGGTACTCTTCATCCTGATCAAGGATCAGCCATACTCAAGAGCTGATCTTTTTTTGAGCTTTATACTGCTAGCAGTGGCCATATTCCTGGACATTTATGCTTTGGCTGTTCTACTTTTCTCAGACAGGACAGCTTGTTGGTTGATTAAGGAAAAGAAATTCGCCATTTTGGATCTTATCAATTGGTTTGAACCACTGACTAAACGACGTCGATGGTCGGATCACATGGGTCAGTTCAGCTTATTGAGCTTTGCGTTCAAAGAGAAGCACCTTGCTTGCCATCGACTCCTCAAATTTCTGCACATTGACGACATGGTCGAGAAGCCCCTTTACAAGCATTACAAGAAAGTGTCTGTTGATATAAAGGAACATATAATGTATCATATCAAAGAAATGCAATCCCCGTCGACCACCAGAAGTAGCTGGGGACTTGCCAAGTCAAATCACAAAAAGCAATTGCAATGGACCATGGAGTTGGAGTTCGACCAAATTATCCTCATTTGGCATATAGCAACTGAATTATTGTACGGTCTGCAAAACGAGCAAGACATGCGTCCTCAATCCAAGCCTGGTAAATACTTGTCTAGATACATGTTGTATATCCTTGTCATGCACCCTGAGATGCTGCCGACCGGGATTGGACGCATCAAATTTCAAGAAACCTATATCGAAGCCATGAAATTTTTCAATGGGCTCAAGTCCATCAAACCAGGCGAAGACACAGATGACAACGCTCCTTCTTTTGACAACGAAGAAGACATTCGAGGTTATAGGAAGTATGTGATGAAATGGGCTAGAATCTGCGTGAAAGCTTGGCAACATATCAAGAAGAGGAAGAAGGGCAAACTCGACATAACTAGTGCCTTCAACCAGCTGCAGAAGCAGGTGAACACAAAGCTGAATTTGATGGTCGCAAGAGGAGAACAAAGCAAGTACGTGCTGTTTCATGGGTGTCGGCTCGCTTCGCAGCTCTGCAGCGAGATCCACGATGGAATGCTGCTGGGGGACGTAGTAAGTGAGATGTGGGTTCAAATATTGTGTGATGCAGCGATTAAGTGTAAAGCGAGTTATCATGCACAGCAACTGAGGAGAGGAGGAGAGCTTCTGACTCATGTCTGGCTCATGATGGCCCATTTTGGCTTGACTGATCACTTCCAGATTCCACATGCCCCTACTATAGCTGAGCTGATTATGCACTAGGACAACATTTTCGTATTTGTTCCGTTACCAATGTTTAATGTGAAAGAAATTGTTGGATGTCATTGTTTCCCATGCATTCATTAACTTGTTGAGGTTCTTCTCACAAATTCGATGTTATGATCACAAATGTCTAAATTTCTTTTCTTTTCTCAGTAATGAGGAAGCCAACCTTAGCTACGTAAATTGGGTTGATGATGTAATGACCTAGCCCATTCCACATAGACCAAACTCCCAAAAGGAATACTCGAAGTAACAACACAAGGTGGAGACCATTTATGATCTTATCTATGAATAATATCACAAAGTTTCACCCATCCAATGTGGAACTTGCATATCACAACTTGCCCAACTTAAATTAATGACATCCTCGTTAGCCTTTGCTGTACTGCCTAGTGACACTCTCCCAATTCAATGCATGATGAAGTCCGCTCTTGCCTCTTCATAGCCGCAAAGATCAAACATGAGCCTATTGGAGAAACATCTCCAAGTGATTTTGATGTCGTCCAAACTATTTGTAGTATAATGTTACTATGATATGTGCAAATGTTCATAACAAATGACTACGTAATATCCATGGTGTGATCTAGTGGATAAGAGAATGCAATATGTCCTAATATGGATTTCTTGTAAACAGTACCAATGGACCTAAAAGATCAGCTAGTGACGATGCCTGTGTCGATACTGTGAATATCAGGTCATCGGTGCTATGGCAACAACGTATAGCTGATAATGTTCATTAGATCAAAAAAGTAGCCATTGTGGCAATGGAATCCTATAGTAGTAGAATCCAAATGAAATCAGTAATCAAGAAGTTGATCGTCTAACAGATTTGTCAGAGACTATGGTGAAAGGATAGCAGTTGATACTATTTATAGATAGCCTGCAAATGTTCAGTAAAAAGGACTATATAGGCAATTCTATATCTGGACAGCAGCTCAACTATAACTCTTACCGCTCTTTGCTTCTCAAATCCATCTTCAACGGATAGATTGAAGATGGTTATAAAAGAGAAGACCTCAGATGCCAAATGTTAGAGAGCAACACATATTAAGATCTAAAAATTAGCTAGTTGTGTTCCAAGTGATATGCTCTCCTTCAATTGATTCTAAGTGAAGAGTATTCGTCCTATCTTATTAATTATGCTGAATTTAAGTGTATAAGAATAAGAGCAGCAATTGAATCTTGATAGTGTGATCTATTTTGTGAAATGATCGGTACTTGCTGATTGTAACTTTCTATGCAAATTACTAGTGGAATTAACTCAGCTTGTGGTGGTTAGTTTGAAGAGTGGATGTAGGTCTAGGGATAAAGTTGAACAACTATAAATCGCTGTGTACTGCTATTTCTATTTCTTTACTTTCACTTGTACACATTTCCTTCATGAGCTTGGAAAATCACCTGGACATGATCTTTAATTAGTGTCTACTATTTTTCTATGAAAGTGATGCGTGCGTAGGCGAGAGATTCTACGATGAAGGGACTTTTGTAGGAGAGTGTAATGTGTGTGTGTGGATGGCTATCAATGGGTAAATATAGGAGCAAGATAGAAAACAATCACTACCAAGGTCATAAGGACGTGCTAAAACCAAGAATGAGGATTAGGATCAATGAAGTTTACCGCAAAGGCTTAAAGGACGAACCACCCACCAAGGATCAAGGGTGTTGGGATAAAGAAGCTCACAATCAAGGCCTAATGAAATTCTATCAGCTGAGAATAAAGTGCTTCCTGGCTCACCTCAAGAAGTAATCCACTTTCCAAGGATAAGAGACTGAAAATGGGAGTTATCCGCTTTCCAAAGATAATAACAACTCAATAAAAGGAAAACCTCATGTACAAGAGGACTACATCTTATAGGATGACTACATCTTAGGAAATAGAAAAGTAATAAATAGACATGGACTAGCCTAACATTAAAGACCTGGGAACTCGGAACTTTGACTCAATAACATAGGAACTTGTTTTCTTGATTCTTCAACCAAGTCCGCCAACTTCCAAATTCGTCCACCAAGCTTGACCATAAAATATCATCAAATACGCATGGAAATTGTCTAGAATAGCCATCCCTTAACAGGTTGTTGATAATCTTCAAAATTAGCAACTAATATACTGCACCGAGAAGTTTTGGTAAGTTGTTAATCTATAGCCCAATCGTAGTTGTATCACTGATAACTTGGTAGGGAATCGATCACTACCCTTTTATTAGGAAGCTTTAGTGCCGACCCATTGGAGCTTGTTATGCCCTAATCCTATCTTGGCTTGGATCACCATTGATAGCGCTGAATTTGTTGATGGAGCTGAATAGGGTGCTCCGGCATAAAAAAGATTAGCAAGCTTTCTAAAACAACTTATTCACCCTCCTCTAGGTTGTATTGTTAGCCCCTAACATTTGGTATTAGAGCCTAGTTGCTTGTTTGAAGTGTACTTCTTTTGAATATAAAGAATTTTGTCATGGCTAATTTAGAAACGATTTTACCAATGATGCTCAAGTCCCTAACAAGCCACCTTACTTTGATGGAAGCAATTATGGATACTGGAAGCAAATAATGCAATCATATATTGAACCTATAGATCTCCTAATGTGGATTGTGGTTTGTAGTGGTGTAAAAGTACCTACTCTAAGAAGCTCAAGCTAGAGTAGCTTTTGCCGATAACACAAAAGAAACATGAAGAAGAGTTGTGTGACATCCTGATTTTCTGATTCTATTTTCGATTGAATAAGTTGGGCTTTTCATCGACATGCCTATAGTCTTTTTCTCTAAGCTAATCACTCATTAGATAACTAATCTATTAGGTGAAGCCGTTAAGGAATCTAAATGCAATAGACTTGAGAATTCAATCAGAAATCAACTGCTCGTCCATGCTAATCTATAAGGGTCAATATGGCACTGTCAAAATCGATCAGAGACCAGAGATATGTCATTTCGACTGAGGTATATAATTAAAGTGTGGGTGATTCCACCTAATCGCAAAATTTGATCGAATGACACTAAACTGATATTTCTATCATTTCTGTACCCAATGTGGCTCGAAAATAATTGACCACGGGTCAAACGCACAAAAAATTCCTAAAAGCCACCTGGTAGGTTAGGTCACGCTAAAATCGCGCTCGGTTGAAATTAACCGCGAAATTGAATCTAATTTAAGAAATTGAAAGTTTTGTCATGTCATGATTTATTTTAGAAACGTTGACTCATCCTTCATAGAATTTTCGGGGAAAATTCAAAGTTAGGCAATTTTGGACCAGGAAATAAAGAGGATTGTTTTTGGATGGATTTTTGGCATTCAAGTTGGATTCATTGGTGAGGAAAATCATGGATTTGATGTGGATACATTGGCTGGGAGTTTTGGGCACCAATTGGATTAATTTTGTGAGAAATTGGATTGAAATTGGAGGAGAAGTGTTCAAATTGGTAGGTCCATGGGGCAGCAACATTTTGGACACCTTGGGTGGCTTCTAGGGCAAGCTTGAGGGAGGAATTTGGGTTGTGGATATGGCTGAGCAAGGTGGGGCAGCCACTTAAGTGTATTAGATATTTTAGGGAGACTTTAGAGGCCTTTGGTTCCCCCTCAACCAGCAAACCACTTATTCTTCCTCCTTGCCTCCTTATTTCTCCATTGTTGTTGTGTTTGAGAGCTCAAAAAACCAGAGAAAGCAGTAGCTTGTCCGAGCCAGCCACCACTGTTCCAGCACCTGTTCGAGTAGCCGCTGTTGTTGCGCTGTCCCCTTCGCTTGTCGCACACTAGCCTACGAGTCTCCTTTGTCCCGAGCTCTTGTTCAACGAAGCCAGGCCTACGTTCTAGTAGTGCCAGCTGCCTCCATCACTATTCCAGTTGCCCAAAGCCCTGCACGGTCCCGCTGCAGCCACTGCCGTCCCGCCTGGCCATTTCCAGCTAAAGCCAATCGCTCGACCAGCCTCTTTTGGCCTTGGACAGAAGCTGAAATCTTAGCCCATAGCTGAGACTTCGTGGCTCATTTTTTGCCCCTTCCAAGCCCCGTTGGGTGTCGCCATAGGCTTGTGTCTCGCTTGCCATCGCGCCGCCGTTGCCATGAACTCACCAGCTCGCTGATCTGGTGAGTTTACTTGTTAAACCTTAATTAGAAGGTTAATTATGCTTAGTAGGTAATTAGATTAGCTTAATAATGGCTTAGGTGGTTAATTTAGATTAATTGGCGATTTAGTTTCTTAATTAGGCTAATTAGGTGGTTAGATTAGATTAGTTAAGGGTTAATTAGATTGTAGTATTTAATTAGTATAATGCATTATTTTCTAGGTACAATTAGGGGGTTAAATTAGTGTATTAGGCTGAAGTATGTATTTATTGAATTAATTTGCATTTATTTAATTAATTTTTGTCATTTATTTAATTATTTAATATTTTTCGAAAATTATACCGAGATAGCCGGTAGGAACTTGTTTTCTTGACTCTTTAGCCAAGTCTGTTAACTTCCAAATTCGTCCAACAAGCTTGACTATAAAATAACCCTCTCAAGATATCATCAAATACGCATGGAAATTGTCTAGAATAGCCTTTCGTTAACAGGTTGTTGATAATCTTCAAAATTAGCAACTAATATACTGTAATAAGAAGTTTCGATAAGTTGTTAATCTATAGCCCAATAGTAGTCGTCTTACCGATAACTTGGTAGGGAATGGATCACTACCGTTTTATTAGGAAGCTTTAGTGTCGACCCATTGGAGCTTGTTATCCCCTAATCCTATCTTGGCTTGGATCACCATTGATAGCGCTGAATTTGTTGATGGAGCTAAATAGGATGCTCTGGCATAAAAAAGATAAGCAAGTTTTCTAAAACAACTTATTCATCCTCCTCTAGGTTGTATTGTTAGCCCCCAACATTTGGTATTAGAGCCTAGTTGCTTGTTTGAAGTGTACTTCTTTTGAATATAAAGAATTTTGTCATGGCTAATTTAGTAACGCTTTTACCAATGATGCTCAAGTTCCTAACAAGCCACCTTACTTTGATGGAAGCAATTATGGTTACTGGAAGCAAATAATGCAATCATACATTGAACCTATAGATCTCTTAATGTGGATTGTGGTTTGTAGGGGTGTAAAAGTACCAGCTCTAAGAAGTTCAAGCTAGAGTAGCTTTCATTGATAACACAAAAGAAACACGAAGAAGAGTTGGGTGACATCCTGATTTTCTGATTCTGTTTTTGATTGAATGAGTTGGGCTTTTTATCCACGCGCCTATAGTCTTTTTCTCTGAGCTGATCACTCATGAGATAACTAATCTATCAGGTGAAGCCATTAAGGAATCTAAATACAATAGACTCGAGAATTCGACCAGAAATCGACCGCTCGATGATGTTAATCTACAAGGGTCAATATGGCCGTCAAAATTGATCAGAGACTAGAGATAGGTTGTTTCGATTGAGGTATGTAATTAAAGTGTGGGTGATTCCACCTAATTGCAAAATTCTTATCAAATGGCACTAAACCGATTTTTTTGTCGTTTCTGTATCCTATGACCGTATTTGAAACCTTGAGATTTTCACGATAACTGAAAGTTGCGAATGAGTCAATGAAGTACAATGTGGCTTGAAAATAATCAACCATGGGTCAAATGCACTAAAAATTCTTAAAAGCCACTTGGTAGGTTAGGTTACGCTAAAACCGTGTCCGGTTGAAATTAACCGCGAAATTAAATCCGATTTAAGAAATTGAAAATTATGTCATGTCACAATTTATTTTAGAACGTCGACTCATCCTTCAAAGATTTTTCGGCGACCCCGAATTTTCGGGCAAAAATTCAAAGTTAGGCAATTTTGGACCGAGAAATTAAGAGGACGTTTTTTGGATGGATTTTTGGCATTCAAGTTGGATTCATTGGTGAGGAAAATCATGGATTTGATGTTGATACATTGGCTAGGAGTTTTGGATTGAAATTGGAGGAGAAGTTTTCAAATTGGTAGGTCCATGGGGTAGCAACATTTTGGACCCCTTAGGTGGCTTCTAGGGGAAGCTTGAGGGGGGAATTTGGGTTGTGGATATGGCTAAGCAAGGTGAGGTAGCCACTTGAGTGTATTGGATATTTTGGGGAGACTTTAAAGGCCTTTGGTTCCCCCTCAACCAGCAGACCACTTCTTCTTCCTCCTTGCCTCCTTGGTTGATTTTATGGAGGCCAATCTGGGCTCAATTGGAGGAGGATTGAATCAAATTAAAGAGGGAAATTGTCCAAACTCGTAGGCCAAGGGTACAGCCACTTTTGGACCTCTTCAATGACTTCTAGGGGAAGCTTCGGTGCTGCAAAATGGGCTGAGGATGACAGCCAAGGTGGTGGGGGCAAGCAATAAGCACAAAGGGGATATATGTGCAAACTTTTGAGCCAAATGGTCCCCCTCTCTTCAGTAGCTTCTTCTTCTTCATTTGGGGCCACTTTATCCATTGTTGTTCAGGTTGAGAGCTTGAGAGAACCAAAAGAAATTGGCCAGGCCTCACCCTAGCCCGTCAACTGCCATTTGAAGCCATCGGAGCTACCCACTTGCCCACGCAAGCCCATCGCGCCACCCGAGCCCCGCATGCTTGTCCTACTTGTTTAGTGCCCAAACACGTCCCGAGCCACCTTAGGCTGCCATCATAGCTTGCCAAGCTGCCGGAATCGCTATCGTCGCCAACCTGACCTCGTAGTAGCCTCGTCGTCCCTCCTTGCCACTTTCAGCTGCTTAAGTAGCCTCTCGGCCCAAGAAGCAGTGGCCAAACCTCAACTATGGGCTGAGGGCTTGTGGCCCTTTTTAGGCCCATCCAGACCTCGTTTGGTGTCACCATAGGCTTGTTTATCGCTCGCGCCATCGTCGTGGACTCACCTGCCCACTAAACCAGTGAATTTACTCACTAAACCTTGCTTAATAGGTTAATTACTTTAGCCTAAGATGAGATTAGGTTGTTAGAATACGCTAATTAAGGGTTAGATAGATTGTACTATTTATCTAGATAGGTTTGGAAATTTTCTAGGCCCGTTTAGGTGGCTAGATTAGCATTTCCGGCCTAAGTTAGTATTTATGGTATTTAAATTGCATTATTTAATTATTTTTTTAATTTATTTAATTACTTAATATTTTCCGAAAATTATACTGGGATAGCCGGTGACCTGAATTTCATGCTGATTATAGTGGTGTGCTTAGTTTATGTAATTGAGTGCAATTGAATGGTGATTTTGATTTTTGAGTTATTATTTCAAAATCGTGTAATTTTGGTATTTAATTAGAAAATATTGGGTGTTGGATTTTGACACCAAAAATGGTTTTGAATACTATATCAAACAGTGTGATTTTAAAAGGAATGATACCAATTTTTAAGGTTTGATCGGACCGTGTACGCACACATGATTATTTTCACCGAGTGTTTTAAATACGAAGAAAACAGGCCAAGGTCGTTATCTTAATTGAGGCATGTGAGTGCAAAGCACAATGTCCTTGGCCGAAATTAAATGATCGTGTGCTGGTTAAGAGAACCCGTCCCTGATGTGCGTCGAAAGGACGTTGCCCTATATGGGATGCCCTTGGACAACGGAAGCCATTTGCAGTAGATTCTAGACCGATGCTCATTTAAGAATGCTGTCCCCAATATGCGTTGGTGGATGTTGCTATGCTCAAAGGAGTGAGACAAAGCCTGGCTATGTCACAGGATCGATGTGCGTCGGGTAAAATTGCCTGTGTGGGTAGTAATCAATTAGAACGCGTGATTGATTGAGATATATGCACCAGATTATGGGACAAATTTGTGTGGCACGGAATGGGATGTCTCATAATGATTTGGCTCTATAATTAGTTACCTTGTGATTGATTGAAATTGAGTAAGACGTTCCAATTGATGTGTGCATCGATTATATTCATTATGTATATGAACTGTGCTAATGTGCAGGGAGGAACTGAGGTGAGGTGAGTCTGTGTGGTTGTATGTTAGGTCGCCCCTAGGCGTATTTCTTTCCTAATAGGGGTTTAGGAGGTGAACTTGCCGAGACATTGTCTCATCCTGTCATTGGCTCAATCTTTTCATGTTCTTAGATGGCTGCCCCTCCAGTACATTTTGGTTAGCCTTAGAGGGTTGCTGAGCTGATTATTGACTACCTTGTCCCCGAAGGTCACGGGGTTTATGTTTATGAGCTCGTAGTGACCACCGTCTGGATTGATGAGGGCTTACCTTAGAGAGTACCTCATCAATTTAGGACGTAGTTTCACCACGGGCTCAATGGATACAGAGTTGGTCCTCTCTAGGGTTTTGAGGTCCCTGCTGTGGTAGTCGACACCGCTTTTGGCAAGGGTGTAGCTGACCCTCTTGATGGTGTTATGGTAGACCTAGCGCCTCCATAGCTTGTGGAGTCTGAAGGAGTAGTGAACTTGTTCAACTAGCGGACCGTAGGACAGCTTCCTTTTGAGGACTGATCTTTTTTGAAGATAAACTAGTTCTGTATATAAACTAGTTGGCTGTTTATAAAGGCGTGTTTTGATTGTAAATTTATTATCATGCTTTTATCTCCCATGTTGTTTGTTGTCAGGGGCTTTATGGCTCGTTGTTTTGTGGCGTGGTACTTTTGAGTAGGAGATGAGAGCCACGGTCCTATTCGTGGTCTCAACGGTCCACTTGGGCCAAGGGTTCAGGGTGAGGCATTAGTTGGGATGCCATGGACGTGGATGTTCCCGATAGGGAGGTGTTCGACCCTGAGCTCGACCCTGATATGGTCGTCGAGCCTAAGCCCTAGATTAGGGAGCCCTTAGCTAGTTAGGTTGTAATGGGGTTAGTAATACTTTTTGAACCTCCCTCTTGGTACTTAGGTATACCCCTGACCCTCTTTTGACCAAGCTTGTGGGCAATGCTTTTGGACTAATCGGATGTGGCAAAGCATATTAGGTTAAAACTAGTTTGATAAAGTAAAGACACTAATTTCGGAAATTGCTCTAAACTATTTTTCACCCTAAGACAGGAGAGTCACATGCCCAAGCTTGGAAGTTTAGTCCTTAAATGCCATGTTGAGGTGTCCCAAACCACTTCAACTTGATCATGTCCTATCTTAAGGCTTGGTGACTAAGTAAGACCTCTCATAAATGCTTCTTGACCGAAATATTTGAGGCAAATAATGGAGACATATTAGAAGACCTATGGCGTCGATTAAGGGGAGTATAGACAGGTGTGATGGTTCATTAATTAATGGACTAGGTGGACCAATTGGAAGTTGGCCACCTTGCCCCCATACTTTCCACCTAAGCTGCCATTATTAATAATTCGTTTGGACCATTATTGGGGTAAAGCCCTATAAATAGGGGCAAAACCTATTCACCCCAACAAAACCTCACCAAAGCCATCTGTGGCATTCTAGAATTTCTTGTCAATCCTTAGAGATGCTTTAATTCATGTTTTGCATTGAGATTATGGCCAAGCTTTTAATGGATAAATTTTGGGAAAGGAAGTTCTATCTTTGGCCATATGTATTATAAATTGGAACTTATGGATTTATGATTTGCAAGTATATAGCCATTTAATTTGCAAGTTAGTACTTTGATTTAATAGGGATTTAATTAGTTTTTAAAAGGGGTCAAATTTTGGATTTATTTAAGCTTGGGACTTAGGCCCAAAAGTGTTGGGCCTGAGGTGAGCCTTAATGGCCGGCCCACAAGCCCATGAAGGGCTATTGTCGCATGAAGGAGGGGGGAGTCCGGTTTGCATGCCTCCCCTATTTGTCCCATGGTGATGGCCAAGTGTCACCCATGCAAGAAGTGATGATGGCTAATGATGATGGGAAGGAAATTAGGGGAAATGATGGCTGGTTTAAGCGAGAGAGAGGGAGAGAGAGAGAGAGGAGGGTTTGTCCGAGAGAGAGAGAGAGAGAGGAGAGAAAGAGAAGGAAGAAAGGAAGAAAGGAAGAGGGGAAGAAGGAAGGAGGAGGGGCCGTGCGTCACCGTCCGTCGCCGCCGTGTCCCGCCGCCGTTGTGCTTGCCTTTGCTCAGTCTAGAGGTAAGTGGGATCCTTGATCTACTCTTGTATGATGTGCTTAGTGTGTGTGATTGAATGATAAAAATTTCGGAGGTTTAGAACGTGAAAGATTGAAGTTATAAGGGTGGTGCTCTAGTCTAGTGTACTGTTCTTGAGAAAAGAGCTCGACCTTGGATGTTCTAGTGACTTGCATGTGATGTTTGAGTTGGATTTTGCTTTAACTTCTAAATAAAAGTTGTAAAGGACTTCTTGGAGTATAACATACTCGAATTTGGGACAAAAAAAAACAAGTATAAGTGGGTGAAATCGTTATTCTCTGGAAAGACTGGATCTGGAAATTCCGATACTAGGAACGGGGGTTTCAACCGTCCATATTTAATTACCTAGGACGAATCTGACTTTGATGTCTTCATGAAGTATCTACCTTATGGTCTTGGCTATCACATAGTTGAATGTCTTAATTTTTGAAGGTCATTTGGGTATTTAATCGGAAATGTTTCTAAAACTGTGCAATCTGATGTGTTCGGACTTTGTAAGTTGCAATGCGTGGACTATATCGTTTTGTATGAGGTTATTTCGGAAATATGTTATGCATGAAATATCTCTCTTTATGTCTTCCCTACGACATATTCAAATTTCGTAATTTTTGAAGTTCATTTGCCTATTTAACCAAAAATGTTTCAAAAAACTGTGCAAGTTGAACTGTTAGAATAGTAGTGCTGTGATGCATGGTCTATACCGAATTTTATGGGGATCTTTTGGTGTAGTGTTCTTCATGAAATATCTGCCTTTATGTTTTGACTATCACATGTTCGAATTTCATAATTTTTGAAGGTCATTTGGGTATTTAATTAAAATGTTTTCTAAAACTGTGTAAGCTGGATTGTGCGAATATCAAAAGCTGAAATTGACCTTGTTGCCATCACATCATGTGCCATGTTGATATTGAGACACAAATGTGAATATGAATTATGATAAATGAGGATACCGTCAGACGTGTGAGCCGACAATGCCCCGGGAGTGTCGAGATGCTTGGAATGTGAGGGTGCTGGATGCCCGGAGTGTGTGCCGAATGTCCTCAGGAGTTTCGAGATGCCCAGGATGTGGGGGTGCTGGAAGCCTCGGAGGTGTGTGCCGATGGGATAGCTCGTGATGCCAATTGGGATACGAAATGCCTGGAATGTGGGGGTGCCAGATGCCCGGAGGTGTGTGCCAGAAATTCCCCGCATTGCCAGGTTGGGTGCGAGCGATAAAATGTGGGATGCAATTATTGGTCCCGGGAAAGAAAAATGTGGTGATGCAATTGAAAGATAAAAAGGTTGAAATTGAATCATGAATGGTATGGTGACATGTATGCATGGTTGTATGATATGATATGTATGAGCGCATGGTTGTATATGCACCCATGGCATGATGGTATATGCATGAATGCTTGATGATGAGTGCATAGTGGTATGTGCACATAAGACATGGACATGCATGAATGCTTGATGATGAGTGCATGGTTATATATGCACCTATGGCATGATGGTATATGCATGAATGCTTGATGATGAGTACATGATGGTGTATGCGCATATGGTATGATGACGTATGCATGGTTGCAAGGTAAGTTATGCTTGGATGCATGAATGATATGTACTCTACTATGGTGTCATGATTGTTCTGTTTGATGCATTGAGTAGTTTAATAGATCTTTTACCTACTGAGTGGTTGTACTCTCCCCCTTGGGGACCAACATTTCAGATTAGAAAGATGCCTCTCTCTCCGGTCACGTGGGGTACCTTTTATGGTCTTCCATCTGACGTGGAGGTCGAGTGTACAGAGCTTGATTGTGTCACCATCCCTAGTTTGATGTTCATACGGATTCGTGTGCTGGTGATGTATGATGTGGGCCTAGCTGGGGACCCGGTCATCCAAGAATTTTTGTCTGTCCACGTCTGCCGTGACGGAGTGATACGGGGGATGTTGTTGCCACCACCACCCGATGCACCAGGATGGCTGTGACGGCCCGTGTGAGGAGTGGGAGCTAACCTTTTTTTGGAGATAGCCAACACTTGTAGATGGAGGGTTACACGTGATCAATATAGGGGGTTGAGATCTCTCCTTTGAGCTGTGGCCAAGTTTGGCTAAAAGTTTTGGCTTTTCTTTTCGGTTGTACCAACCCAAGATGTCCATCTTAGAAATGTAAATAAAAGTGGCTCGGCTTTATGTTTTCTTATGGTGAGTAGTTGGTGTGCATTGCATTATGGTTATGGGAGGGAGAAATGGTGAGACTTGTTATGCTTCCGTTAATAAGCTGTGCTGGGCCCGTTTAAAAAAAAATGCCTATGAACTACGGTTCTTCTTTAAACCCCATTTATATCAAAGACAAGTAACGGGTATCCAATAGATGAGAAATAGGTATCTGTGGCGACCTTAGCTGTTTAGGGTTGCCACAACGGTTTTGGTATCAGAGCAATGGTTATAGATTGGAGTGATAAGGAGCCTCATTTGGAAATTGAGGAACATGATGACAATGCACACCATAAGATATTAACTGGAATAGTTGGGTAACTTTGAATAACGAGTGATGAGTATTCACTCATAGATCCCTAGTAGTTATTATGAGTTTCTTTTAGGTACTAGTAACATGGTTATGTTACTTATTTTTCCTTAGTTGCTATTGTTTTAATGAAGACATTGCGTCATAGATATTTCCTAAGGCAAATGCTTGGAAATTGTAGGAAAATCACAGTACAATATGGAAGTCATCATCCATCGAGGGCTAAAGCCTCTGTAGCAAGGGCTAAACCCCGGATGGAAGATATCCTGCAGGCATTGGCCAATATAGGAAATCTGATGGAAAGATAAGCATAGCAACAGCCTAGAGTAGAACGCCATACTCAAGCACTGGTGGAACAATTTTTGAAGTTGAAACCACCTAAGTTTAGTGGAATGGGAAGTCCCGAGGAGGCGGAGCATTGGATTGATGGGATGGAATGAATTTTCCAGTTGTTGGACTGTAGTGAAGTTGAGAAAATAGTTTTGGCAGAGTACCAACTGGAGGGAAATGCAAAGTTTTGGTGGAGAGCTTCGAATGATACAATCTTTCCACTAGGTACTGATGTGAACTGGGAAGAGTTTGTGAGAGTTTTCAATAGGAAGCATTTCTCTGATTGTGCTAAGGATAAGAAAACACTGAATTTGTTCAGTTGGAACAAAGGGAATTGACAGTGAATCAATATGAGGCAAGACTTTCTGAACTATCTAGATATGCTCTTAGACTAATTGAGGATCAAGAAGAGAAAGCTAAGAGGTTTCTGAAAGGGTTGAGAACTGATATTAGGAAACAACTAGTGCCTTTGAACATAAGAGATTATAATGAGATCAATGAAAAGGCACAGTTGGTGGAGTAGGAGTTAGTAAGGGAACATTCGGAGAATAAGAGACAATCATCTTTTAGTGATGTGAGATGGGGTAAGAGACCCTATACAGGTCAAGGTTAGACCTAGGAATCTAAGAAGAAGGGCAATTTTGAGAATTTTGGAAAAGGCAGGGATGGGCTGAATTTAGGAAGAACACCTTATCGAAATGAAGAATGTCAAAGGTGTGATGGGCGGCGTGGCCCAGGACCTTGTAATGGACGGTTGAGATGTTATGATTGTGGACGAATAGGTCACCTTAAGAAAGACTGCCCACAAGAGAGGTCGCAAATGAGCATTGGCTCGGTGCGACAGGCACAGCAGAGTGCTGTTAGACCAAACCTACAAAGGAATCCTTAGAGGCCACTAGCACAAGGAAGGGTGTATTCGGTCACCTAAGAGGAAGCGAAAGCTTCTAGAAATGTTATATCAGGTATGATTTTCATAAATGGCAAGAAGGCATATGCATTGTTTGACACGGGTGCTACTCATTCATTTATATCTGAAAGATATAGGCAATTGAGTGAAATAGAAGCTACGCCTTTTGAGACGCCTCTTTGTGTTTCCACACCTTTAAAGGATATGGTATTATCTACGATGATGTGTGCGAAATGTAAGATAACAATAGGAGGAAGGGATATGGAAATAGACCTAGTTGTAATGGCTATGTATGATTTTGATATTATCATAGGAATGGATTGGCTTCATAAGTATCGGGCCAAAATGGATTGTTATAGGAAAGTGATCCAATTTGTTTTACCTGACCAGCTAGTTGTGAATTTTTAGGAGGTCAGACCAACCTATCTATAGCACTTATTTCAGCAATAGAGGCCCGTGCGTTACTTGAAAAAGGATGTCAAGGGTACCTGGCAGTGGCTAAGGATTTTACTAGGGAAGAACCTAAGCTCGATGGAATTCGAGTAGTCAGTGAATTTCCAGATGTATTACCTGAGGAGTTGCCCTGTTTACCACCGGAACGAGAAATTGAGTTTGAAATTGAACTAATGCTTGGAACAGAACCAATATCGAAAGCCCCGTATATGATGGCCTTAGTGGAACTGAAGGAATTGAAGGTGCAACTACAAGAGTTGCTTGATAAAGGATTCATTAGGCCAAGTGCTTCTCCTTGGGGTACACCAATCTTGTTTGTGAAAAAGAAAGACGGGTCGATGCGTTTATGTATTGACTATAGGCAACTAAATCAAGTGACTATTAAGAATAAATATCCTTTGCCTAGAATTGATGATCTATTCAACCAACTACAAGGAAGTTCGGTCTTTTCTAAGATTAACCTGAGATCGGGATACCATCAGTTAAAGATTAAGAAAGAAGACATTCCTTAGACTACATTTAGGACTCATTATGGGCATTATTAGTTCTTATTTATGCCTTTAGGATTGACGAATGCACCAGCTGCATTCATGGATCTGATGAATAGGGTATGTAAGCCTTATTTGGCTCAGTTTGTGATTATCTTCATTGATGATATCCTGGTATACACGAGCAACACTTGAGGATAGTTTTGCAAACTCTGAGGGATGATGAGTTGTATGCCAAATTCAGCAAGTACGAATTTTGGTTGAACCGGATAATATTTTTGTGACACGTGGTGTTAGGAGGAGGAATTGCAGTGGACCCGGCAAAAGTTGAGATGGTAATAAATTGGCCGAAACCGACAATACCCACTGAGATATGGAGTTTCTTGGGATTGACTGGTTATTATAGAAGATTTATTGAAGGGTTTTCATGACTGGCAGGCCCCTTAACGAAATTAACGCGGAAGAATGTAATGTTTGAATGGAGTGGAGAATGTGAAAGGAGCTTTCAGTAACTTAAAAGAAAATTGACCACGGCTCCAATCCTAACTATACCATCTGGGTCTGATGGTTTTATAGTATATAGTGATGCATCTCACAAAGGATTGGGATGTTTTGATGCAATATGGCAAGGTCATAGCCTATGCATCTAGACAATTGAAACCTCATAAACTAAATTACCCAACACATGATTTGGAATTGTGGCTATAGTGTTTGCTTTGAAAATATGGAGACACTATCTGTATGGGGAGAAGTTTGAAATCTATACAGATCATAAGAGTTTGAAGTAATTATTTTCACAAAAAGAGTTGAAAATGAGACAGAGAAAGGTGGATGGAGTTATTGAAAGATTATGATTGTATACAATACCATCCAGGAAAGGCAAATAAGGTGGCAGATGCCCTTAGTCGAAAGTCGGCTATGGACATGGCTAGTCTAAGAATAACAAGTGGAATCTATTAAAGTCTATTGTAGATTTAGACTTCAAGTTGGAAATGGACCACCTTACTGCTATGCTTACTGCATTAAGGATTGAGCCTGAAATCATTCAGAAAATTAAGATGTGGCATCCCAAAATTTCAAGACAAGCTCTAAGGTGTGTTAAAGCCCATAATTAGGTGATAAAAATTTCCTATAGTATATGCTTTAGCCATTAGTTTTCTCCTAAAGCTAAGTGATATGCTTGTGTTCATGAAATTTTTTGAAATTAGGACTATAGGATAAAATTAATGGGAATAATCTATGCTTGGCCATGCACCTCATAAATTAAATTCCTATAAACAAAATGTAACAAGATTTTGGCCATGTGGAATTTAGTAATTTAAATTCTCAAAATAAAGAATAGAAAAAGGGGTAAAATTGATTTTAAATTAGGTTGGGCCTTAGGCCCAATAGCTTGAGCCTTTGGTGGGCCGAATGGCCGGCCCAATTAGGCCCAATGGAGGCCCATGGATGGGGCTGTCGCCGGCCCAAAGGAGGCCCAAGAAGAGGAGTGGCTGGCCCTTGCATGAGCCATGACAAGTGGCAAGAAGAAGGTCTTCATGCATTGGTCAATTGGAGTGGCAAGCAATCATTGCAAATGATGAGGAAATGGGGGAATAAAAGGGAAGACGAGAGAGAGGTGGCCGGTTGTTCGGCCAAGTGAGAGAGAGAACCGTGCGAGAGAGGGAGAGAGTGAGGCCGAGAGAGAGGAGAAGCCGAGAGAAAGGAGGAGGAACCGCTCGCCGTCCGTCCGCCCGTCGCCGCCCGTGTGCCGCCCGTTCGCCGCCGTGTGCTCATCACTAGCCTGGTCTAGAGGCAAGTTGGGAATCCTCTTTCTACTCTTGCATGAATTTCTTGCATGTGTGGTCCGAATCTAGGATGTTTGGAGGCACGGGAGTGAAGCTAATGTGGTTTGTTCTTGAGTTTGCATGCTGTTTTCGCATGAACCGCCCGAGCCAGAACTTTGTGAGAGCTTGCATGCATGTTTTGAGTTCGATTTCGACTTAGATTTCTTCATGAAAGTTGGAGCTAACATCTTAAAATACAACATACTAAAATTTGGTGCGAAATGATGGAGATTTAAGTGGTCAAATTCTCATCCTACGAAGATACTAGATCTGGAACGATTTCACTGACCTTTCGGTGGATTTGTGGTTGCATGTTGATTTTTACTAAGAATCTTTCTTCGACTTCTTCATGAAACTTGTAGAGAACATCCTAAATACTAACATACTCAAATTTTAAGTAAAATGAACAAGTTTAGCCTAGTGAATCGACTTACTCTTGAAGACGGTAAATCTGGAGACGCGGTACAGGACACCCGAGACTTCATGGACCCGTATGGTGATTGTTCTTTGGAAATATGACTTAGATCTCTTAATGAAAGTTGTAGGGGACCTCTTGAAGTAAAACATATCCAAATTGAAGAGGAAACGAAGGAGAATAGAGGGGTGAAAACTCGATATTTCGAAGATGACTTCACTGGACATTTCGGTGTGAGAACCAGAAGTTTTGTACGACTATAGAAAAATATATAAAACGAATCTGGCTTAGAAGTCTCATGAAAAATCTACCTTAGTGGCTTAACTATAACCTGGTAAAATTTCATAATTTTCAGAGATCGTTCGGGTATTTTAATCGAATTATTTCGAAAACTGCACATTCTGTTTTTATTCGAATTTGCATGCTGGAATCGTGTGGATTATATCTTCTTGTGTGGAACTCTATTGGGCATGTGTTTTCCGTGAAATTGTTATTTTATTGTCTTGTCTATCACATGCTTTGATTCCATGATTTTTGAGAAGCGCATGGATATTTAATTTGAATATTTTCTAAAAATGGTACATGCTGGAAATTTTGTAAGAGGCGTGAAATATGGACCATTTTAAATTTGCATGGACTCCATGAATTGCATTGTTATGGATGATGGTGTCTTGTTGCATGCATGATAATGATTTGAAATGCATGTATGAATTCAATGATGAATATGATCTTGACTTGCCATCACATCGCCTGCCATGTTAAAATTAAACTATAATTGAGGATGAGAATTGAGATAAAATGAGAAGACCGTCAGAGGTGTGAGCCGACGATGCCCCGGGAGTGTCGGGATGCCTGGCTAGAAGGGTACGGCCGGTTGCCCGGTGGTCATGAATGGCCGGATACCAGAGGGTCCTCGGGAGACCGAGTGGTATCGAGATGCCCGGAGAGTGGGGGAGCCGGAAGCTCGGCATGGTAATTATGCCGAGGGATACCTCGCGATGCCGAATTGGATGCGAGATGCTTGGCTTGAAGGGTGCGGTCGGTTGCCTGGTGGCCTTAAATGGCTAGATGCCAGAGGGTCCTCGTGATGCCAGTTGGGGTACGAGATGCCCGGAGAGTGGGGAGCCGGATGGTCTGAATTGTATTTTGGATACATGTGGGACGCAAACATTGGTCCCGGAATGAGAAATGTGGCGGTCCAAGATGAAAATTGAAATTTAAATGATGCATGGTGATATATGCATGACATGATGTATGATGATATATGATGATGATGTTACATGCATGGATGCATGGTAATGATGATGGTACATGTGATATGATGATGATGATGTTACATGCATGGATGCATGGTAATGATGATGGTACATGTGATATGATGATGATTTCATATGCGTGGATGCATGGTAAGGATGATGCCATATGTGACATGATGATGGTAAGTGTATGATATGATGGTGATGTCTATATGGTCATGATGGTATATGAGGTATAATGACATGTGCATGATGCCATGGTATGTTGTGCATGGATGCTTGTATGACATGTGATGTTATGATTGTGGTGATTGCATGGCATGATGCATTGAGTGGTGATTGGATTCCTTTACTTGTTGAGTGGTTGTACTCACCCCTTCGGGGACCAACATTTCAGATTAGCAGCATGCCGCTCCCTGCTGTCACGGGGGGCATATTTTACGGCATTCCTTCCAATGTAGAGGTCGAGTGCGAGGAGTTTGACTGTCCCTCTGTTCCTGGACTAACGTATATTCGAGTGTGCTGTTTAGTTATGTACGATGTGGGTCTGGCTGGGGGCCCTATTGTTCAGGAGTTCATATCTGTCCACATTCGTCGCGATGGAGTGATACGTGGGATGTTACCGCCGCCACCGCCTGATGCACCGGGATGGGTGTGAGGGCCCGTACGTGACAAGTAGGAGCTGAAACTTTTTGGGATGGTTAGCCGACACTAGTGATGGGGGATCTTGCACGTGAGTCGTAGTGGGTCGACTGTTTCTTTTTGGGGTTTAGGCCGAGTATGACTTTATGTCCTGGCCTTTCTTTTGATGTACTGACCCAAGGAAACCCATCTTTAAAATATGTAAATAAAGTGTCAAGGCTTTGTCTGTTATTATGATGATTAGTGGTGTGCAATTGCATCATGGTTGATGGAAGGGGAGATGGCGATGTTATATTTTGCTTCCACTAAATGAGTCGTGCTAGGACCGTTTTAAAAAAAAAAAAAAGAATGTCTATGATTTACGACGCTTCTTCTAAAAGATGTAATTAAGTGTAACATTAGGTGCTTGTGGCAACCCAGGGGGGTTCGGGGTGCCACATAAGATTTTATAAAAAATCTGACCCGAAGATTTTGAAGATACGAGATGCTGTGTTGTTAGGAAAAAGACTAGAATTTCATGTCTCTGAAGAAGGAGTGGTAAGATGCCAAGGACGACTTTGTGTTCTCGACAATGAAGAAGTGAAGAGGGAAATTCTGTCGGAGGCACATAGGAGTAATTATAGTGTTCATCCAGGTAGCACAAATATGTACAAGAATTTGCGTCAGCAATTTTGGTGGGAGGGCATGAAAGTAGATACGGTTAAACACGTTTCTCAATGCTTAGCGTGCCAACAAGTAAAGGCGAAACATCATGAACCTGCAGGACTATTGAGACCGTTAGACATACCAGAGTGGAAATGGGAACATGTAACGATGGACTTTGTGCAAGGACTGCCAAGGACATCAAATGGTTATGATTCGATTTGGGTGATAGTGGATCGCTTGACTAAATCTGCCCATTTCCTAGCTATCCGCATAAACTATTCGATGGATAAACTTGCTGAGATGTATGTAAGCTAGGTAATACACTTACATGGTATTCCTATAATGATCACCTCTGATCGAGACTCTAGGTTTACTTCAAATTTTTGGCGCAGTCTCCAAAATGCCTTAAGGATAAAGCTTCAATTTAGTACTGCTTTTCATTCTCAAATAGATGGACAAACAATAAGAGTGATCCAGACTCTAGAAGATATGCTAAGAGCCTATGTTATTGACTTTAGAGGAAATTGGAATGAAAATTTGCACCTGATAGAGTTCGCCTATAACAATAGTTTAAAGAAAAGTATAGGCATGGCTCCTTATGAAGCATTATATGGAAGAAGGTGCAGAACCCCTGTTTGTTGGAATGAAGTAGGTGAAGGAAAACTGACAGGACCCGAGCTAGTGCAAGTTACTACATAAGCGGTCAAGATAATTAGGAAAAGACTTAAGACAGCCCAGAACCGACAAAGAGACTATGCTGATAGGTGTAGAAGGCCTTTAGAGTTTAATGTGGGAGATAATGTATTCCTTAAAGTATTCCCTATGAAAGGAATATCTCGATTTGGAATGAAGGGTAAGTTAAGCCCTAGATTTATTGGACCTTTTGAGATACTTGAAAGAATAGGAGATGTAGCTTATTGTTTGGCGCTGCCTCCTAAATTGGGAAATTTACATGATGTGTTTCATGTGTCGATGCTGAGAAAGTACCAACGGAATCCTAGTCACATACTCAATCATGAAGCCATCAAAGTAGATGAGAAAGTGAGGTACATCAAAGAGCCTGTGCAAATACTAGATCAAAAGAAGCAAATTCTTAGGACCAAGAAAATCCCATTGGTGAAGATATTATGGCAACATCATGATGTGGAGGAAGCCACATGGGAGAGTGAAAATGAAATGAGGGAAAGGTACCCTCACTGTTTCAATAGACATAAGTGATGTCTAATTTCGAGGACGAAATTCTCTAAGGAGGGGAGAATTGTGGCATCCCAAAATTTTATGGCCAATTAAAATGTAATTAGGTATTTATATAAGTAGGAAATTAAGGTGGGATTATTAGGAATGATGGTGGGCTGGATAATTAAGGACCAAACCAACCCATAGCCCCACCATTCGGCCCTTTTGGCCTAGCCTGTGAAGCCTAAAGGAAAGGACTGCCATCCGACCGGCCCAAGGAGCCCAATGGGCTGTCGACTGAAGGGGAGAGGCCAGCCCAACCAGCCCATCCTCTTGCATGGCAATTAACAAGTGGCTTAGGGGACTTACCAAGTGTCATCTTGCATGCAAAGTAATGATTACATGCTAATCATGAGGGGGAAGAAAAGAAGAAGGGGTGGATTGAGCAAGGGGGGCGTTGCACGAGAGAAGGAGAGAGAGAGAGAGTGACTATCAGAGAGAAAGAGAGGAAGAGAGAAAGAGAGAGAGCGAGCGAGCGAGAGAAGAAGGGGAAGAGGGAGGCTGTTCGCTGCCGTTCGTCGCTGTCGTCAAGCCGCCGGGTCCCGCCTTGCCCCGCCGTCTTGGCTTGCTGTGTTGTGCTCGGATTAGAGGCAAGTAGAGTCCATAAACCTACCATTTGCTTGCTGTGATATGTGTTGTAAGGGATGATAAACTTTGGTTGTGGTAGAAGTGAAGAAATTCGAAGCTCTAGGGAAAAATATGGTAGCCTTGCATTCTGTTTTCTAGAAAGGCAGTCCGACTTTTGATGAATTCGTGAGTTGCATGCGAATTTTTAGTTGGAATTTCATTTTGACTTCTGGATCAAAGTTGTAGAGAACTTCTTGTAGAGTAACATATCGAAATTTCAGAAGAAATGAACAAGTATAGGTCGGTGAAACTATTTTTCTTTGAAGAAGTCAGATCTGGAAATCGTAATGCTGACCTAGTATGATTCTGTGAATTTTATAAAATTCTCCGGTTGAAACTCGATCTCATGTTCTGAATGAAAGTTGACGATGACATGTTAATGAGTACCATACTAAAAATTTAGAGGAAATGGATGAGTTTAGGTTGGTGAAACAATCTTTATTCAAAACGGTTAGAACTGGAATTCGATGCCAAGGGCTATGGACAGTTATGGTTATTATAGTTTTTAATCTATCAAAAATATGGTTTCAAGTTCTTGATGAAATATTTACTTCTGGATTTTTTATAAAACATATAAAAATTTCATAATTTTTGGATCTGATTTAGGATTTTTACCGAATTTGTGAATGAAACTGTGTATGGCAATATTCCGAAATTATAAAGATTGTGATACGTGGACTGTACTGATTTGTATGATATTCTTTTGATATGGTGTCCTTCATGGAATATTTTCCCCTAGATCTTGTACATAACATGTCGATTTTTCGGAATTCATTAAGGTTGTTTACTAATTTTTCAAGAATTATGACCAAAGGAGTGCAATCTGTTTTCATCCGGAAATTTGCTGCATTTTCAAAAATAAATGAAATTACTCCATGTGATATAATGTCTTGAGTGGTTGATCATGCTGCATATGTAGTTACATATGGCATGTTATATGACATCAAAAGCTGGTTGAGACCTTTGATATTATTGCATCAAATGCCATGTTGAAATTGAGATAAATTGGTGAATATAAATTGAGATAATAACAAGACCGCCGGAGGTGTGAGCCGACGATACCCGGAGTGTATGTGCCGGATGCCCGGAGGTGTGTGCTGGATGTCCTCGGGAGTTTCGAGATGCCCGGAGGTGCATGCCGGAAGCCTCAGAGGTGTGTGCCGGGGGGATACCTTGTGATGCTAGTTGGGGTACGAGATGCCCGGAGTATGTGTGCCGGATGCCTAAAGGTGTGTGCCGGAGGCTCCTCGCGATGCCAAGTTGGATGCGACTGATAAATTGAGGGATGCAAACATTGGTCCCTGGAAAGAAAAATGATGTGATCTAATTGAAAGATAAAGATCGAGAATTGAATCATGCACATAGGTGTATGCTTATTGCATGGGATGAACCTCGTGGGAATGCAAGCCTGGAGTGCATGGTGGTATGTGCACGTTGCATGATGATATATGCATGGCTTCTTGATGATATAGGTACAAGTGCATGGTGATATATGTACGTCGTATGGTGATATATGCATAGCTGCAAGGTGAGGTATGCTTGAATGCATGAATGATATGTATTTTATTCATGATACATTGATTGTTCTGTTTGATGCATTGTATAGTTTGGTGGATCTTTACTACTGAGTGGTTGTACTCACCCCTTTTGGGGATTAACATTTCAAATTAGAAAGATGCCTCTTTTACCAGTTGTGCGTGGTACCTTCTATGTCATACCTACTGTCGTTGAGGTGGAGTGCACAGAGCATTCTTGTATTAGGGTACCCGGTCTGGAGTATGTCCAAGTCCGTGTCTTGGTGATGTACGACATGGGTTTTGCTAATGGCCCCACCAAGAGTTTTTGTCTATTCACGTTCGATGCAATGGGGTGATGCTAGGGATGCTACCGCCGCCGCCGCCTGATGCACCGGGTTGGGTGTGATGGCACGTATGACTGGTGGGAGCTGACACTTTTTTGGGGATAGCCAACGCTTATTGATGGAGGGGTGTACATGTTTGATATAGAATCGAGTTCTCTTTTGGGTTATAGCCAAGTATAGCTAAAAATCTTGACCTTTCTGCTGTACCAACCCGAGATGTCCATCGTAAAAATATAAATAAAAGTGACTCGGCTTCGTCTTTTCATTTGAAGCATAGGTGGTGTGCATTGCATTATTGTTATTGGAGTGAGGGATGGTGAGACTCGTTTATGCTTCCGCTGATGAGCTGCGCTAGGACCTTTACAAAAAAAAAAAAAAAAGAGAGAAAAAGGGGAGAAGAATTTTATTGATCAACTCCTATGAACTATGGTTTTACTTTAATTAAAAATTTATTAGACCGGTATGTAGTAGGATAAGTGAGAAGTACCTGTGGTGACCCTAATGGATTGGGGATTGTCGAGGGGTGCCACACTTGGGTCCTCGTTCGTGGCCCGCTTCCAACTTTCCAAATTTCCATAGTCCGTCAGTGAGGAATTGAATTTTTACCCCTAAGATAGCGTTCTTGACACTTTTGTGGTCCATTGATTATCGAGGTAATCCTGTCTAAAGATTGATTATTGATACAATTCCATCCTGAAATCGGGGTCAGATTAAGGATGTGACACGCACGCAGTTCACACTTTTTAGTTTTCACTTTTTGTTTCCACTCCAAGACACATGGTTGGTGCACTCTCCAAACCATGCAAGGAGGAATACTCCTATCTAGCGAAATTTCGATGCGCTCTCCAATCCACCGTAGGGTACGCTGATTCACTATCCGGCCCGCACAGGCTTCATGGTCCACTGACCAAGGCATCCTTACTTCAAGATATCTAGAGTTTGCTATCGCTAGGTTTCTAGGGTTCATTGTCCCTGGGCATCTTGAATTTCTCTTCAACTCTAAAAGGCATCGCCAGTTCGTTGTTTGACAGTATTCATTACACTATATCTTAAGCATGCAGTTCATGCACAATTGTCTTGGCTTTAGCATGCAAACAATGAAATACAACACTCATTCGCAAGGACTTATTCCGCCATGCATCCAAGGACTCGATGTTTAATAATCACGAGCCGAAACGTCACGTCTCGAAGACTTGACACAAACCAACCCCAGTAGAATCGATCATGCAGTCAAAGACTTTACACCAACTGACATTAGTAGAACTAATCATGCAGTCAAAGACTCGATACCAACTAACCAAACTGCTCATGAAATCAACGAGCAGACTCTACTAGCACTAATCGAAACTTCACCAAGGACCCATCCACCGAATAAACTCCACTTGGACAACCATACACCGAGGAACCGACCCTGATCAGCACTGATCAAACCCGTTATGTGCCTAAAATCCAACATCATTCCGCGTAACCTATCTGAGCTAGACACACAACAAAATTCGACATTAACCCTCGCGGCTTGACTAACACCCACTAAACCATACGTCTCAACCTCCGACAATCCATGATTGCCAAACCTTGTAAATCGAACCATCGCCAACTCGGGATCTCCAAGCCTCTACCGAACCCTCTGAGATTCACACCATTGCCAAAATGTTACCATCTCAAGATCACTAACCTCAACCAAACCCCACAATTGAACTATCCATCCCTAACCAAGCCGTAACCAAAGCTAAATGAGACCATCAATGTGACATTGCATGACATTAATACCTTAATTAACCGACGGCAATGACCAAATCCGACCCAAAGTCACCTAAGTCGAATCAAGAAACCAAACATTACAGCACATCAAAGACAAGTTCAACGATCCTCATGACGAGCAAATCAACATAGCATAGAAAGTCGAAATTTCACTTACCTAAAACACATTGACAACCACGAAACCAACCAATGATCCATGGCAAATGATCCTCGATTCCCTTGGCTTGCATGGTGTAGCTCCTCGAAGCTCTACGTAGCTGAATCCATGAGCAACTCATGAAGATTGGCGCGTCAATCGATCGAGAGGGTGAGAGAGAGTAATCAATGGGAGATGAGAGAGGGTTGAGTCGAAAGAGACGAGTAAGAGAGAGAAATGAGAGGAGAGAGAAAAAGAAATGCCTTCTATTCAAGCTTGGGTTTCCTTGCATGAAATTTGATTGGTTGCATAGGGCAATGGTGCCAAGTGGCGTGAAGGGAAGGACAAGTGGCACGGCCACTTTGCCAAATGGAGAAGGAAAAAAAGAAAGAGAGAGAATAGAGGGACGGAGGGAGAAGAGAGAGAGTGTGGTCGGTTAATGGGAGAAACGGCCTACTTGTGTCAAATTTTTCATGTTCATCCAATTAGCACAAAAATGTCTCGGCTAATATATGGGCCAAGTACCATTATTCCAAAAACCTATAATTAAACACCCCCTAAATAGTGTCAATTAAAATAATCTAATTATCGTTACTCAGCTCACTAACTGAATCAGTTCGAAAAATTAGGATGTCACAACCTTGCACCCCAAGAAAAAGTGTTCATTGATACTAAAAAGGTGAACAAGTTGTTGAGGGCTTTGCCCAATGAATGGAGCACAGTAAAGACATCAATGTAAGAAACAATGAGGATTCAACTAATCATAATGGATAAAACTTATAGGAACATTTATGTCCTAAATTTAAATAACTGAATGAGGAAAGCAACTCCAAAGATAAAAAGGCTATTGCCTTTAAAGCTAATCAAGATGATGCAAGTAAACAAATATCATGAGAAGGTGAAGACAATGATGAAGACATGGCACTGTTGACAAAAAGATTCAAAACTTCATGAAAAAAGGAGGAAGCTACAAAGAGAAAAGAGAAATGAAGTTCTTAGATGACAAAAAATCATACAGGAACAAGAAAGAGTCCAGAGGTAAGGACATCTTACATAGCAAACCAAATCACATAAAGCCAAAATGCCCATCTCTTAAGAAAAAGAATGGAAAATATATAAATAAAAAGAAGACACTAAAAGCATAATCTTGGAGTGGTACCAAATGTGAATCAAATGATGATGAAGCGAATATGTGACGTCTCGTATTTCAATTAGCCATATTAGTGGGCCACCGAAGATTATATTAGTGTTGACGAATAGATTTAATTAGTTCACGAGTTCCTAATAGTTATTTAAGGAAATTTAGGGACGATGACTCTAACCTATGTCTTGTGCGGATATTATGAGTATCTAAGATATGCAAAATAGAACACAATTAGAACCCTAATGTGTACACGTGCATGGCCAGCCACCTATGTCTATTTATGCATGAAATGAGGTTGCTTTTCTTGATTTTAATCATTGTTTGCTGCCCCTTCAACCAATAGAAATGCATGCAAGATGGGAGAAGCCTGTTAAGCAAACTTTAAACTATAATGAGAGACGATTCTCATTATTTGTTCTCTCCCTCCCTCCCTACAGGTTTTGGCCGACCTCTCTATCCCCCCTTACTTTGATTTTTCTCATTTTCACTCGCCCTTACTTCTCACTCTCTCTCAACCATGCACTCTTACTCTCCTTTCTCTCAAGTTTTCCTTCCATCTTTCTCACGGCCAGCAAGCGAAGGAAAAGAAGTAGGGTTCAAGTGATAATCAAAGCAAGGAGAAGTGGCTAGTTTCTACTCCCATTGATCCTCTAGATGCTTTTTGGTTTTCTTAATTGCATGTTCTGTTATGGGTTAGAAATTTAGTAGTAGATGCAAGTTGAGGCTAGTAATAGGTTGTGGAGTCATGCTTGAGAAACTAGAACCCTTGCACGTTGGATTTTGGAGCTTGCATGGTGTTGCATGTGAGATTTGTGTTTTAGATGGTTGCAATGAGTTCATTTTGTGGAATTATGCTGCACACGGATGTTGCATGTAGTAATAGTTCCTGGTTTTGGTGTGTTCTTGAATTAAACTTCATAGGATTCAAGTTTGAAGTGGTTTCTTAAGTTCTTTGATTTCCAATTTAGAAACCATTGGACCTTTGCTGTTTTCCAATTTTATAGAGCATTTTGTGGTTCAAGTTTAGTAAAACTTCCTTCATGAATGTTGCATTTTGTGCTTTGTTTTGAGAAACAAGTAACATATGTTACTTATGTGATACCAGTAACGGATGTTACTTATTAGCTAGCTATCTCATGATGCTAAGTAATGGTTTGTTAGTTATTAGTTGGTTAGTGACACATTGATTGTGTGTAGAAGTTTTGTAAGACATAATGAGGAGGTCAGGTGGATTGACTTCCGGAAGGGATCCTTGGATTGGGGGGATTCTTTAGGCGCTTGCGAATATAAGAGCTTTGTTGGAAAGACTAGCTCGGTAGCAAGCAGGTGGTGAGCACCGTGTACAAGGGCTGGTTAACAATTTGTTGGGAAGGGAAACCCAGAGGACGTTTAGTGCTGGATTGAAAGGATGGAGAAGATATTCAATCTCTTGACCTGTAATGACATCGATAAGATGATTTTGATTGAATATCAACTTGAAGGGAATGCTAATCATAGGTGGAGGGCATCAAAGAAAACTATATTCCCAGCTGATACTGAGGTAACTTAGGAAGGTTTTATTAAAGCATTACGCTAAAAATATTTCTCTGATTGTGTCAAAGATAAGAAAATAACAAAGTTCATGCAGTTGAATCAGAGTAATATTTAAGTGGACCAGTATGAGGCAAAATTCTTGAAACTCTCAAGGTTCGCCCCTCAATTGATTGGGAACCAAGAAGATAAAGTTAAGAGACATTTTAATGGTTTGAGGACAGACATTAAGAAGCGGTTGGTGCCTTTCAATATAAAGGATTATAATGAACTCTATGAACGAGCTCAACTCATCAAACAAAAGTTGATGAAAGAAAGAACTAGAGCAACGGCTCAAGTAAGGTCGGGTCACCAAGCTGCTCAGGGTAATATTCGAGAAGATAAGAGGCCCAACCAATTTTAGAGGCAACCCTTTAACCCCAATAGAAGTGAAATTCTAAGAACCATGGAGGAGTAGAGAGTAGTCAAGTGATAGGACGGATGCAATATTTGACAGGACATAGGTGTGGTAAACTTCATGGTAATATTGCATGTTTGGAATAGAGGAAGTATTATGGTTGTGGACAACCAGATTATATACTTAGGGATTGTCCTCAAGAGGGACAACAATAGCTCTGTGCTATACGGTAACCATAACAACCCTCTTCATGTGGAACACCATAATGGGAAACCAACAAAGACCCTCCACTCAAGGACAAGTGTATGCAATTACTCAGGAGGAAATTGAGGCTTTTAAGATTGTCATTTCAGATTTCTTTCTTTGTGTGACTATAAGGTTCATGCATTGTTTGATATGGGTGCTACGTACTATTTTATATCTACACGATTTGTGCAGCTATGGGGATTAAAACCTAAGTTGCTTAAAGTGCCCTTGAATGTCTCTACACCACTAAAGGATGTTGTTCTATCAACCCCGGTTTGTTTGGATTGTAAGATTACTATAGAAGGACAAAGTCAGATGGTAGACTTGGTGGTGTTAGCTATGTATGACTTTGATGTTATTATAGAGATGGATTGGCTTTGTAAGCTACGAGCCAATATGGATTGTTGCAAGAAAATAATCCAATTCCATCCGTTAAACCAACCTAGCTTTGAATTCTTTGGAAAAGAGACAAACTCATCTATAACACTTATTTCACTACTTGAGGTCCATAAACTCCTTGATGATGGATGTTAAGGATTTCCAGTAATAGTGAAGGATTAGGCTAAGGTAGACGCAAAGTTTAAAGGAATCCCTGTGGTTCAAGAATTTCCTAACATATTTCCTGAGGAATCACTAGGGTTAATACCAAAGCAAGAAGTTGAGTTTGTAATTGAATTAACTCCTAGAATGAAACCCATCTCAAAGGCCCCACATCGGTGGCTTTGATGGAATTAAAGAAATTAAATGCGCAATTACAAGAATTACTTGATATGGGATTTATTCGACCTAGTGCATCACTATGGATGCGCGAGTATTGTTTGTAAAGAAAAGGATAGTTCGTTGCATTTATGTATAGACTATAGGCAATTCAACCAAGTTATGGTTAGGAACAGGTACCCATTACCTAGGATTGATGATCTATTCGACCAATTGCAAGGAGTGTATGTATTTTTGAAAATTGACTTAAGGTAAAGATATCATCAATTAAGAATTACGAAAGAGGATATTCCTAAGATGGCATTCAAGACTTAGTATGGGCATTATGAGTTTCCAGTTATGTCATTTGGTTTGACTAATGCATCCACAGCATTTATGGATTTGATGAATAGGGTGTTCAAACCATTTTTGGATCAGTTCGTAATAGTCTTTATCGATGATGCCCTAATATATTCGAAATGACTAAACAACATTTAAGGGTTGTGTTGTAAACCCTTAAAGAACATAAATTGTATGCTAAGTTTAGCAAGTGTGAATTTTGATTGAAACGAGTGATATTCTTAAGTCATGTAATAACGGGTGAAGGGATATTGATGGACTCAATTATGGTCGAAGCAGTGATAAATTGGTCAAGACCAACAACAATAATAGAAATTCAAAGTTTCTTAGGACTAGCAAGGTACTATAGGAGATTTGTAGAAGGATTCTCAAATTTAGCTAGTCCATTCATTAAATTGACATAGAAGGACATTAAGTTTGAATGGACTAAGGAATGTAAGCAAAGTTTCCAAGAACTCAAAAGAAACAACATCAATTTTGACAATACCATTAGGACTTGGAAGATCATGGTGTATAATGATGCTTCCCATAAAGGACTTGGATGTGTTCTGATGAAACATGAGAAGGTCATTTCTTGCACCTCGAAACAACTAAAGCCGTATCAATTGAACTATCCAAGAGATGATTGAGAACTTGTGGCAATTGTCTTTGCATTGAAAATTTGGAGACATTATCTGCATGGAGAGAAGTTTAAGATCTATATAGATCATAAGAGCTTCAAATTCTTTCTCTCAAAATGAGTTGAATATGAGGCAAATGCAGTGGATAAAGTTGTTAAAGGATTATGACTATGAGATTTTGTATCATCCGAGAAAGGCAAATAAAGTGGTGGATGCCCTTAGTAGGAAATCAGCGATGGTTGAGGCAAATATGATCATTAGAAAATGGAAACTACTAGAGGAGGTTCCTAATGTCGAGTTTAGCATTGATATATGTAATCTTACAAGTGTGTTAGTTACACTTAGGATTGAACTAAAAATTATACACATAGTCAAAGAACTATAGTAGTCAGATAGTGAGATTGCAAAAATTCATAAAGAAACGTTAGAGGGAAAGAAGTTAGATTTCCAAGTAGCAGATGATGGGATTGTAACATTTCATGGACGTCTATGCATACTTGACAATATGGAATTAAAGGGACAGATTTTGTCAGAGACACATAAAAGTAATTATAGTATCCATCCCGAATATATGAAGATATACTGAAACCTTAGCCACCATTACTGCTGGAATGGGATGAAAACCAATATTACCAACCACGTCTCACAATGTCTAACTTGTCAACAAGTGAAAGCAGAACATCGTGAGCCAACAAGAGTGCTAAAGCGACTAGAACTTCCTGAGTGGTAATAGAAACATATAACGATGGATTTTGTACAGGGGTTATCAAGAACATCAAGTGGTCACAATTCTATATGAGTGATGGTAGATTGTTTGACGAAGTCTAGATCATTTGACTAAGCCCACCCATTTCCTGACTATATGAATAGATTACTCACTTGAGAGGTACGCAAAATTGTACGTAAGGCAAATTGTACGATTACATGGAATTCCTGTGACTATAACTTTGAATCGAGACTCAAGGTTCACATCGAACTTTTGGAAGGGTCTTTAAGCTGCATTAGGAACTAAAAGGTAATTGGGATGAATCAGTTTAGCATTGCCTTTCATCCACAAATGGGTAGACAATTAGAAAGAGTTATTCAAGTGTTGGAGGATATACATAGGGCATGTATTATCGATTTCAAAGGTAATTGGGATGAAAAGTTATCTCTAGTAGAGTTTGCATACCATAATATTTATCAACAAAGCATAGTTGTGGCTTTATTTGAAGCATTATGCGAAAGAGCCTGTAGAACTCCTATTTGTTGGGATAAAGTAGGTCATCAATCCTTGGCAATGGATATTTATTCTTGATCGTCACCTGATTGAGTTGCCGATAGTCGATGCAAAGGCGCAACGAACCATCTTCTTGACAAAAAGAACTGGTGCTTCCTAAGGTGATGCACTAGGACATATAAATCCCTTGTCTAACTACTTCTCCATTTGCACATTTAGTTCTTTTAACTCTAATAACGCCATATGGTATGGAGCCTTAGAGATTGGCTCCGTCCCGAGGGCCAACTCAATCACAAACCCGATCTCCCTTTTTGGGGGCAGACCAGGTAATTCTTCAGGAAACACATTAGAAAACTCTCGCACCACGGCGATGTCCTCCATCTTCAGTTCCTCAACTGTCGTATCCACGACGGTTGCCAAAAAACCTTGGTAACCCACCTCTAATAAACGAGTTGCCTCAAGTAATGAGATTAAGGTAATCGAGGGTCCTCCTTGACTTCCATTAAACTCGAAACTTTCACCCGCTAACGGGTTAAAATGAATTGATTTACGAAAGCAATCTACAGTAAGTCATTGCTTGGTGAGCCAATCCATGCCAATTACCACGTCAAAATCATATATGGCTAGGACAATCAAATCTATCATTTCCTCTCGCTCACCAATAACCAACTTGCAACTAGGACACCTTACTCCAGACAACACCTTATCCTTTAACGGGGTAGATATACTAATGAATGACCCCAATAGTTCTGGACTCAACCTTACCAACTTAACGTACTGCTCAACAACAAATGAATGCATAGCTCCAGGGTCAAATAAAGCATAAGCAGCATGGTCGTTCAGCGAGACCGTATCTATGACAACGTCTGGTGAATCCTCTATTTGTCGTCGGGTGACAGCATACGCCCTTCCTTGCGCTAGAGGCCTATTAATCATGCCCTGTAGTGCGTTTTGCGACGTACTCACTCAGTTCTATCCCATTAGTGGTAGTAGCAATTGTTATCCCATCTATCTATGTGGACAATCCTTGATCTGGTGGCCCTATTGGCCACATCCAAAGCAAGCTTCCATCCTGGTGAAACAAGGGTCTGACCCATGTCGTCTCCCACATAAACAACACACTCCATTTGTCACGCCCTGAATGTGGCACCCGTCGACAGCCCCCGAACCATTAGGGTCGCCACAGGTTGATTACCATTCTCTTACTTGACCTGAAAGTCTATCAATCCTGGGGGTTTACATCTTTTAGATCGGTCCCTGTGCAATTTATATGGCAAAAGCACATCCATCAACTCCCTTTCCTATATTCAGAAAATGATGCACACCTACAAACATTTATAGGTAAAAGCCGAACACTTTTGTTTACTTAAACCAGATGGACATCATTCATCAGTACATCAAAATGCCATAGTCTTCTATACTCGGCTATACTTCAAAAGATGACCGACATCTCCTCCAACAATCGTATACTTAAAGTCCATCAATCAATGTCGGCATCCAAAAGTTCCTTCCTTTGCTATCCTCCTCCTCGCGGTCATATCCAACCACTTGATCCATCTACCGGTGGCAGTGGCAGTAGTGGTATCTTATCTAGTCTGAAATGTTAGTCCCTAAACGGGGTGAGTACAACCACTTAGCAGTAAAAATCCACCAAACTACATAATGCAACACGTAAGACAATCAAGATATCACGAGTAAAGCACATATCATTCATGCTATCAAGCATACATCATCATGCAGTCGTGCATATATTACCATGCAGTCATGCATATCTTGCCATGCCATCATGCATAGATCACCATGCAGTCATGCATATCTCACCATGCCATCGTGCACATATCACCATGATTCATATCATCCATGCTATCAAGCATACATCACCATGTAGTCGCGCATATACCACCATACAACGTGCATATATCATCTAGCAGCCATGCATATAGCACCATGCAACGTGCATATGCCACCATGCACTTCATGCTTGCATTCCCATGAGGCTCATCCCATGCCATATACACATACATACTCATGCGCATGGTTCAATTCTCAATTTTATCTTTCACAAGGATCTAATCATTTTTCTTTCCAAGGACTAGTGTTTGCATCCCACAATTTATCGCTCGCATCCAACCTGGCATCGTGAGGAGCCTCTAGCACACACCTCCAGGCATCCAATATACACACTCTGGGCATCTCGAATCCCAACTAGCATCACGAGGAATCTCCGGGGCTCGCCATGAAAATAGTTACCCCTACCCTCCGGGCATGCATCATGATACAACCCCTCACCCTCCGAGCATGTATCATAATACAACCGGGCATCCTGACACTCCCGGGGAAAACCTCTGGGCATGTATTCATAATACAACCAGACATCCAAAGGGCATTGACTCATTTGAACCTTTGGGCATCCTGACTCCCGGGGCATCGTCAGCTCACACCTCCAATGGTATCATCATTATCACAATGTATATTCACATATATGTCTCATTTTCAATATGGCATTTGATGCAACAATATCAAAAGGTCTAAACCAGCTCTTTTGATGTCATATGATATACCAAACATCACCATATATGCAGTACACATAACACCCACGATATCACATTTCATAAAGCAGTTCATTGATTTTTGAAAATAGTACCAATTTTTGGGTAAAATAGAATGCACCTCTTTAGTAAAAATTCTTGGAAAATTTGTAAAAAATCTCAATAAATTATGAAAATTTAACATGATGTAAAAAAGATCTAGGGGAAGATATTTCATGAAGAACACCATGTCAAGAAAGTTCCACATCAATCGCATAGATCCATACATCACAGCAAAAGAAATTCCAGCACCACTTTTGCATAGTTTCGGAAATAATTTTGATTAAGCCCTTAAATGAACTCCGAAAATTCTGAGATTTTTATATGTTATAATTTATACATATAGCTAAAAGTCTCACGAAGAAATCAAAATTTAATTCCTTCTGTATTAAAAGTTATAATTTTTATAACTCTTCCTATCTCTCAGTTCACTGTGCAGATTTATCCTTTTAAAAGAAAGTCGTTTTCCCCGATCATTACTTGTTTGTTTATCCTCAAATTTTAGTATGTTGCTCCTTAAGATATCATCTATAACTATCATCAAGAACATGAGATCAAATTCGGACTAGATAATTGCACAAAATTCACGGAATCACGACAAATCAACATAACAGTTTCCAGATCTAGCTTCATCAAAGAAAAATGATTTCATCAACCTATACTTGTCCGTTTCCTTTTAAATTTTGATATGCTATTCTACAAGAAGTCCTTTACAACTTTCATCAAGAAGTCAAAGTCAGATTCCAACTAGAACATCGCATGCAACTGACGAAATCATCAAAGGTCGACATAATAGTTGCCAGAACTAGTTTCTTCAAAGGAAAATCATTTCACCAACCAATACTTGTCCATTTCATCTCAAATTTTGATATGTTACTTTCCAAAAAGTCCTTTACAACTTTCATCAAGTAGTTGAAGTCAGATTCCAGCTAGAACATCGCATGCAGCTCACGAATCATCAAAGGTCGGACCATTTTTCCCAGAAACAGAATACTAGGCTAGAACACAACTTTGAAATTTCACACTTCATCCGCATCCACGATTCACCATTCATCACACACCAAACACAACAAGCAAAGGGTAGATCAATGGACTCTACTTGCCTCTAATCCAAGCAAAAACACAGCAAACACAACGGCGAGGCTAGGCGGATGCACGGCGGCGAGTCTTCTTCCTCCTCTCTCGGCTTCACTCTGTCGCTCGAACGAACACACACACACACTCTCTCTCTCTCTCTCTCTCTCTCTCTCTCTCTCTAGGCACCTAGCTCCATCTGCCCCTCCCTCCCTTTCCTTTTGGTTGATTAAAATTCTTGCATGCTTTAATTTTTGCATGGAGGGACACTTGTCTCCAAATTTTTGTGTGGAGGGACACTTGTCCCCAAGAAGGAGACAAGTGTCTTGTTGTTGAAGACACATGGAGGAGGCCCATCCGGCTCCTCTCTCCCCCCTTCGGTCAACAACCCATGGGGCTTCTTGGACTGAGCCTCTTGGCCCACTTTGGGCCCAACACTCTTGGGCCAAAAATCCAACTTTTTAAATGGCCCAAAAAATAATACTAAATAAGCTCATAGTTGCTCTTAACAATTTACTTTAACCCCCGCTTAATTTCATAATCTCAATTACTCACATGGCCATATAAAATTGCAACAATAATCAATGAAAATCCAACTTATAGAGTACACAGCCAAGGACAGAAAATTCCTTGTCAATTTATCCTTTAGTACAATCCTTGATCACACTTAGTTATAGGATACATTTCCAAATCAAAACAATAGTCCATTCAATGTTCAGCCTTGATCTATTGTAATTCATTGGTCTGATGGCTATAGTAAAATCCGATGATACTTTCATCACCTTTCCATAGGTTGTAATACATCTAAAGATTGATATGAAATTTTAGGATGCCACACTGAACCCTAGGCAAGCAACAACCCATTCCTTGGTCGATAGAAAGTGACGTCCCAAGACTCATCATCGACCCTTCATTGTTAATCTTTCATTACGTGCAAGCAGAAAACAAACCATCTCCCCATCAAATAGACAATCAAGCAATCAAACAGGGATAGTGAAATGAATAGCAAAAACACAACATCTACTCATATAAACATTTTTATATTAGATTAACCTATGGAGGATCGTTTTCGATCAACAAGCCCAATAGAGGGCCGATCCATCCTCTAAACCAGACCAAAAAGAAACTAGGCCAGGCTAACCTAACTATACACAAAAAGAACCCTTGGGTTCGACACTACTGTCACTGGGATCCAGCGGACTTAGACCTCGTTGATTCATATTCGGAGGTGTACGAGTCGATCACTGGTGAAGCAGAGCTAGGATTCTCCATTGCACTATTAGGAGGGTCCAGCTCCATGGGATCCTAATCAGTGTCCTTAGGGGCCCTACTGGGCAGCCCGTCAAAATCTCTCAGGGGATCAATCAACAAATCGCCATCCCGAATGAACCACGCCAAAAACCAATGGGGCATCCATTGCCCCGATCCCTCATCCACCCAGATGGTAGAGAGATACTTCTCATACAGATGCGCCCAATCCGAGAAGTGGTGGTGCATCACGACATTATCCCAGTCCTTAGGGATACTAAACCTCATTGGCGGAAGCGCCATTCTAAGGACCTGAAAGTGGTTATACAATAACCAGTGAGATAAAATCTTAGTGAGTCCTCCCCTAAGCCCCTGATTAGAACACTAACTCAACTCGGGATATCTCTCCAGAACCACCCCACAAACAAACTACGGCTAACAACCAATAATCATCAAATCGATTTGCATGCAACCTTACCCGGTATGTCATACCTTGCACGTTGAATCTCAGCACAATATACACAATGCGCATGGCCATTAGATGATGCAGTTCATCAATACATACAATTCGCATCACAAGCAATCTCACTTGGCCATTGCCACCCCTTGCATGTTATCGATTCATGCGTGCGTACTATAAATGACGTGATCAACTCATGCATAACTGGAACCAATGATGCCATGCTTTTCATACGCTCTTGCACTTAGTGCGCCACCTATCATGCATCAATCGATCACACAGGTCCCGATTATAAGTTAAAATTGTTATGACACGTCCCATATTGTGCCACACAATTTTATCTTATAAAAAGGCCCAACCATCTCAACACTCACGCGTGTTCCAATTATTAATGACCTACCGGCCATAGCTAACTTTCTAGCCAACAATCATCCGACTTCTGCTAGGCTACCGATAAAAATCGGGCTTGATCCCGCCCCATCAGGCACGGCTACGTCTAGAACTTTCATTTAAACGGTATCCCAAAAGGGACATTGGTCCAAAATATATTGCGACCGGCTGTTGACTCCTGCCGGGTATCGCCCAAAACTTTCGTTGGGTGACGGTTCAACTTTTAATCACGCAAGCACACCACTAAAACTCCCTTTTTCTTTAAGCATTTAGCCAATGCATACATGATACGTACAATCCCTTAAACAAATGCAGTCTCGATGTCGTCTCCTGAAAATCAATTAATTCCCATGTCCCTTGAACAAAACACATTTTCCCTTTTTTAGAACTCCACGCGATTCATGCAAATGCCCATGCATTTATACACTCAAATCACTTCATAAGAGCAAAACACATGAAATTAGACACTTTTCGCATTCTGGATGAACAATGCACGTGAATAGTACTCTATGAATAGTAACTCTTGAACAGTAACTTCTGAACAATATGTGTGAATAGTAAAATTTCAGAATTAAATAATTAATAAATTAAAAACAAAAATCATTAAAAACACTATTTAAAGCAAACAATCAATCAATTAAAGTTAACCAAGCTTAATTAAGCACATAAGCCACAATTAAGCAACATTAAGTAAGATTAAACAAATCTAGTCTTAACCATTCATCTAACCACCTATCTTAGGGCTAATACAAATTAATTGAATCTCCTAAACTACACTTAACACTAATTAAACCAACCCTAAGTAAGTTTAGGTACTAATCGATAGATTTGGAGCTAAACTCACCCGTTTAGCGGGCCGGAGACATGGACGTGGCGGCGACGATGGAGGCTATGCTCGGGGACCTCAACCACAGTAATCTAGGGTGGTCCCAAGATCAAAACAGCAGCAACAACCCCTGTTTCTCACTACAACACTAAAAAACTACACCATCATAGGAGAAAAGGAGCTGAATGGCTTGGCCGGAGCTCTGACGAGGGGTTGGCTGGCGACCGACGACACCTAGGGGTCGAGGGGGACTTGTTGGTGGCTAGGCTGGGTGAAGAAAGGGTCGAAATGGGAGGAAAATTGCAGTAATCATGAAAGAGTGTAGTCGGGTGAGTCACTAGACAGTTCGGCGAGTGGTGACTTTTGGTTGGCCGGCGGCTCCGTTCGACAAGCGGTCACCTCCTTCCGTATGAACTAGATGTCTTGAGCACAGTGGTGGGTGGCATGAGGGCTAATTTGCACGGGAAGGCAACTATTAACTCAAGTTTTTGGAGAAAGGTTAGTTGGAGTAGAAACAGGAAGAAGAGGAAAACAAGGTAGAGAGGGGGCTACAAATTTTCAGGGATGAAGAGGAGGAGAGAGAGAGAAGAAAGAGGTGGTTGTCCTCTTGATTATGGCCATTAAGGATGGTCATTTCCACCTTCCACAATTTCCCCATCTACCCTTGGGCTTAAAATGATGGGTGGGCCTAAGAAATGGGCTAGGAAATGAATAGGAATGGGCTTGGGAATTGATTAGGCTGAAAAGGCTTAAGGCTAGATAATGGGCTTGGAAGCATAAATTATGGGTTGGGCCCAAATGGGCTCACTTGCTTGCCTTGGGCCTACTATGGTGGCTGTCCCACCTTGGGCTTAAGGCTCACATTGGCTTTACTTAGCCAACGTCCTCACAGGCTCATTTCCTCAGTCCGTAAATCCTTTTTCCAATACTCGACTCAACTGGCATTGCTGACTGTCAAAGTAGCATCGTCCAAAGTCCATCCTAGACGTTCCCAATAATTCAAAGTCCAATCTTGGGTTCTCATGCCATGTCAATTTCGCCCTAATGCCAATTTGGGTACAACTCAGACTAACAAGCGGCTTTGAGGATTCACGCATAACCAATTTGTGCCAAACCACGTTTAAGACATATCGACACATGGACGTCATTGACTACATGAAATTGCGGAGGATAGATTCTTATTTCAAATTACATGATTACCGAGGATTGACCTAGGGTCGTTCGTGGGCTCAATAATAGTAAATGGAATCACCCGTCGTTCCATTCTATTCTGTCCGTGAATCGACTTCTATTATCCTTGAAATCGACCTGCCTATCTACAAGATCGTCCTCATGCAAGTCTCATAGACAAGTCGTTTTCCTAGGTCAAGTTCTTTAGTCATACGAGTTCTGTCCTCATTAGCCTTTCTCCTCAAGGTCACTATCTCAGCAGTGATCAATTTTGAGTGAAATCAACCAATAATGCATTAACAAAATTCACATTCATTCATCCCTCAGAGGGCTCGAATTTTAGGATGTCACACCATTCTAGTTGGATGCTGACTTTCCTATCCCACCCTTTCGGTTAGGTGGAATGGGATATTTCCCTTCGATCATCGGCTTCTTCTTGAACTAATTGCCATCTCTATTAGGCTCGAACCATGACCCAGATGCGGTGGCTCATTCGTTCAAATTTCTCTTTATCAGTTGCGCTCTCTCATACAGGTCATTGTAATCCTTCAGATTAAATGGCACCAGTGGATCCTTTAGCTCCAATCCTAGAACATCTCGGAATCTCCTTACTTTGTCTACCGAATCCTCAATCAAACTAGAGGCGTATTGAGACAAGTCAGCAAACTTTGCCTCGTACTGATTTACCAACATTAGACCCTGACGAAGGCATTAGAACTCTGCCATCTTCTATTCTCCGGCACGGTCAGAGAAGTACTTTCCATTAAAAACTTCAACAAAGGCATTCCACACCAGAACCACGCCTTCAGGAAACACTCTTCCTCTGTTGGCCCCCCACCAGGTGCTTGCATTTCCCTGCAACTGGTAGACCTCGAGGCCTACCTTATCTTTCTTCGAGCACCTTAGTAGTGTGAAGGCCTTCTCTAACTTTTGGATCCAGAGGGTTGCAGCCTCAGGATCACCTGAACCTAAGAACCTCGACGAGTTCAGCTTCAGAAACTATTCAACTAACTTATGAATAGGCCGTTCATCAATGACATTCCCAGGGGGAACTTCAATAGGTGCGGCTACAACATTAGCGACAACAGTAGTGGTGGTAGTGGCGGCAGCTTGATTCTGTGCTTGCTATCCCACCAAATTTCCCAATGTCTCAAGACGATCCCATCGATTCTAGGATCGCTATGTGCTGTTACACCAATACCAACCGGCGACGGTACTCTTACACTCATATTGGCCTGAGCCAGTGCTCTTCCTCGAGTATCAACCCTAGTCGGCATCCCACCTCGAGGGATGAACGCAACTGTCCTCTTCCTAAGAGTCCTCTGTTCCGGATCACTCATAATACAAACTCTTTACGGAGCCTTCTTTCTAATTCCAATACAGAATAAAACTAAGCAACCCACACAAACAATCAATCAGTCAATCATAGGCGTCAGCATAAAGAAAAGGCATTTCCTACTAACTATCCCATAACCCATCGCACCTTATCACTCTAAATACTAATGAGCTCTAATACCACTTCGGGCAGGGATGTAACGCCCCGAACCCCAAGCACGTGCACATCCCTTAACGATCGATTAAATTGCGACATTCCCAGGACACGTCACCGACCCATTCATTTTATGCACATGTGAAAGCGAACTCATAAACTCTAGACAAGAATCAAACACAGGGATAGTAAAACATATGCTAACACCTTTTCACAAAACACACTTTATAAATATATCAGGTTTATATATAGGAGTCTATATCCAAAAAGAAGCTACTAAGCCAACCTACCCCGGACCCTACCTCGGGTTTCGGGTCTACCACGATACCATCAAGGATGTCGATATCGAAAGGATCAGCTACCTCTACTCCGAGCCCTTCAACCTCAGGCCCCTGGTTTGCTGCGATATCTTTAAAAATATTAGCATCCATGATGGGGTCAAGTACCTCCTCATACTTAGTATCTATGACATCCTGAATTTCAGGTTCTATTTTTGATGTGATAAGTTGGGCTTCTCAACAACGCACCTATAGTTCTATTCTCTGAGCTGATCACTCATGAGATAACTAGTCTATTGGGTGAAGCTATTAAGGGATTTTAACGCAATAGACTTGAGAATTCGACTAGGAATCGACTGCTTGACCATACTAAATTACAAAAGTCATTACGACATAGTTAAAAATCGATTAGAGACCGGAGATATGTCGATTTGACAAAAGCATGTGATTAGTGTGTGGGTGATCCTGCCCAATTACAAAATTCTTTCGATCAGACTAGACCGATTTTTCTGTCATTTTGGTATGCTGTGTCTATATTTGAAATCTCGAGATTTTCATAACAATCAAGAGTCGCCAATGTGTTGAAAATGTATATTGTGGCTTGAAAATAATCATCCCCGTGTCAATTGCACTAAAAATTCCTAAAAGCTACTCGGTAGGTTATGTCACGCTAAAATCGCTAGGTTGAAATTAACTGTGAATATGAACCCGATTTCAGACATTGAAAGTTCTATCAAGTCACGAATCATTTTAGGACCGTTGACTCATCCTCTGAAGATTTTTCAGTAAACCGAGATTTTTGGCGAAAATTCAAAGTAGAGCTATTTTTTGACCGGAAAAATCCAAGGGCCATTTTGGTCACATTTTTTGGATTCAAGTGAGTTGAATTGGCAAGGAAAAATGTTAATTTGATCGAGGACACCTTGGTTGAATTATTGGGGACCGAATTAGGCTCAATTGGAAAGGAATTTGGTTCAATATGGGGAAAAGGGATGAAAATTCGTAGGCTCTCTTGGTGTGCAACATTTGAGGCATCATTGAAGCTTCTAGGGGAAGATTGTGGGCTGCGAATTGGGGGCCAAGCAATGATCATTTGAGATAGGGAGGAAGACTTTTGAGGCCAAATTAGGTCGCCCTCTATTTCCAACAGCTTCTTCTCTTTCCTTGCTCGGCCTTTCTCCATTATTGTGGTTTTTGAAGCTCTAAAAAACAAAGAAATCGAGCCAAGCCCTTCCCCTTGCCATCGCATGCTTGCCCCGGAGCAGCTGCAGCCCGCGTGCACTAGCCACAAGCCTGCGCCAGCCTCGCCTGCCCATCCACCTGTTCCAACTTGTCCCACCTATCTCACTGCCCAGCCTCATCCCCTAAGCCTCCCTGGTTGTTGCCAAAGCTCCCCTGGCTACCGTCTAGCTGCCGTCCACCTCCGCCTAGCCTGCTGCAACCCCGTTCGCCCATGCCGTGCCGTTTCTAGCTCGCTCGGTCGCTCAGCCCAGCCTTTTGATTCTTGAACATAACTGAAAACCAGCAAGATTCCTTGGACTTCAAGGCCCATTTTTAGGCCCGTCCCATCCCTGTTTGGTGTCGCCGTAGGGTGGTTTATCGCCCATCTCCGCGTTGCCATCGTTGTGGACTCATCGAATTGCAAAACCGGTGAGTTTACTCATTAAACTCTACTTAGGGAGTTATATATGCTTAAGGAGTGATTAGCTTAAGTTAATTTGTGTTTAGGTGGTTAGTTAGAACGGATTAGCGATTTAATTATTCGATTTTGCACGTTAGGTGGTTAGAGTAGCATAATTAGAGACTACATAAGTTGTATTATTTATCTAGATAGGTTTGAAAGTTTCTCGGCCCATTTGGGCGGTTAATTAAGAATTTCTAGCATAAGTTTCTATTTTTGGTAATTAATTACATTTATTTAATAATTTTTGGTATTTATTTATGTATTTATTTTTTTCTAGAAACTAGGTCGAGATAGCCCGTGATCAGAATTTCGTGCTGATTGTAATGGTATGCTTAGTTTCTGTGATTGATTGCTAGATTGTACAAATTGAGTGGAAATTGTAATTTTGGGTATTTATTCCAAAATTGGAAAATTTTGATATTCAATTGGAAAAATCCTGGGTGTCAGGTTTTGTCGTCGAAAATGGTTTTCAAGACTAGATCGAATCGTGGGATTTTTAAATTGTGAATATCAATCTTTTTAGTTCACCTTGAACTATCAGCTTGTGAGAGCATTGATTGTCAGCTTGTGCGAGCATTATATGTTAGCTTGTGAGAGCAATGATTGTTTATTAGCTTGTGAGAGCAATGATTTATATATCAGCTTGTGTGAGCTACCATCTACACATCAACTTGTGTGAGCTACCATCGATATATATATCAAATTGGGCAAGCTACCATCTATACCAACTCGTGAGAGCATTGCATCCATTTCAACTTGTGTGATCAAGGATCGTATAGACGGTATTGTAGATAGATGGTATGAATGGATAGATGGTATCGATCGGATTGAATTGATTGGTTGAGATTATGAACTGTACTGACTTGCAGGAAGGGACTAAGACGAGGTAAGTCTTCTATCTTGTGTGCATAGATTGCCTCTAGGCGTATTTTCTTCCGAGTCGGAGTTTAAGGGGTGAACTTGCTGAGATATCATCTCACCCCGTCATGGGCTCAGCCTTTTCAGGTCCTTAGATGGCGGTCTCTCCAAAACGTTTTAGTTGGCCGATGAGGGTCATTAAGTGGAGTTTCGATTACCATGCCCTAGGGGGCCAATGGGTCAATGAACTCGTGGTGACTATCGTTTAGGTTGATGAAGTCCTACCTTAGAGGGTAGCTCATTGATTTAGAGTGTGGTTTCACTATGGTTTCAATGGATTCTATGTGGGGCCCTCTATGGTTTCGAAATTCCCACTGTGGTAGTTGATGCTACTCTAGGTGAGAGTGCAATTGACCCTCTCGATGGGGCTATGGAGAATTTGATGCTCCTGGAGCCTATGGAGACCAAAGAATCAGCCAATGCATCTAACTAGTTAGTCTTAGGACAGTTCCCTTTTGTTGAGGCAGTCTTTTTGTAGACTTTTGTGTATAGCCCAGTCTATTGCTGTATCTAAACCAAGGTGTTTATAAAGGCGTGTTTTGGTTGTGAATTGTTTCCTGCTTTTCTATCCCGTGTTGTGAGTTGCTAGGGGACTTGTTTCGCTTCCATATGCGTCTTAAAATGAATGGGTCAATGACGCGTCCGACGACGTCTCAAATTTATCAACCACCGAGGGATGGGAATGCACTCGAGGATCGAGGTGTGACATCCCCGCCTGGAGTGGTATCAAAGCTAGTCGATAGTTGGAGTGATAAGGTGGGATAAGTTATGGGATAGTTAGTAGGAAATGCCTTTTGACTATGCTGGTGCATGTGATTGCTAGCTGGTTGGTAGCTTGTTTTGTGGTTACCACTCGGCTTCTAATTCTTTGTGGAATTGAAAGTAGGTTTTTGTAAAGAACTTGCGTGATGAGTGATCATGAGCAGAGGACTCCTAGAAAGCGAACCATTGAACCTGTGACTCAGGGTAGGACGTCGACAAGAGTTGGTACTTGAGGGTGTCGTGGTAGAGCACAAGTTCAAGCTAGCGTTAGTGGTGTAGCACCACCTTCTATTGGTGCTAGGGTAGCAGCCCCTGGTGATCCCAGGATTGAAGGGATCATGCAGGCACTTGAGACGCTAGGAGCCTTGATGGGACAGCTGGCCCATAATCAAGCCACCGCCACTATCGTCGCTGCTCAAGCTACCGCTACTACTACCGTTGCCACCACTACGGAGGCTGCAGCCATTGTCACACCTACTGAAGTCCTAGTTGGATATGTACCTGGGGAGAAAGAGAGAATGATGCATAAGCTCGTGGAGCGATTCTTGAAGCTGAACCCATCGAGGTTCATCGGTGTAGGAGATCCCGAAGCTGCATTGCTTTGGATTCAAGACTTAAAGAAAGCTTTTGCACTTCTGATGTGCACGAAAGATGAGAAGGTTGTCCCGGCAGTATACCAGCTACAGGGCAATGCGAGTACATGGTGGAGAGCCACCAGAAATATGATTTTCCCTAAAGGTGTGGTTTCAGTGTGGAACGGCTTCCTCAGAACCTTCAATGGCAAGTATTTTTCGGGTAACGCCCGATAGCAAAAGATGGAGGAATTTCAGTGCCTCCGTCAAGGCATGCTGACCGTGGATCACTATGAAGCCAAGTTCGCATAGCTGTCTCAATACACTCCAAGATTGGTAGAGGATCTGAAAGATAAAGCTCGGAGGTTTCTGAATGGCCTCTGACTAGAGCTGAGAAATTCGTTGGTGCCATTCAGCCTAAAGGATTATAGCGAGGTATATAGTTAGGACTAGCTGAAAGAGAGGAACCTGAGTGACCAGAATGCCGTGTCTAGTTTCAGGTTCAGTTTTAACAGAGAATGAAACCAGTTTGGGAGGAAGCCCATGACCAAAGGAAGGTTTCATGTCCTGCTCAATAGGAAGGGTGGAGTGGGCAAGTCAACGCTGAGTCAAAATGACACGTTTCACTTTTGTGGAAGGTGACATGGTTCAACCTCGTGCTCTCTAAGGATGGGAGCTTGCTTCGAGTGTGGCCAACAGGGTAATTTGGCCAGATACTGTCTTAAAAGACTGATGGGACAACAGCAATTGCCACCGTCACCACCGACGGATCAGATTAGGGGGTTAGCATCGCAGAATGTACTGCAAGGTGGACACATCAAACTCCTAGCTCAAGGATGAGTGTACGCCATCACTAGAGAACAGGCTAAGGACACGCCTGATGTGATTACAGGTACGGTTTTACTGAATGACCATGCTGCATATGCTTTATTTGATCTTGGAGCGACTCATTCATTTATAACTGAACAATTTGTTAAGCTGATAGGATTGAGTCTTGAGTTATTGGAGTCAGTGGTTAGCATATCTACACTATTAAAGGATAAGGTGTTGGCCGCATTGGGTTGTTTTGGTTACGAGTTAGTGATTGGTGAGTGAGAGGGGAGGATAGATTTGTTAGTCATAGCCATGTATGATTTCGATGTGATAATTGGCATGAACTAGCTCACCAAGCAACGAGCTAAGATGGATTACTATCATAAAGTGATTCAGTTTAACCCATTAGTGGGTGAACATTTTGAGTTTATTGGGAATCAAGGAGGACCCTCGATTTCCTTAATCTCATCTCTAGAGGCAACCCATTTGTTAGACGGGGGTTGCCAAGGTTACTTGACGACTACTGTGGGCACGACAGTTGAGGAGCTGAAGGTTGAGGACATCTCAGTAGTCTAATAGTTTCCAGACGTGTTTCCGAAGGAATTACCGGGCTTGCCACTAGAGAAAGAGATCAAGTTCATGATTGAGTTAGCACCCTAGACAAAGCCAATCTCTAAGGCTCCTTACCGGAGGGCATTGTCTGAGTTGAAAGAGCTAAAGGTGTAGATGCCAGAGTTGTTGGATAAGGGATTCATACATCCAAGTGCATCACCTTTGGAAACACCACTTTTGTTTGTGAAGAAGAAGGATGGTTCGTTGCATTATCGTCAACTCAATCAGGTGACGATCAAGAATAAGTATCCGCTTCCAAGGATCGACGACTTATTTGACCAGCTGCAAGGAGCGTCGATATTTTCAAAGATCGACTTAGGGACGGGATATCATCAGCTGAGGATTAGAAATGAGAACATACCGAAGTCAGCATTTCATACTTGATACGGCCATTATGAGTTCACTGTAATGCCATTTGGCTTGATGAACGCCTTAGCTATTTTTGTGGATATTATAAATTGAGTGTTCAAAGAGTATCTAAATCAATTTGTGATCGTGTTCATCGATGATATCCTAGTGTATTCAAGAAGTTATGAGGAGCACGAGGGACATATGAGGATGGTACTTCAGACCCTGAGGAATCATGAGCTGTACGCTAAGTTCGGTAAGTGTAAGTTTTGGTTTACTCGTGTAGCGTTCCTAGGTCACATGATGTCAAGTGAAGGAATCTCCGTGAACCCGACTGAGATTGAAGCAGTTATCAACTGGCCAAGACCAACAACCGTGTTAGAGATCAAAAGCTTTCTGGATTTAGCAGGGTACTACATAATGTTCGTGGAAGGGTTTTTAGCATTAGCGTTGCCGTTGACTCAACTTTTGAAGAAGGAAGAGAAGTTCGTGTGGACAAACAATTGCGAGCGTAGTTTCCAAGAGCTTAAGTAGAAGCTGACTACCACACCTGTGCTAACCATTCCATCTAATCCTGGAGAATACGAGATCTATAGTGATGTATCGTTTAGAGGACTAGGTTATGTGCTGATGCAACATGATAGGATTGTTGCATACGCGTCCTGTCACTTGAGACCTCATAGCTGAATTATCCAATGCATAACTTAGAATTCGCAGCAATCATTTTCACTTTGAAAATTTGGATACATTATTTGTGTGGAGAAAGATTCCATATCTTCAGTGACCATTAAAGTTTCAAGTATCTATTCTTTCAAAATGAGTTGAATATGCGACAGCGTCGCTAGATGGAGCTCCTGAAGGATTATGATTGTGATATCTTGTATCACCCTGGAAAGGCGAATAAGGTCACAAATGCACTGAGTCGAAAGTCTTCAATTGCACATATGATGGTCAAGGAATGGACTTTATTTGAGAAAGCTTGAGATTTAGTTTTCCAATTTGAGATAGGCCACCTTTCAAATTTTATGACCACCCTCAGAATTGAGCCGAAAGTACAAATCAAAATCAAGACTCTTCAGTGGATAGACCTAGAGATTCAGAAGATCCTGCAAGAAAATACCGAAAAGAAGAAGGCTAACTTTCAGATTTCGGAGGATGGAATATTGAGGTTCCGAGGATGATTGTGTGCACCTAACGATGCAGCGCTCAAGGAAAAGATCTTGTCAAAAGCTCATCGTAGCAATTACAGCATTCAGTCTAGCAGTACAAAGATATTTTAGAATCTGCATCAACACTATTGGTGGTCTGGTATGAAGGCGGATATCGCCAAGCATGCCACCAAGTGTCTGACATGTTAGTAAGTGAAGGCATAACATTGTAAGCTGGGAGGACTTTTGCAACCTCTCGAGATTCCCGAGTGGAAACGGGAGCACATTACAATAGATTTTGTGACAGGCTTACCAAGGAGTCAGAGGGGTAATGATTCCATTTGGGTAGTGGTCGACAAACCGATGAGGTCAACTCATTTCTTCGTAGTACAAAAGGACCTTATTTGGACAAGCATGCAGATTGTTCGTCTACATGGAGTGCCGGTGACAATTACATCAAACTGAGACCCAAGATTCACAGTTGCCTTTTGGAAGACTTTGCAGGCTGCCTTAGGAACGAAGCTGCAGTATAGTACGGACTATAATCCTCAGACGGATTGCCAGTTTGAGAGGACAATTCAAACCCTCGAAGACATGCTACGAGCTTGCGTGTTGGATTTCAAGGGAAGCTGGGAGGAACAACTTTATCTTGCTGAGTTTGCCTATAATAACAGCTACCAGTAGAGCATTTAGATGGCTCCTTTTAAAGTGTTGTATGGAAAAGCGTGTAGAACGCCAATGTGTTGGGATAAGGTCGGAGAACGAAATATCACAAGCCCAAAGTTAGTCCAACAATAAGTAGATGCAGTTGCCATCAACAAAGATAGATTAAAGACTGCTCAGAGCCGCAAAAAACGTTACGCAGATAAGTGTCGAAGGCCTTTAGAATTCCAAGTTAGTGATCACATTTTTCTAAAGGTGTCACCAATGAGGGGTACTTCGCGCTTCGACAAGAAGGGAAAGTTGAGTCCGAGGTAGGTAAGTTCTTTTAACATTCTCAAAAGAATCGGGATCCTAGCATATCGTCTTGCATTGCTGCCAAGGTTGGCACAAGTGCGTGACATCTTTCACGTGTCGATGTTAAGGAAATATGAGCCTGACCCGACCCACATGCTTAATTTTGAATCATTAGACATGGACGACAGAGTGTCATACGTGGAAAACCCAGTTCAGATTATGGATTGGAAAGAGCAGATTCTGCGTACCAAAACGATTCCACTGGTTAAAGTGATCTGGTAACTCCACAGCACTTAAGGAACAACTTAGGAAAGTAAAAATTCAACGAGACGATTGTACCCCAACCTTTTTGTTTAAAGATTTGCAATGATTTAAATTTCAATGACGAAATCTTATAAGAGGGGAAGGGTTGTGACATCTTGGATTCCAAGTTCTGTTTTTCATTGAATAAGTTGGGCTTTTCATTAACATGCCTACAGTTTTATTCTTTAAGCTGATCCTCATGAGATAACCTAGGTAGCACGGACACTGCGACACGACACGCGACACGTTATTTTTCAAAAAGTAGAAAATTCCGACACGTTCCGACACGTTATCTATTAAATGAATATTTTTATTTTTAATTAATTTAATTCAAATTCAGTATTTTTATTTTTCGAAATTATATTTTAATCCCATTTATTTATTTTTCCATTAATAAAAATCTCCACTAAAGTTCACTCCACCCTCTTCTAGTTCTTTCCCTCATCCATTTCCCCCTCCTCCCAAAATATATTTTTCTTTCCCTCCCCACCATCGTTCGTTTCCCCCACCCCCAAATTTATTTTCTTTCCCTCCCCTTCACGACAGACAGGCTGTCCTTGTCTCTTCCCCTCCCCTAATACGCAGCGGCCATCAAAAACCCGTCCGTCTCTTCCCTTCCCCAATATGCGATGGCCCATCAAAAACCCTAGCTTTGCACAACCCTTCCTCTTGTCATTCCTCACTGCTCGCCGCTCGCCGCTCGCCGCCCGCCGCTCGTCGCCTCTCACCGCTCGCCGCATGACCGCCTTCCTCTCCTCTTCCTCTCGCCTTTGGCCCTTTCTCCCTCGCAGCTGCAACCTCGTCGGATCCGTCGCGGCATCACAGTGGCAACTGTCTCTCGCTGTCGCAGCCTCCTCTCTACTCGCTCGCCGTCGCTTCCACCCTCCATCATCTTCCTGACACACGTGTCGAAACGTGTGGGGCACGCCTTGACCGCGTGTCGGATTTTCGACACACGTTGACCGCGTGTCCGACACACTCTGACACATGTCAGACACGACACGAAAGCATAGACAATGTGCCGGTGCTACCTAGGAGATAACTAGTCTATCAGGTGAAGCCGTTAAGGGATTTTAACGCAATAGACTTGAGAATTCGACTAGGAATTGATTGCTCGACCGTGCTAATCTGCAAGGGTCATTACGGCACAGTTGAAAATCGATTAGAGACTACAGATAGGTCAATTTGACAATGGTATGTGATTAGTGCATGGGTAATCCTACCTAATTGCAAAATTCTTATCTATTGGCATTAGACTAGTTTTTCTGTCATTTTGATACCCTGTGTCTGTATTCGGAACCTATAGATTTTCACGACAATTGAGAGTTGCCAATGTGTTGAAGATATACGTTGTGGCATGAAAATAATCAACCACAAGTCAATTGCACTAAAAATTCCTAAAAGCTACCGGGTATGCTAGGTCATGCTAAAATCGCGCTAGGTAGAAATTAATCGCGAATTTCAACCCGATTTTAGAAATTGAAAGTTCTGCCATAACACGAATCATTTTAGGACCATCGACTCATCTTCCGCGGATTTTTCTACAAACAAAGATTTTTGACGAAAATTCAAAGTAGGGCCATTTTTTACCGAAAAAATTGGAGGGCCATTTTGGTCACGTTTTTTGGATTCAAGTGAGTTCAATTGGTGAGGGAAAACGTTAATTTGGTCGAGAACACCTTAGTTGAATTATTGGGGACCGAATTAGGCTCAATTGGAAAGGAATTTGGTTCAATTTGGGAAAAAGGTTTGAAAATTTGTAGGCCCCCTTGGTGTGCAACATTTTAGGCATCATTGAAGCTTTTAGGGGAAGATTGTGGATTGTAAATTGGCTTGGATGACAACCAAGACAAGTGGGGGCCAAGCAATTATCAATTGAGATAGAGAGGAAGACTTTTAAGGCCAAATTGGGTCCCCCTCTATTTCTAGCAGCTTCTTCTCCTTCCTTGCTCAACCTTCTCCATTGTTGTGGTTTTTGAAAATCTAAAAACTAGAGAAACCGAGCCAAGCCCTTCCTCTTGTTGTTGCACGCCCACGGGAGCAGTTGGAGCCCTTGGTCAGCCCATGCCATTTCCAGCTTGTTCAGTCACTTGGCCCAGCCCTTTCAGTTCTTGGCCAGAATCGAAAACCAGCAAGGTTCCTTGGACTTCAAGGTCCGTTTTTATGCCTGTCTCGTCCCCGTTTGGTGTCGCCTTAGGGTGGTTTATCACTCGTCTCCGCATCGCCAGCGTCGTGGACTCATTGGATCGCAAAAATCGGTGAGTTTACTCGCAAAACTTTGCTTAGGGAGTTAATTATGCTTAAGGGGTGATTAGCTTAAGTAAATTAGTATTTATGTGGTTAGTTAGAATGGATTAGTGATTTAATTATTCGATTTTGCATGTTGAATGCTAAGAGTACAATAATTAGAGACTAAATAAGTTGTATTATTTATCTAGATAGGTTCAGAAATTTTTCTAACTCGTTTGGACGGTTAGTTAAGCATTTTCGGCATAAGTTTGTATTTTTGGTAATTAATTGCATTAATTTAATTATTTTTTGTATTTATTTAATTATTTATTATTTTCTGAAAATTAGGCGAGATAGCCCATGACTGGAATTTTGTGCTGATTACAATGGTGTGCTTAGTTTCTATGATTGATTGCTAGATTGCGCAAATTGAATGGAAATTGCAATTTTTAGTATTTATACCAAAATTGAGAAATTTTGATATTCAATTAGAAAAATCCCGGGTGTTGGGTTTTGTCATCAAAAATGGTTTTAAAGACTAGATTGATCGTGGGATTTTAAAAGTGTGAAAATTAATCTTTTTTAGTTCACCTTGAACTATCAACTTGTGAGAGCATTGATTGTTAGCTTGTGCGAGTATTACATGTCAGCTTGTGAAAGCAAAGATCGTTTATTAGCTTATGAGAGCGACGATCCATATATCAGCTTATACAAGCTACCATTTATATCAGTTTGTGAGAGCATTGCATCCATTTAAGCTTGTGTGAGCAGGGATCGTATAGATGGTATTGTTGATAGATGGTATGAATGGATATATGGTATCGATTGTATGGTATCGATCGGATTGAATTGATTGGTTGAGATTATAAACTGTACTTACTTGTAGGAAGGGATTGAGGTGAGGCAAGTCTTTTGTCTTATGTGCATAGACTGCCTCTAGGTGTATTTCCTTCCTAGTCGGAATTTAGGAGGTGAACTTGTTGAGATATCGACTCACCCCATCGTGGGCTCAACCTTTTCAGGTCCTTAAATGGCAATCTCTCCAAAGCGTGTTGGTCAGCTGATGACGGTCACCAAGCAGAGTTGCGATAACCATGCCCTAGGGGGCCAATGGGTCTATGAACTCGTGGTGACTACTGTCTAGGTCGATGAGGGCCTACCTCATAGGGTACCTCATTGGTTTAGAGCGTGGTTTCACTACAGTTTCAATGGATTCCGTGTGGGTCCCCTTCGTGGTTTCGAAATTCCGACTGTGATAGTTGATGCCACTCTAGGTGAGAGTGCAGCTGACCCTCTTGATGGGACTGTGGAGAACGCGATGCTCCTGGAGCCTATGGAGACTGAAGAATCGGCGAATGCGTCCAACTAGTTAGTTTTAGGACAGTGCCCTTTTTTTGAGCCAGTCTTTTTGTAGACTTACGTATAGCCAGTCATGTTGTATATAAACCGGGGTGTTTATGAAAAATCGGCCGTAAAATCCCTAAAAGCTACCTAATTGGTTGGATTGAGCTAAAATCACGTCGATCGATTTTTAACCACGAAATTGAACTCGATTTCGGGAATCGAATTTTAAGCGCGTCATAATTCTTATTTTAGGATCCTGTCTCATCGCTCGTCAATTTATTGACGAGTCCGAAATTTCAATAAAGAAATTATCGGAAGAAAATTGAAGACCAAATTAAAATAGAAAGAGAAAAGGAAAATTTGCATAATGGAAGCATGCATTTTCTTTTTCTTTTTCTCTCCCTCCCCTTTTCTTTTTCCTTTTTCCTTTCTCTCCCCCTCTCTTTTCTTTTCTTTCTTTTCTTTCTCTCTCCTCTCCCCTTTTTCCCCTCCCCCTCGTGCGAATCCCCCACCGCCCACTTTCTTTCTCTCTTCCTTTGACTAGTCAAAATTCCTCTTCCTTATCTCTTCTTCTCTCTCCTCTTTCTTTCCCCCCAACCCCACGTGACCTCCTTCTTCTTCTTCTTCTTCTTCTTCTTCTTCTTCGTTCTTCCTTGTGCGGACCGAACCAGACCAGCCGCCCCTCAGCCGCTCGTCCCGCCGTCGCGCCGCCGCACCGCCGCACCGCCGTGCCGCACCCGCGCGCTTCGCCCGCCAGCCGCCCGTCCGCGCACCCCCAGCCGAGTGAACCAGCCCCGTTCGCCCCCTCGTTGTTCCAGCTTTGTTCCGCCCGTTCCGCCCCCGTCCGGCCACCGCCAACCCCGCCGGACCTCCCCCGTGACCCCCTCGCCCTCCGCCGACCTTCCCCTCGCCGTTTTGGCCGCCGGAGCAGCCCCGATCCGCCCGAACAGCAGACCCACGAAGTGGGTTTCAGCCACTTCGGGCCCGCTTTTGGGCCGTTTCCCGGCCCCGGATCCGCGAGTCGCTTTGGGAAGTCTCGTTCCTCGCGTCGCCGCCGTCGGATTGATCCGATTTGCGCGCGATTTGGTGAGTAATCTCACTAATCCAGGATTAGTGGCTAATTATGCTTTAAGCTGGTTTAGATTTAATTAATTATGTTTAGGTTGTTAGATTAGATTTAATTAGCAATTATTAGTCAATTGTGATGTGATTTAAATAAATTGATTGCGCAATTAGTAAGTAGACGTGGTCTATTATTTATTGAAGACATCTCGGGAATTTTCGGACCCCTAATGGGCTTCAATTTGGCGATTCATGCCTAAGTGAGATTTTTGGCATTTAAATATAAATTTTCGGAATTAAATTAAATAATTATTTATTTTCCGAAAATTCAAGGGAGATGGTCTAGAACCGGAAAATTATGCTGATGATCGTGGTGAAGTCCGTTTATTTAATCGGACTTTAATTTAAGCTAAATTGAATTTTTAATATTAATTAATTTTGAAATTAATTAATTATTTATTTATTTTCCTGAAAATTCAACTGAGATGGCCTGGAACCAGAAAATTATGCTGATGAGCGTGGTGAAGTCCGTTTATTTAATTGGACTTTATTTTAAGCTAAATTGAATTTTTAATAATAATAATTTAATTTTCGAAATTAATAAAATAATTATTTATTTTTCGGAAATTAAGATTTTGATGGCTGATGACCGAAATCTCGTGCTGATCACCGTGGCGCAGTCCGTTTATTTGTTTGAGCTCCACGTTGTATGGAATTGAATAAATTGTGATATTTTAGGGATTTACCTAATTGATTGGAATTGATTGATATTGAATTGTTTATTGAGTGTATCATAAATATTGAATTGTTTATGATCAGTGTATCACCTTGACGAAAAAGACGCCGAGAGCATATTGAATTGTTTATGTTGGCTCTGTGATCAGTGTATCACCTTGGCGAAAAAGACGCCCGAGAGCATATTGAATTGTTTATGTTGGCTCTGTGATCAGTGTATCACCTTGGCGAAAAAGACGCCCGAGAGCATATTGAATTGTTTATGTTGGCTCGTGATCAGTGTATCACCTTGGCGAAAAAGACGCCGAGAGCATATTGAATTGTTTATGTCGGCTCTGTGATGAATATATCACCTTGGCGAAAAAAGACGCCCGAGAGCATAGTAAAGTGTTAATTGGTACGTCACCTTGGCGAAAAAGACGCCGAGAGCATTCATCCGGCTCGTGACTGAGTACCCGAATGGAGATTTTAAAGTATGGTGTTGATGTGACCGAGAGGTGGTCCGAATGACATGTAATCGACTAGATCGATTGATCATTGCTTTGATATGATGTTGTGAATTGATTGATTGAATGGGAATGACCTTGAGTGGTCTTGCTGAAATGTGAAATCGACTAAGTCGATTTGATCGATGCTTCGATTAGTGATATGATTGCTTGGGTGTCTATTATGAATTGTACTTGACTTGAGGTGGGATCTGAGGCCAAGGTAAGTCCTCGCCCGTGCGTGTTTAGGCAGCCTTTAGTATAATAGTTTGCTAATCGGGCTTAGTGGGGTAGAACTCGCCGAGACGTAGTCTCATCCCGTTTGGGGAAAACCATTTCAGGACCCCGCCTGAAGAGCTGAGGAGGAGAAATCCGAGGAGGAGAACTCGGAGGTGAGATCTGAAGAGAAGGATTTTTGGAAAAAGAAGATAGTCCCGAGAGGAGCCGTGAGTGACGGTCTGGATGGATTGAGATCCTATCTTCTTTTGAGATCTTCGTTTTGATGTTAATAGTTATGAAGGGATTTGTGGTTTGTATAAAAGTGTGGTTATAAATTTCAATATGAAAAATATGGCCCTGCTTTTCTATCCCATCGTTTTATTGTGCGGGGATTTTAAGCGCTTCCGCATGTGCTTAAAAATGAAAGGGTCGGCGATACATTGTCCGGGATATCGCATTATAAAATCGACCAAGTGTGAAGGATGTGCGCGTGCCGAGGATCGGGCGTGACATCCGGTTTAAAAGTGGTATCGAGCGAAGTTGAAGATTGGAGTGATAAGGAGCGATGGTTAATGGGATAGTTAGTAGGATGGCCTTTAAATTTATCTTTGGTGCATGTCCGTGTTAGCGAGTGCTAAAATTGTTTGTTGTTTGGATCGCTCTGTTTCTAATTCGGTGTGGAATTGGAAATAGGTGTTAGTTGAGTAAAGCTACACCATGAGCGATCGGGAGCCGAAGACTCCGCAAAGAGGACCGATAGGGCCGTTATTCGGGGTAGAGCTCCGACTCGTGTCGGAACCCGAGGCGGACGTGGTCGAGCGCCAAAGCACGAGGCTAGCGAGTGGAGTGAATCCACTGTCGTAGATGTCGGGGTAGCAGCCCCTAATGATCCCGGGGTGGATGGGATCTTGCGTGTTTTGGAAGCGATGGGTAATAGAATGGATCGCAAGCCGCTATCGTGGAAGCCGCCGCTCAAGCCGCCGCAATTCTTTCTTTATTGCTGCCGCCACCGGAGTTGCCCGCAGCCGCACTTTCGCTGCGCGCGCGCGATCGCACCTGCCGTTGCTCCGGCCCGCCGTGAATGTTGAGAATCCACCGGAGATAGTGGTCGCCGCAAGACCAATCCATAAGTTGGTGGAGCATTTTCTAAGGTTAAATCCGATTTTACCGGGTCCGGAGACCCGAGGCCGCTTCTTCATGGATTCGAAGCTTGAGAAAGCGTTTGCACCGCTGATGTGCAACGGAGGCCGAGAAAGTAATGTTAGCAACTTACCAGCTGGAGGGAGTTGCTGACACTTGGTGGATGACGACTCGAGAAATGATCTTTCCGGAAGGTGTTCGGAGATCGGAACACCTTCCGCGAAGCTTTCAATGATAAGTTTTTCTCTGAGACTGCCAGAGAGGTGAAGATGGCTGAATTTCAACGTCTTCGCCAGGGTTCCCTATCTGTTGATGAGTATGAGGCGAAGTTCGCCGAACTTTCGCGATATGCCCCTGAGTTAATTGAGAACCCTGTGAATCGAGCGAGGAGGTTCAGAGATGGATTCAGACAGGATTTGAGAAGTGCCTTAGTCCTTCGGGATCGAAGACTTATAACGACATATACCGGAGAGCTCAGAAGATTGAAAAAGATCAGAACGATAAAGCTGCCTCATCTGGATCGAGGTTTAGCTCTCATAGAGACAATATCCGCCAAGGAAAGAGGCCGATGTTTGGAAATAGATTCCAAAGCCCGCCTAGCAAGAAGACTGGATTTAATAGGTCAGGACCTATTAAGAATGATGCATGTCGCTTGTGTGGAAGAAGACATGGGACAACACCGTGCCCAGTTAGGACGGGTGCATGTTTTGAATGTGGCCAGCAGGGCCACATGGCCAGATTTTGTCCTAAGAAGCAAAGAGGACAACCTTTGTTGCCGCCGCCGCCACCGATGAGACAGATAGGAGGGTATGCCCCTCGGAATGCACCGCAAGGAGGACAGCAGAGACCTCCAGCTCAGGGCACTGTGTATGCGATTACCCAAGGTCAGGCAGAAGCTACGCCTGGCGTGATTACAGGTACGGTCTCGCTCAACGACCAACCTGCTTATGCTTTGTTTGATTCGGGAGCAACCCATTCTTTCATTGCCGAGCAATATGTTAGGATGCTAGGATTGAATCCTGTATTGTTGGAATCGGCAATTTGCATATCTACACCCTTAAAAGATAAAGTTATTGCTGCTTTGGGTTGTTCGGGGTGCAAGTTAGAGATTGGTGAGCGAGTGGGGAAAATTGACTTGTTAGTCCTAGCCATGTATGATTTTGATTTGATAATTGGCATGGACCGGCTCACCAATCAACGAGCTAAAATGGACTGCTATCGCAAGGCGATTCGAGTTTGACCATTAGGGGGTAAGAGTTTCGAGTTTGTCGGGAATCGAGGAGGACCTTCGATTTCCTTAATCTCGTCACGGAAGCAGCTCGTTTGTTAGACGAGGGTTGCCGAGGGTACTTAGCGACCGTCATGGATACGACGGTTGAAGAGTTGAAAATGGAAGATATTGCGTGGTACGGGAGTTTCCAGATGTCTTTCCAAAAGAATTGCCGGGGTTACCGCTTTAAAGAGAGATTGAATTTGTAATCGAGCTAGCACCGGGGACGAACCGATCTCAAAGGCACCTTATCGAATGTCGTTATCGAGTTGAAGGAATTGAAGGTGCAGTTGCAAGAGTTCTTGGATAAAGGATTTATTCGTCCTAGTGCATCGCCTTGGGGAGCACCAGTTCTATTTGTTAAGAAGAAAGATGGTTCGTTGCGTTTGTGCATCGATTATCGGCAACTCAATCAGGTAACAATCAAGAACAAGTATCCATTGCCGAGGATAGATGACTTGTTTGATCAACTACAAGGAGCGTCAATATTCTCGAAGATCGACTTGAGGACAGGATACCATCAGCTGAGGATTCGAAAAGAGGATATTCCTAAGTCAGCATTTCGTACCCGGTATGGTCATTATGAGTTTACAGTGATGCCGTTCGGATTGACGAATGCTCCAGCTGCCTTTATGGATTTGATGAACAGAGTGTTCAAGGAATATCTAGATCAATTTGTGATCGTGTTTATAGATGATATCCTGGTCTATTCGAGAAGTAATGAAGAGCACGAGAATCATTTGAGATTAGTGCTTCAGACCTTAAGAACACATCAGTTATATGCTAAGTTTAGCAAATGCGAGTTTTGGCTGACTCGTGTTGCGTTCTTAGGTCATGTGATTTCCGGAGAAGGAATCTCCGTCGACCCGAGCAAGATAGAAGCCGTGATCAAGTGGCCGAGACCGACATCGATGAGAGATCGAAGTTTTTACGGGGTTAGCGGAGTTATTACAGACGATTTGTGGAAGGGTTTTCATCGATAGCGTCGCCTCGACAAAGCTCACAAAGAAAATGAGAAATTTATATGGACAGACAAGTGTGAGTGTAGTTTTCAAGAGCTGAAGGAAAAGCGACTACCGCACCGTGCTGACGATTCCATCTCGGTCTGGAGGATTCGAGATCTATAGTGATGCGTCATTTAGGGGATTGGGTTGCGTGCTGATGCAACATGGCGAGTTGTTGCATATGCTTCCGCGAGTTGAGACCTCATGAATTGAATTATCCGACGCATGACTTAGAACTCGCAGCCATCATATTCGCGTTGAAGATTTGGAGACACTACTTGTGTGGGGAAAAGTTTCGAGATCTTCACGGACCATCGAGTCTCAAGTATTTATTCTCTCGAAGGAGTTGAACATGAGACAACGGCGATGGATGGAATTGCTGAAAGACTACGACTGTGATATTTTATATCACCCGGGAAAGGCGAACAAGGTCGCCGATGCATTGAGTCGGAAGTCTTCAGTGGCACGAATCTTGGTTAAGGAGTGGAACTTAATCGAGAAAGCTCGAGATTCGGAATTCAAATTTGAGGTAGGCCACCTCTCAAGTTTTATGGCCACCCTCAGAATTGAGCCGGATGTCCAGTCGAATCAAGCAACTTCAACCGACAGATCCAGACGTACAGAAAATTCTTCAAGAGGATACCGACAAAAGAAAAGCTGATTTTCAAGTTTCTGATGATGGAGTACTGAGGTGTCGTGGACGTTTGGTTGTACCTGACGATGTAGAGCTTAGAGAAGAAATTTTATCTGAAGCACATCGTAGCAATTACAGCGTTCATCCTGGAAGCACTAAGATGTATCAGAATTTGCGTCAACACTATTGGTGGTCAGGTATGAAGGCGGACATCGCCAAGCATGTGGCCAAGTGTTTGACTTGTCAGCAAGTAAAAGCTCAGCATTGCAAGCCGGGAGGATTTCTGCAACCTCTCGCGATCCCAGAGTGGAAATGGGAGCATATCACGATGGACTTCGTGATTTGGACTACCAAGGAGTCAAAGGGAAATGATTCGATTTGGGTAGTAGTCGACAGTGACAAAGTCGGCTCACTTCATTGCGGTTTGAAAGGACCTAAGTGCGGATAGACACGGAGACTGTATGTGCGTCAAGTGGTTCGTATGCATGGAGTGCCGTTACGATAACATCGATAGAGACCCAGATTTCTTGCTGCTTTTTGGAAGAGCTTACGAGTGCTTTGGGTACAAAGCTTCAAGACAAGACGGCATATCATCCTCAGACGGATGGCCGTCGAAAGGACGATTCAGATTCTTGAAGATATGCGAGAGCATGTGTAATAGACTTCAAAGGAAGCTGGGAGGATCAACTTCATCTGGTGGAATTCGCCTACAACAATAGTTATCAGCAGAGCATCAAGATGGCTCCATTTGAAGCGTTGTATGGCAGAGCATGCAGAACTCCAGTGTGTTGGGATGAAGTCGGAGAAAGGAAGATAACAGGCCCAGAGTTGGTTCAGCAATCGGTAGATGCCGTGGCAGTGATCAGAGACAGATTGAAGACAGCGCAGAGCAGGCAGAAGAGTTATGCAGATAAGCGTCGAAGGTCTTTGGAATTCCAAGTTGGTGATCACGTTTTTCTGAAAGTGTCACCAATGAGGGGAACTTCACGCTTTGGTAAGAAAGGCAAACTGAGTCCGAGGTACGTAGGTCCGTTCGAGATTCTTGAAAGAATCGGGAACCTAGCGTATCGTCTTGCGTTGCCGCCAAGATTGGCGCAAGTGCATGTCGTCTTTCACGTGTCGATGTTAAGGAAGTATGAGCTGACCCGACCCACGTGCTCAATTTTGAGGAATTGGACGTGGATGACCGTGTGTCATACGTTGGAAAGCCCGGTCAGATTGTCGATCGTAAAGAGCAAGTTCTGCGTACAAAGACCATTCCGTTGGTCAAAGTGGTCGGCAACACCACGGCACCGAAGGAGCGACTTGGGAGATCGAAGAATCGATGAGACAGTTGTGCCCCCGCCTTTTTGAACAAAGTGTAATGGTTTAAATTTCGAGGACGAAATTTTTATAAGAGGGGAAGAGTTGTGACATCCTGAAATTCGACCCCGTTTCGATAAAATGAAATGGGCATTTCGTCGGCGTGCCTATGGCCTTTTTCTCTGAGCTGATCACTCACGAGTTAACTAACCTATTGGGTGAAGCCGTTAAGGGATGTATCGGCCGTAAAATCCCTAAAAGCTACCTAATTGGTTGGATTGAGCTAAAATCACGTCTGATCGATTTTTAACCACGGAATTGAACTCGATTTCGGGAATCGAATTAAGTGCGTCATAATTCTTAATTTTAGGATCCTGTCTCATCGTTCGTCAATTTATTGACGAGTCCGAAATTTCAATAAAGAAATTATCGGAAGAAAATTGAAGACCAAATTAAAATAGAAAGAGAAAAGGAAAATTTGCATAATGGAAGCATGCATTTTCTTTTTCTTTTTCTCTCCCTCCCCTTTTCTTTTTCCTTTTTCCTTTCTCTCCCCCTCTCTTTTCTTTTCTTTCTTTTCTTTCTCTCTCCTCTCCCCTTTTTCCCCTCCCCCTCGTGCGAATCCCCCACCGCCCACTTTCTTTCTCTCTTCCTTTGACTAGTCAAAATTCCTCTTCCTTATCTCTTCTTCTCTCTCCTCTTTCTTTCCCCCCAACCCCACGTGACCTCCTTCTTCTTCTTCTTCTTCTTCTTCTTCTTCTTCTTCGTTCTTCCTTGTGCGGACCGAACCAGACCAGCCGCCCCTCGGCCGCTCGTCCCGCCGTCGCGCCACCGACTGCCCCGCACCGCCGTGCCGCACCCGCGCTTCGCCGCGCCCGGCCGCCCGTCCGCGCACCCAGCCGAGCGAACCAGCCCCGTTCGCCCCTGTTCCAGCTGCTGTTCCGCCCGTTCCGCCCCGTCCGGCCACCGCCAACCCCGCCGGACCTCCCCCGTGACCCCCTCGCCCTCCGCCGACCTTCCCCTCGCCGTTTTGGCCGCCGGAGCAGCCCCGATCCGCCCGAACAGCAGACCCACGAAGTGGGTTTCAGCCACGTTGGGCCCGCTTTTGGGCCGTTTCCCGCCCCGGATCCGCGAGTCGCTTTGGGAAGTCTCGTTCCTCGCGTCGCCGCCGTCGGATTGATCCGATTTGCGCTCGATTTGGTGAGTAATCTCACTAATCCAGGATTAGTGGCTAATTATGCTTTAAGCTGGTTTAGATTTAATTAATTATGTTTAGGTTGTTAGATTAGATTTAATTAGCAATTATTAGTCAATTGTGATGTGATTTAAATAAATTGATTGCGCAATTAGTAAGTAGACGTGGTCTACTATTTATTGAAGGCATCTCGGGAATTTTCCGGACCCCTAATTGGGCTTCAATTTGGCGATTCATGCCTAAGTGAGATTTTTGGCATTTAAATATTAATTTTCGGAATTAAATTAAATAATTATTTATTTTCCGAAAATTCAAGGGAGATGGTCTGGAACCGGAAAATTATGCTGATGATCGTGGTGAAGTCCGTTTATTTAATCGGACTTTATTTTAAGCTAAATTGAATTTTTAATATTAATTAATTTTGAAATTAATTAAATAATTATTTATTTCCTGAAAATTCAACTGAGATGGCCTAGAACCGGAAAAATATGCTGATGAGCGTGGTGAAGTCCGTTTATTTAATCGGGTTTTATTTTGAGCTAAATTGAATTTTTAATAATTAATAATTAATTTTCGAAATTAATTAATAATTAATTATTTTTCGGAAATTAAGATTTTGATGGCTGATGACCGAAATCTCGTGCTAATTGATCACCGTGGCGCAGTCCGTTTATTGTTTGAGCTCCACGTTGTATGGAATTGAATAAATTGTGATATTTTAGGGATTTACCTAATTGATTGGAATTGATTGATATTAAATTGTTTATGTACGTGATCAGTGTATCACCTTGGCGAAAAAGACGCCCGAGAGCATATTGAATTGTTTATGTTGGCTCTGTGATCAGTGTATCACCTTGGCGAAAAAAGACGCCCGAGAGCATATTGAATTGTTTATGTTGGCTCGTGATCAGTGTATCACCTTGGCGAAAAAGACGCCCGAGAGCATATTGAATTGTTTATGTTGGCTCTGTGATCAGTGTATCACCTTGGCGAAAAACGCCGAGAGCATATTGAATTGTTTATGTTGGCTCTGTGATCAGTGTATCACCTTGGCGAAAAAGACGCCCGAGAGCATATTGAATTGTTTATGTCGGCTCTGTGATCAATATATCACCTTGGCGAAAAGACGCCCGAGAGCATAGTAAAGTGTTAATTGGTACGTCACCTTGGCGAAAAAGACGCCCGAGAGCATTCATCGCTCGTGATCTGAGTACCCGAATGGAGATTTTAAAGTATGGTGTTGATGTGACCGAGAGGTGGTCCGAATGACATGTAATCGACTAGATCGATTGATCATTGCTTTGATATGATGTTGTGAATTGATTGATTGAATGGGAATGACCTTGAGTGGTCTTGCTGAAATGTGAAATCGACTAAGTCGATTTGATCGATGCTTCGATTAGTGATATGATTGCTTGGGTGTCTATTATGAATTGTCTTGACTTGCGGGTGGGATCTGAGGCCAAGGTAAGTCCTCTCGCCCGTGCGTGTTTAGGCAGCCTTTAGTATAATAGTTTGCTAATCGGGCTTAGTGGGGTAGAACTCGCGAGACGTAGTCTCATCCCGTTTGGGGAAAACCATTTCGGGACCCCGCTGAAAGAGCCGAGGAGGAGAAATCCGAGGAGGAGAACTCGGAGGTGAGATCTGAAGAGAAGGATTTTGGAAAAAGAAGATAGTCCCGAGAGGAGCCGTGAGTACGGTCTGGATGGATTGAGATCCTATCTTCTTTTGAGATCTTCGTTTTGATGTTAATAGTTATGAAGGGATTTGTGGTTTGTATAAAAGTGTGGTTATAAATTTCAATATGAAAAATATGACCCCGCTTTTCTATCCCATCGTTTTATTGTCGGGGATTTTAACGCTTCCGCATGTGCTTAAAAATGAAAGGGTCGGCGATACATTGTCCCGGGATATCGCATTATAAAATCGACCAAGTGTGAAGGATGTGCGCGTGCCCGAGGATCGGGGCGTGACAAATTGTTTCCTACTTTTCTATCCCATGTTGTGAGTTGTTAGGGGATTGTTTCACTTCCACATGCATATTAAACTTAATGGGTTAGCGACGCATCCTGTGACGTCACAAATTTATTGACCACCGAGGGATGGACACACACTCGAGGATCGGGGCATGACAGTATCAATGGCAGGTCCATCAAAACCATATAAGGGGCCCTCTCGAACCCTGTTAGGCCCGATATGGAACCACGCTTTGAAGCAATAAGGTACCAATTGAGGTAGGCCCTCATCGACCCAAATGGTCGTCACTACGAGCTCACTGGTCCAAGTGGTCCCGTGGATAGTGAGGAGGGTACACTTGGTCTCCGCCTCCCGTGGCCACCCAAAACAGACGTGGCGCACCTCCATCTAAGGACCTAAAAAATTTTAAACCACAATGAGATGAGACAAAGTCTCAGCGCGTCTACACCCCAAACCCCGATTAGGACGAGAATTCACTCAGAGGCAGTCCTAAACATGCATCACTCACAACTTACCTTGCCTCAGCACCTCCCTACACATTAGTACACCACATATATCATATGCACACAACAAACATAATCAATAACCGGAACACTTCAATTCATTCTCAAACAATTACAGGGATCTTGATCATAAGGCCAAATTGTTATGACATGTCCCATTCCGTGCCACACAATTTTGTCCCATAATTAGGGGCGGCTATCTCAATCACTCAAGCGTGTTCCAATTATTTATGACCCAATGGCCACGGCCAACTCATCAATTGGCGGTCATCCAGCATAACCAAGCGTCATCCTGCTTTGTCGGGCACGGCAACGTCTACACTTTGACCGACATCCGTTGTTAAGAGCATCTGAACTTAATCAATTATCATCCCGTGTGAGCGCATTAGGATGTGTTTCGATAATGACCACACGCACATACATGCTCAACCAAGAACATTGTGCTTTGTACACAAACACTTCTATTTCAAATAATGGACTTAGCCAATTTTCTTCATATTAAAAATATTTGGTAAAATAATTGTGCATGGTCATACAGTCAAATCAATCCATAAAATGTGATACTCTCCCATTTGAAAATTCCACGATTTTATATAGTACCTAAAACATTTTTGGCATCGAAACCTGATACCCGGTATTTTTCTAATTAAATGCCATTAAATCATATTTTTGCAATAATAATCAAAAATCATCACCAAGCTTCCAATTGCATAATTTAGCAATCAATTTTCCAAATCAATTTAACCACGACAATTAGCGTAAAATTCTGAAAACCGATTATCCTGGTATAATTCATGCTAATTATAATTAATTAAATAAATTACTAATTATTTAAACTAACTCACTTAATCAATTTAAATAATCTAACCTAACTAATTTAATTGAACTAACTAAATTAATCCACCTAGGCTAACTACATTTAATCTAATTAAACTAACCTAACTAACCACCTAACTAAACTATTTAATCTAACTAGCAAATCTTACTAAATAGTTACATTAACTCAATCACCCTAATCCTAATTAACCTTAAACTAATCTCCCTATGTGCAATTAACTTTCTAATCCAAGATTAGGGCGTTCACTAACCACTTATTAGCGAGGAAACAGGTTAATGGCGACGGCGGTGAGATCCCATGTCTACGGCCAATCCAAAGTAGGCCTGGAAGGGGTTGAAATTAGCCTATGAGCCTCACGGTTTGCTAGGATGGCGTGGCTGGATGGTGGCGAGTTGGGCGGACCTGGATGATCGAGCAGCATGAGGTGGTGGCTGCTTGACGGGGACATTGTAGCTAGGCGGACAGTTTGGTGGCTTGCGGGGAAGCACGATGAAGGGCTAGAGCTGGTTAGTTCTGTGAGGCAGCAAGAAAAATATAAGTGAAGAAGAAGAAGAAAGGAACAACAAGCAGAAGATAGGGGTTCGGCCAGGGGGTTGTCGCATGAGGAGGTGGGAAACAAGGGGGACAAGAAGCCATGCAAGTCCATGCGTGAACCAATGGGCAACCAAGAATAAATATCTTGCACTTGAGTGCATGCACACCAAAGCCTTCAGCCACCAAAGTCATGCCTTCCTCCAATGGGTGATTTTCCCTAAAATCTTTACAAAACAAACCAAATTGGGACCCAAAATGCCCATGCAGCAGCCCCTACAAATTTCCCTCCAATTTTCTCACAAATCTTCACAAAACCACTTCATTTTGATGGACAAAAATGCCAAGGAGGCTGCCCCCATGAATTTTCCTTCAACTTTTCATCGACCAACTCAAATTGGTAGCCAAAATTGTCAATTAAGGTGCCCATCCGAATTTCCTTGAATTTAATTTGCCAATTTTTATTTTTCCGCAAATTTCCGAGGTCGATGAAAATTTCTCGAAAGATGAGATGAGGTCCCAAAAATAAATCGCGACACGCTCAAACCTTCGATTCCCGAAATTGAGTTCAATTTCCTGGTTAAATCAATCGGACATGATTTTAGCGTGATCCAATCTACCAGGTAACTTTTAGGAATTTTAGCATGATTAACCCATGGATAATCCACGTTTGTGCATCTCTGACACATCAGCGACACTCGATTGTCACAAAAATTTCAAGATTTTAATTACGGGTATCGGGTACAAAATCGACAGAAAATTGGGTTAGTGCCGTTTAATGCGAATTTCGCAATCACATGGAATCACCCACAATTTAATTACGCCGTTCCATCGAATCGACCTATATCCGATCACTAATCTATTATAATGGTGTCATCTTTTCCATTGCTAATTATCACGGTCGAGCAGTTGATTTCTAATCAAATTCTCAAGTCTATCATATTTATATCTCTTAACGGCTTCACCTGATAGATCAATTAACTCGTGAGTGATCAAATTCGTGAAAAAGGACCATAGGCGCATGGACAAAAAGCCCATTTCATATTATCGAAACAAGGTCGAATTTTCAGGATGTCACATGTGACGTCCTGAATTTTGCCTAGCCATATTAGTGGGCAATAGAAAATTATTTTAGTATCAACTAACGAATTTAATTAGTTCAAGTGTTCTTAATAGTTATTTAAGGAAATTTAGGGATGGTGACTCTAACCAATGTCTTGTATGGATATTATGAGCATCTAAGATAATTGCTGATATTCCATAATTAAATAAGTAGCGGAATCCCTTGAGAGGGCAAAAGGAGGAAAAGGACAACAGTATTAGACTACATATATCCTCCAAGCCCTAATAAAGCACTGTTTCGATAATCTCTCCAAATTAAATTAAGATTCCTCTGTTTGAAAGGCGTGTCGAAGCTGGCAAATAGTTACAAATGGAAATATGATTTTTTTTTTTTTAAGTAAAACGAGATATTCCATGATGAAATAAGGAGAGAATGCCCTCGGAAGAACCAACGGAGAAAAAGGAAAAAAATATTTGACTACATGTTACCAACGATTCCCAATAAAACCTTTCTTTTTTCAAAAATCTCTCAAAAAGAATTCAGAATCGTCTACGCTGAAGGCGTGCCAAAACTGACACGCTTATAGATGAAAATATGAATGCCCATACACTCCTACCTTCTTTTTCTTCATTTTTTTCTGCCTTTTGCTTCCACCGTCGTACCTCACGTTGTCATTTTCTTATTTTCTTCTTTCTTTTGCCAGGCGACATTCACCTTATGTTTTCTTATTAAAAGAGTTGGGACGACATAATACGATATGACAATGGTAGCAAGATCAAATAATGCATTCGCAGGCAACAAATAAGCATAAAGTGGTGTTGCCACTTGCTTAGAGTTTTTCTTTCCCTAACTTTGATGCCCCTCTACTAGTCTGAACTTTTTTTCCTCATTCTTTTTCTATCACGGAAGTTTACGATCTCATCCTATTTCTTCACCCTTCGAATTTGGCATTCAAAAGGAATTTTTTGACTATAATTTTTTTTGATAGAATGAGGAATTACTTAATTAACTAAGAAAAGGAATCCTTGAGAGTGCAAAAGGAGAAAAAAAAAAAACAAAATTCGATTACGTGTGTGCTACAGGTCCCCATGAAACACCTATTCCACAATTCTCCAAAATGAATTTTGGAATATGACTAAAGGCAGGTGAAATCTGGCATACTTTTATCCACAGAAATATGACCATATAAAACTCTTGCAGTGTAACCTAATTGTTCCATCTTCCTACAAAGCAAAGGGTTTTGAATCGGCAGTAGAAAACCTAAATAATCCTTTCATGACAGGATGATGTAAAAAGTTTAGGTTCGGCAGACTCGAGATGAGACTGCTATGAATGGCACTGTTATTCGGCCAGTCTTATTCGGCCTCAAGAAAGTGCATAAAATGGCACCGTTCCATGAATCAAGAACACCAGCTGGCTATAGAGCACTACACTTTTGCCTATTCTACCCGTTTTGTTACCGCGTTGTTGCAGTCCAAGCCTCTTTGGGGAAGTAAATACATGGAAATGAATACTCTGGGACTATCTCCGGTTGCGAGATGGGCTTGTGAAGGTGCAAGTCATTAGCAGACTACTGGGATCGAGATATCCTATAATGCTTCACGTATTGAGTTGTCTAGATATTTCGTTGGGCCCTTACTTCAAAAAGAAAATTGTTGGAAAGTTTCATCGTCCAAGGCCATGGGGTTATAGCCCCATCCCCACGAGTGTGCGTATCTTGATCCACGGCTATCCAAGGCACATAACCTAATTGGCATCCCAAAAATGCCCATGCAACAGCCCCCACGAATTTCCCTTCAACTTTTCACAAACCAACTCAAATTGGTAGCCAAAATTGCCAATTAAGGTGCCCATCCGAATTTTCTTGAATTTAATTTGCCAATTTTGATTTTTCCACAAACTTCCAAGCTCAACGGAAATTTCTCGAAAGATGAGACGAGGTCCTAAAAATAAATCGTGACACGCTCGAACCTTTGATTCTCCAAACCGAGTTCGACTTCGTGGTTAAAATCAACCGAACGTGATTTTAGCGCGACCCAACCTACTGGGTAAATTTTAGGAATTGTAGCGCATTTAACCCATGGTCAATAATTTCGATCCACGTTTGTGCATCTTTGACTCCTCAGCGACACTCGATTGTCGCAAAAATTTCAAGATTTCAATTACAGGTGTCGGGTACAAAATCGACAGAAAATTGGGTTAATTCCGTTCGACACGAATTTTGCAATAATGTGGAATCAGCCACAATTTAATTACGCGGTTCCATCGAATCGACCTATATCCGATCACTAATCTATTATAATGGTGTCATATTGACCATTGCTAATAATCACAGTTGACCGGTCGATTTATAACCGAATTCTCAAATCTGTCATGCTTATATCTCTTAACGGCTTCACCTGATAGATCAGTTAACTAGTGAGTGATCAAATTCGTGAAAAAGGACCATAGGCGCATGGACGAAAAGCCCATTTCATATTATCGAAACAACGTCGAATTTTCAGGATGTCACATGTGACGTCTCGAATTTTGCCTAGCCATATTAGTGGGCAACAGAAAATTATTTTAGTATCAACTAACGGATTAAATTAGTTCACGCGTTCTTAATAGTTATTTAAGGAAATTTAGGGATGGTGACTCTAACCAATGTCTTGTATGGATATTATAAGTATCTAAGATATGCAAAACATGACACAATTGGAACCCTAATGTGTACACTTGCAAGGCAGGCCACCTACGTCTTGTATTACATGAAATTAGGTTGATCTTCATGATTTGACCATGGCTTGCCGCCCCTTCAACCAAGTCTAGTATTGCATGAAATGAGGTTGATTTTCTTGACATTTGACCATCGCTTGCCGCCCCTTCAACCAATAGAATTGCATGCAAGGGGTGCCTCGCAATGATCTCACGTGGGCGACTGTTTACCGAAAACATAGCTCTCCACATAGTGGTAAGACCATTTAGGAGTTGATGCTTGCCCAATGCCGGAAGGTCAGGGAATTTCCTATTTTATTATAAGAGAAGGCCGACCACTACAAAAGGGGTTCACAAGAATAGCTTTTCCTTTTCAGTATTAGTTCAAAGAACACACTAAGGTAATTAAAATTTCAAAGATAAAAATCTGCATTGAACAAATGAAACAAGATTTATGTACTTTTAGTTTCATTTTCCCTTTTTAGAAAGGAAATTCGCTATTTCATCCCATTTCTTGACCATTTTAATTTTTCATTTTAAAGGAAGAAAAATTGCTGATATTCCATAATTAAATAAGTAGCGGAATCCCTTGAGAGGGCAAAAGGAGGAAAAGGACAACAGTATTAGACTACATATATCCTCCAAGCCCTAATAAAACACTGTTTCGATAATCTCTCCAAATTAAATTAAGATTCCTCTGTTTGAAAGGCGTGTCGAAGCTGGCAAATAGTTACAGATGGAAATATGATTTTTTTTTTTAGTAAAACGAGATATTCCATAATTAAATAAGGAGAGAAAGCCCTCGGAAGAACCAACGGAGAAAAAGGAAAAAAAATATTTGACTACATGTTACCAACGATTCCCATTAAAACTTTTCTTTTTTCAAAAATCTCTCAAAAAGAATTCACAATGGTCTACGCTGAAGGCGTGCCAAAACTGGCACGCTTATAGATGAAAATATGAATGCCCATACAATCCTACCTTCTTTTTCTTCATTTTTTTCTCCCTTTTGCTTCCACCGTCGTACCTCACGTTGTCTTTTTCTTATTTTCTTCTTTCTATTGCCAGGCGACATTCACCTTATGTTTTCTTATTAAAAGAGTTGGGACGACATAATACAATATGACAATGGTAGCAAGATTAAATAACGCATTCACAGGCAACAAGTAAGCATAAAGTGAGGCCTATGTGGTGTTGCCACTTGTTTAGAGTTTTTCTTTCCCTAGCTTTCATTCCCCTCTACTAGTCTGACTTTTTTTTCCTCATCCTTTTTCTATCACGGAAGTTTACTATCTCATCCTATTTCTTCACCCTTCGAATTTGGCATTCAAAAGGAATTTTTTGACTATAATTTTTTTTGATAGAATGAGAAATTCCTTAATTAACTAAGAAAAGGAATCCTTGAGAGTGCAAAAGGAGAAAAAAAAAAAACAATATTCGATTACGTGTGTGCCACAGGTCCCCATGAAACACCTATTCCACAATTCTCCAAAATGAATTTTGGAATATGACTAAAGGCAGGTGAAATCTGGCATACTTTTATCCACAGAAATATGACCATATAAAACTCTTGCAGTGTAACCTAATTGTTCCATCTTCCTACAATGCAAAGGATTTGAATCGGCAGTAGAAAACCTAAATAATCCTTTCTTGACAGGATGTTGTAAAAAGTTTAGGTTCGGCAGACTCGAGATGAGACTGCTATGAATGGCACTGTTATTCGGCCAGTCTTATTCGGCCTCAAGAAAGTGCACAAAATGGCACCGTTCCATGAATCAAGAACACCAGCTGGCTATAGAGCACTACACTTTTGCCTATTCTACCCGTTTTGTTACCGCGTTGTTGCAGTCCAAGCCTCTTTGGGGAAGTGAATACATGGAAATGAATACTCTAGGACTATCTCCGGTTGCGAGATGGGCTTGTGAAGGTGCAAGTCATTAGCAGACTACTGGGATCGAGATATCCTATAATGCTTCACGTATTGAGTTGTCTAGATATTTCGTATGGCCCTTACTTCAAAAAGAAAATTGTTGGAAAGTTTCATCGTCCAAGGCCATGGGGTTATAGCCCCATCCCCACGAGTGTGAGTATCTTGATCCACGGCTATCCAAGGCACATAACCTAATTGGCACCCCAAAAATGCCCATGCAACAGCCCCCACGAATTTCCCTCCAATTTCCTCGCAAATCTTCACAAAACCAATTCATTTTGATGGCCAAAAATGCCAAGGTGGCTGCCCCCACGAATTTCCCTTCAACTTTTCACAAACCAACTCAAATTGGTTGCCAAAATTGCCAATTAAGGTGCCCATCCGAATTTTCTTGAATTTAATTTGCCAATTTTGACTTTTCCACAAACTTCCAAGCTCAACGGAAATTTCGAAAGATGAGGCGAGGTCCTAAAAATAAATCGTGACACGCTCGAACGTTTGATTCTCCAAACCGAGTTTGACTTCGTGGTTAAAATCAACCGAATGTGATTTTAGCACGACCCAACCTACCAGGTAAATTTTAGGAATTGTAGCGCATTTAACCCATGGTCAATAATTTCGATCCACATTTTTGCATCTCCAACTCGTCAGCGATACTCAATTGTTGTAAAAATCTCAAGGTTTCAATTACGTGTATCGGGTACAAAATCAATAGAAAATTGGGTTAGTGTCATTCGACGCGAATTTTGCAATTATGTGGAATCACCCACAATTTAATTGCACCATTCCATCGAATCGACCTATATCCGATCACTAATCTATTATCACGGTCGAGTAATCGATTTCTAAAGAATTCTCAAGTCTGACACGTTTATATCTCTTAACGGCTTCACCTGATAGATCAGTTAACTAGTGAGTGATCAAATTCGTGAAAAAGGACCATAGGCACATGGACGAAAAGCCCATTTCATATTATCGAAACAAGGTCGAATTTTCAAGATGTCACATGTGACGTCCCAAATTTTGCCTAGCCATATTAGTGGGCAACAGAAAATTATTTTAGTATCAACTAACGGATTTAATTAGTTCACGTGTTCTTAATAGTTATTTAAGGAAATTTGGGGATGGTGACTCTAACCAATGTCTTGTATGGATATTATGAGTATCTCAGATATGCAAAAAATGACACAATTGGAACCCTAATGTGTACACTTGCAAGGCAGGCCACCTAAGTCTTGTATTGCATGAAATTAGGTTGATCTTCTTGATTTGACCATGGCTTGCCGCCCCTTCAACCAAGTCTAGTATTGCATGAAACGAGGATGATTTTCTTGATTTGACCATCACTTGCCGCCCCTTCAACCAATAGAATTGCATGCAAGGGGTGCCTTGCAATAATCTCACCTGGGCGACTGTTTACCGAAAACATAGATCTCCACATAGTGGTAAGACCATATAGGAGTTGATGCTTGCCCAATGCCGGAAGGTCAAGGGAATTTTCTATTCTGTTATAAGAAAGGCCGACCATTACAAATGTGGTTCACAAGAATAGCTTTCCCTTTTTAGTATTAGTTCAAATAACACACTGACGTAATTAAAATTTCAAAGATAAAAATCCGCATTGAACAAATGAAACAAAATTTATGAACTATTAGTTTGATTTTCCCTTTTTTAGAAAGGAAATTCCCTATTTCATCCTATTTCTTGACTATTTTAATTTTTCATTTTAAAGGAAGAAAAATTGCTGATATTCCATAGTTAAATAAGTAGCGGAATCCCTTGAGAGGGCAAAAGGAGGAAAAGGACAACAGTATTAGACTACATATATCCTCCAACCCTAATAAAGCACTTTTTCGATGATCTCCCGAAATTAAATTAAGATTCCTCTGTTTGGAAGGCGTGTCAAAGCTGGCAAATAGTTACAGATGGAAATATTATCTTTTTTTATTTTAGTAAAACGAGATATTCCATAATTAAATAAGGAGAGAAAGCCCTCGGAAGAACCAAAGGAGAAAAAGGAAAAAAAATATTTGACTACATGTTACCAACGATTCTCAATAAAACTTTTCTTTTTTCAAAAATCTCTCAAAAAGAATTCAGAATCGTCTGCGCTGAAGGCGTGCCAAAACTGGCACGCTTATAGATGAAAATATGAATACCCATACACTCCAACCTTCTTTTTCTTCATTTTTTTTCTCCCTTTTGCTTCCACCGTCGTACCTCACGTTGTCTTTTTCTTATTTTCTTCTTTCTTTTGCCAGGCGACATTCACCCTATGTTTCCTTATTAAAAGGGTTGGGACGACATGCAAGATTAAATAACGCATTCACAGGCAACAAATGAGCATAAAGTGAGGCCTATGTGGTGTTGCCACTTGTTTAGAGTTATTCTTTCCCTAGCTTTGATGCCCCTCCACTAGTCTGACTTTTTTTCCTCATCCTTTTTCTATCACAGAAGTTTACTATCTCATCCTATTTCTTCACCCTTCGAATTTGGCATTCAAAAGGAATTTTTCGACTATAAATTTTTTTGATAGAATGAGAAATTCCTTAATTAACTAAGAAAAGGAATCCTTGAGAGTGTAAAAGGAGAAAAAAAAAACAATATTCGATTACGTGTGTGCTACAGGTCCCCATGAAACACCTATTCCACAATTCTCCAAAATGAATTTTGGAATATCACTAATGGCAGGTGAAATCTGGCATACTTTTATCCACAGAAATATGACCATATAAAACTCTTGCAGTGTAACGTAATTGTTCCATCTTCCTACAATGCAAAGCGATTTGAATCGGCAGTAGAAAACCTAAATAATCCTTTCTTGACAGGATGTTGTAAAAAGTTTAGGTTCGGCAGACTTGAGATGAGACTGCTATGAGTGGCACTGTTATTCGGCCAGTCTTATTCGGCCTCAGGAAAGTGCACAAAATGGCACCGTTCCATGAATCAAGAACACCAGCTGGCTGTAGAGCACTACACTTTTGCCTATTCTACCAGTTTTGTTACCGCGTTGTTGCAGTCCAAGCCTCTTTGGGGAAGTAAATACATGGAAATGAATACTCTGGGACTATCTCCTGTTGCGAGATGGGCTTGTGAAGGTGCAAGTCATTAGCAGACTCCTGGGATCGAGATATCCTATAATGCTTCACGTATTGAGTTATCTAGATATTTCGTTGGGCCCTTACTTCAAAAAGAAAATTGTTGGAAAGTTTCATCGTCCAAGGCCATGGGGTTATAGCCCCATCCCCACGAGTGAGTATCTTGATCCACGCCTATCCAAGGCACATAACCTAATTGGCACCCCAAAAATGCCCATGCAACAGCCCCTATGAATTTCCCTGCAATTTCCTCGCAAATCTTCACAAAACCATTTCATTTTGATGGCCAAAAATACAAGGAGACTGCCCCCACGAATTTCCCTTCAACTTTTCACCTTCAACTTTTCACAAACCAACTCAAATTGGTAGCCAAAATTGCCAATTAAGTTGCCCATCCGAATTTTCTTGAATTTAATTTGTCAATTTTGATTTTTCCGCAAATTTCCGGGCTTAACAGAAATTTCTCAAAAGATGAGACGAGGTCCTAAAAATAAATCATGACATGCTCGAATGTTCGATTCCCCAAACTGAATTCAATTTCGTGGTTAAATTCAACCGGATGTGATTTTAGCGTGACCCAACCTGCTAGGTAGCTTTTAGGGATTTTAGCACGTTTAACCCATGGTCGATAATTTCGATCCATGTTTGTGTGTCTTTGACTTGTCAGTGACTCTGGATTGTTGTAAAAATCTCAAGGTTTTAATTACGAGTATCGAGTACAGAATTGACAGAATATTGGGTTAATGCTGTTTGACGCGAATTTTGCAATTTTGTGGAATCACCAACAATTTAATTACGTCATTCATTCAAATTGACCTATATCCGATCACTAATCTATTATAGCGGTGTCATATTGACCATTGCTAATTATCACAGTCAAGCAGTAGATTTCCAATCGAATTCTCAAGTTTGTCGCGTTTATATCTCTTAACAGTTTCATCTGATAGACTGAGTGATCAAATTCAAGAGACGATCAAATTCAAGAGAAAGGACCATAGGTGCATGGATGAAAAGCCCATTTCATATGATTGAAACAGAGTCGAATTTTCAGGACATCACATATGACATCGTTGGGCCCTTACTTGAAAAAAAAAATTGTTGGAAAGTTTCATCGTCCAAGGCCATGGGGTTATATCCCCATCCTCATAAAGTGTGAGTATCTTGATCCACGCCTATCCAAGGCACATAATCTATCTAATAAGCGAGGAGCACAATTTAGATTTATGTAAATACGTGTATCTATAGATAAATGATATCATTTTTAGATATCCTCGTATAAGCACTTAAAACTTAAAATAGTAGAAATTATCAACTCGATTCAACTCTACATGATGTTCTGGTTTTACTGTTATAGAGACCATAATCTAAAATATATTTAAATGAAACTATTGTAATATGTATAAGAACCAGAGATGTGAAAAAGCCAATATGAAGATAGAAATATTTTGTTGATTTAACAAAAGAATTGAAATGAAAAGATATTCCAGAATCCTGGCACTAGTACAATTAAGAAAATTTGTGAATAATATCATGGACTGATTTGAATTTGTTATGAAAAGTTAATGGACTAAAATGAATAAATTGAAAGTGTGAGGGACTAAATTACACATTTCGAAAAATTTAGGGATTAGATTCTGCATTTCAGATAGTTCAAGGGATTGTAGTGATTTCCCCCCATATTTGAGGAAACAAAAGTACAAATATTGAATGTCTATAAATGGTTCAATGTACCCATAAAACTAATTATAAGTCCAAAGTAGACATTGCAGATAGAGTCAAAATTTATTTAGAGACTATTGGTGTCATTTTATCTTTTTGGAAACAAGTTTGCTATTTTATCCTATATCTTCGCACTACGAAATTTTCATCTAAGAAAAAGGTGTTGGCTAGGAACTTCTTTGGGTGAAATGAGATAATCCTTAATTAAATAAGTTTACAAATCCATCGAGAGAGCAAAAGGAGAAAATAAGAAATATTATTAGACTACATATTTCCTCGAGTCCTGATTAAACAATTTTCCGAAAGTATCCCAAAATTAAATTAAATTTTCCTTTGCTCTAAAGGGGTGCCAAGGCTAGCATATTCTTATAGATGGAAATATGAAATTTTTCATTTTTTGGTAAAATGAGATGTCCCGCATTTAAATAAGGAGGGTAGCCCCTCGAGAGAACAAACAGAAAAAAAATGAAAATAATATTTGACTACATATTAATGACGAGTCCCGATAAACATTTTTTTTTTTTTTTGGAAATTTTCTCTAAATGAATTAAGATCCCTCTGCGCTGAAGGCGTGCCAAAACTGACAAACACTTATAGATGGAAATGTGAATGCCCGTACAATCCAACCCTGCGTTTTTTATTCGTTTTTTCTCCGCTTTTTCTTCCACCATCGCACCTCACGTGCTCTCTCTTATTGCTCTTCTTTATTTTGCCAGACGACAGGCTCCTTATGTTTTCTTATTACATGGGTTCGGACAACGTATTCCGATACAACTATGTTAACATGGTTAAATAATGCATTGATGGGCAACAAATGAGCTTAAAGTGAGGCCCACGTGGTGTTCCCACTTGTCTAGAGTTTTTCTTTCCACAGCTCTGATACCCCTTTACTAGCGTAACTCATTTTCTTGTCCTTTTCTAGCAGGGAAGTTTGACCAGGAATATTTTTGGGTAGAAGGAGATATTCCCTAATTAAATAAGGACAGGATTCCCTTGAGAGTGCAAAAGGAGGAAAAGAAAACCGAGTTTGATTACATATATACTACAAGTCCCCACAAAACACATTTTCGAGAATCTTCCAAAATGAGTTAAGATTCCTCTAATCTTAAGTCCAATGTGCGTGAAAGCCGGCATACTTTTGTAGATGGGAAAATGACTATATAAAACTTTTGCACCGTAACCTAATTGTTCTGCCTTTTTTCAATGTAAAGCGATTTAAATTGGCCATAGAAAATTTAAATTTTCCTTTCTTAATGGGATGTTGCAAAGAGTTTAGGTTTAGTTGACTTGATATGAGACTATTATGAATGCCTATACATAGTCCACTCTTATTCTGCCTCGAGAATGCACGAAATGGCACCATTGCATGAATCAACAACTCCCATTGGTTGTATTGTGCTTATACTCGTGCCTATCCTACCTGTTCCATGACCGAATGAATGAAGTCATAGCCTCCTGGGGAACTAATACATGGAAATGAAGAATGTGGGACTTTCTCTGGTTGCAGAATGGGCTTGGTGAAAGGGCGAATGATTAATGGACTAGCGGGATCGAGATATCCTATAATGCTTCACGTACTGAGTTGTCTAGATATTTTGTTGGGCCCACACATAGAAAAGGAAATTGTTCGAGAGATTCCTCGTCCAAGACCATGGGGTTGCAGCCCCGTTCTCACAAGTGTTAGTATCTTGATCAACGCCTATCCAAGGCATATAATCTATCTAATAAGCGAGGAACACAATTTAGATTTATGCAAATACTAGTATCTACAGATAAATAATATCATTTTTAGATATCCTTTTATAAGCACTTAAACTTAAAATAGTAGAAATTATCAACTCGATTCAACTCTACATAATGTTCTACTTTTACTATTATAGAGACCGTAATCTAAAATACATTTAAATGAAACTATTGTAATATTTATAAAACCAATAATGTAAAAAGCCAACAAAAAGATAGAAATATTTTTTGTTTATTGAACTAATGATGTCATGTCCCGAATCTCGAGCGCATGCTCATCCTTCGGTGGTTGATAAAATTTGTGACTTCCCAGCCCGAGTCGCCGACCCTTTTTATTTTATTGCATATGCGGAAGTGAATAATAAATCCCCTAACGATAACCATCTCGGGATAGAAAAGTAGGATAATAGATTCATAAACAAAACATGCTTTTATATACATACTAAGTCATGTAAAAAAGTCTACAACCAAAAGACTTTAAAAGATCGACTCTCAAAAGAAGCTGTTCTATCTGACCTACACTTCAGATCACTTAGCTCGGCTCCAGATCCTTCGCCCTACGGTCCTGAAATGTTAAGCTCACGATGGGGTGAGATACAAATCTCAGTGAGTTCATGCTCTAAACACCGATTAGGAGGGTAATATGCCTAGAGGCGTCCTAACCATACGATCATACAACCACAGAGACTTATCTCGTCTCAAATCCTCCCTGGAAGTCAGCACAATTCATATCATAGACATAAACAGCATTCATGCTCAAACAATTGGAACGCCAACACTTTTATCTCAACAAAACCAAGGGTCCCGATTATAGAATCAAATTGTTATGCCATACTATGCCACATAGTTTTGTCTCATAATCCGGCGCATCTATCTCAATCAATTATGCATTCCAATTGATTATTACTGAGATAGCTAGTATAAGCACTTAGAGGGGGGTGAATAGGTGTTTAAACAATCTCTCTAGATACGAAAGCGATACTAGGCAGATGATAGAAAGGAAGTTCTCTTTTGATTAACAAAATGAATTACGATCAAAGTAAAGCGAAGAGTAGGGAAGAGAAAATTGAACACGAGGTTTATAGTAGTTCGGCTTATTCCAAGCCTATGTCCACTCTTCCACACTAACAGCCCACCAGCTAGATTTCACTATGAACAAAAGAGATGTTACAGCACAACTTTCCCTTGATTCCACAGTGTAGATATTCTACTACACTTCCTCAAGGTTTCTCACGAATATAGACTAAAATGCATTTGAAGGAATAAAAGTTCCTTCCTTCAGTTGTTTTACTTGAAGCCTGAGAAAGAAGGTTAACTCACCCATCATGCTCATTTCAAATTCATCCTGCATAGTCTTAGAGAATTTCTTGCACAAAGTTTCATTAGAGGATCCAAAAATAATATCATCAACATATATTTGAACAAGCAGAAAACTTTTGCTTTCTCTTTTAATAAACAGAGTAGTGTCTACTTTACCTTTGACAAAACCATTTTGAATTAAAAACTTACTAAGCCTGTCGTACCAAGCTCGAGGTGCTTGCTTTAAACCATACAAGGCCTTTTTCAGTCTGAATACTAAGTCTGGCTTCATTGGGTCTTCAAACCCAAGTGGTTGTTCCACATAGACTTCCTCATGGATAAATCCATTCAGGAAAGCACTTTTGACGTCCATTTGGAATAACCTGAAGTTCTTATAACAAGCAAAAGCAAGTAATAATCGAATTGCTTCTAACCTTGCTACTGGTGCGTAAGTCTCGTCATAGTATATCCCTTCTTCTTGCGTATATCCCTTGGCCACGAGTTTTGCTTTGTTTCTTATGACTTTTCTTTTCTCGTCCATCTTGTTCCTGAAAACCCATTTAGCTCCAATAATAGATTTACCTTTTGGTTTAGGAGTCAACTCCCAGACATCATTTATACTGAATTGTCTGAGTTCTTCTTGCATAGCTTTAATCCAGCTTTCATCAGATAAAGCTTCTTCTATGCTTTTGGGTTCTATTTCAGAAATAAGAGCCATAGCACTAGACTCTTCGCGCCTTTTGAATCTTGTGTGAATTCCTTCATTAATGTCGCCAATAATAAGATCTTTGGGATGACTGGACTTATGCTTCCAATTACTAGTTGATTTGTCAGGTTGATGATCACTTCCTTCATTTGAATATTCAATAACCATTTGTTGCTGGTCTTTTAGAGTCTGAGCTGCTTCTTGAGATTTAGACTTTGTAGAGTTTGTAGCAGGTTCAGATTCTTCAAGATGAGTCTGAATAAATTCATTTTGCATAAAATCCTGGAATTTGACATTCATTGATTCCTCCACAGATTGACTCTTCTTGTTATAGACTCTGTAGGCTGTGCTTGAGGTAGAATATCCAAGGAAGATTCCTTCGTCTGATTTTTCTTCAAACTTACCAACTCGATCATTTGCATTTTTCAATATAAAACATTTGCATCCGAACACATGAAAATATGAAACAATAGGCTTCTTTCCTTTAAATAACTCATAGGGTTTTTTTTTTTTTGCTAGAATAGGCCTTAGAAAAACTCTATTAATAAAATAACATGCTGTTGAAACTGCTTCAGCCCAAAATCGTGAAGAGATGTTGCTTTCAATTAAAAGAGTTCTAGCCATTTCTTGAAGCGATCTATTCTTTCTTTCCACAACTCCATTTTGCTCTGGAGTATATGGAGAGGAGAACAAATGTTGAAAACCAGATTCATCACAAAATTTTGTAAAATCTTGGTTTTCAAATTTACCTCTATGGTCTGTTCTTATACTTGAAATAACATACCCTTTTTCATTTTAAACCTTTTTAGCAAATTTTTCAAAGTAAGAGAAAGTTTCAGACTTACTTGCCAAGAAATACACCCAAGTAAATCGTACGTAGTCATCCACAATTACTAGGCAATATTTCTTACCTCCAATGCTCTGTGTTCTAGTTGGTCCAAAAAGATCCATATACAGAAGCTGCAGTACACGGTTAGTGGAAACTTGATTTATTGATTTAAAGGAATTTCTTACCTGTTTTCCCAATATGCATGGTGTACATAGATTAGACTTTTGGTATGATAAATTAGGTAGACCACGAACAAGCTTCTTTGCTGAAATTTTGGTTATCTGCTTCATATTGATGTGCCCAAGCTTTCTGTGCCATAAGCTTGCTTTGTCTTGGATTGAGATTAGACATTGCGATTAATCTGGTTTCACATCCAAGAGGTAGATATTTCCATGTCTTCGACCCATGAATGACTGAGTATAATCTTTACTGGTTCTTGAACATATTCCCTTTTGAAAGTAGATTTTGAAACCGGTATCACACAGTTAACTGACACTGAGCAAATTGTAGTTAAGTCCTTCAACTAAAGAAACATTGCTTATTACGAGGTTTTCAATCTTTACAGTTTCAAATCCCATTATTCTTTCTTTGCTATTTCCTCCAAATGAGACTTTTCCACCATTCACTTGAACAAACTTTATGAAGCAATTTGAATCTCCTGTCATATGTTTTGAGCATCCACTATCCAGATACCATTTTACATTTTTCTTGATAGTGACCTGCATTTAAAAAAGAAACTCAAACTTTCTTTGGTACCCATATCTTCTTGGGTCCATTGGTGTTAGTATGATATGCGGTTTTTGCCCATACTTTCTTGACAAAGTTTCCAAACCATAGGACATTCTTTTTCAAAATGATCGCACTATTGCACTTTGAACATCTCGAGAGCATTACAACCTCATGGTTTCACAAAGATCATTTTAAAATGACTTTTGTAAGCATCTCTTATAGGTCTTTGCTTAATTCTTTCTTTCACTTTTGGAAAATCAATTAAATGAATGGTTTCAGCAGTCATTCCCAAACCAGATTTATTGAAATAAGGTCTTTGAACAGAAAGAATTTTTTTCAGTTTCTCAGATCCTATCGAAAATTTTTTAGAAACATTTGAGATATCATTTTTTGATAATGCATTTTCTTTTGAAAGATTATCTTCACTTTCTCTAAGAGAAGAAACATTCATGTCTAAACATTTCACCTTTTCTTTCAAAACATTTTCCTATTGTTTTAGAGCAGAATTTTCTCTTTTGAGTTTGGAAATCTTTTTAAGAGAAGTTTTAAGACTAAAACACAACTCATCAATGTATTTAGAAACTTTAATAGGGATTTTGAAGTTACTCACCTCAAATTCACTGTCTGAATCTGATTCTGTCTCGGAGTTTGAATATGAATCCGATTGTGCCATTAGACATATATTGGCATAATCATCATTACTTTCTTCACACTCTGTATCACTCCAGGTTTCTGCTTTAAGAGCCTTTCGATACTTTTCAGCTTTTCATTTCTTCTTCCTCAGAAGAGGACAGTTGAGTCTGATGTGTCCTTTTTCTTACATTCAAAGCAGACTACATCTTTGTTTGATTCATCATCCTCAACAGACTTAGTCTGTTGCTTTTGAAAACTTTGTTTCTTTGGATTGAATCATCTTCCTTTTCTATTCAGCTTTCTGAATCTTCTTATCATGAGAGCAAGCTCCTCATCATCATATCGTCTTCAAAATCTGTAACATTAGAATCATCATTGGATTTTAATGCAATGGATTTCTTACCTTTAGGGTCTTCGTCTTCATTGATTCGTTCCACTTCATAAGACTGAAGAGTCCCAACCAACTCATCAACAGATAGTGGCATGATTCTTTGGGTCTCTCTCGATTGAGATCTTTATGTGATTCCAATCCTTAGAAAGTCCACGCAGAGTAGCTTGTTTACCTTCATGGGATCAGAAATTGGTTGATCTTGATTTTCAAGACCATTCACGATTTCTGTAAAACGACTAAACATGTCAGTTATAGATTTTCCTTATTTCATTTTGAAGGCTTCATATTGATCGAGGAGAATGTTGATTCTAGTCTCTTTCACTTGATCAGTTCCTTCATAGGTAATATGTAATTTATCCTAAACTTCTTTAGCTGTAACACAAGAAGATATTCTGTTATATTCAGTAGGTGATAAAGCATAATATAAAGAATAAATTGCTTTTGCATCAAGAGCTTGTCTCTTGATTATCTCTTCCTGAGTCATTTCACTAGACTCAACAGTATCTTTTCCTCTCTCTGAGATAGGTGTAGCTTTAGGAATGATTCCTTTTTCTACAACGTCCCATTCCAGAGGATCCTTTGATCATAGGAACGCCTTCATGTTGTTTTTCCATATGTTGTAATCCTTTCCATCAAAGTAAGGCGATCTGGTATTGCTTTGCCCTTCTACCAGTCCTGGAGCCAACATACTAGCCATGGATCTTTAACTCTGAAGTAAAACACTTCAAACAAAGTGAGTACACGAGCTCTGATACCAATTGAGATAGCCAGTATCAGCACCTAGAGGAGGGTCAATAGGTGTTTAAACAATCTCTCTAGATACGAAAGCGATACTAGGTAGACGATAGAAAGGAAGTTCTCTTTTGATTAACAAAATGAATTACGATCAAAGTAAAGCAAAGAGTAGGGAAGAAAAATTGAACACGAGGTTTATAGTGGTTCGGCTTATTCCAAGCCTACGTCCACTCTTTCGCACTGACAGCCCACCGGCTGGATTTCACTATGAACAAAAGAGATGTTACAGCACAACTTTCCCTTGATTAAGTTGACCTAACTAACTAACTAACTAAATATTTACTCTAACTAAATCATCCTAAGCTTAATTAAGTTGACTAACCCACTAATTAGCCTACTAATCCACTTCTAAGTGTCATTAGCCTACTAATTAGGGATTAGAATGTAAACTCACCGGTTTAGCGTGAAAGCCGGTTCACCGCAACGGCGGTGTGATGGTGGCTGAAACTTAAGCTTGCGGCGACGCCAACGGGAGACAAAGCGAAGCTGAAAACGGCCCGCAAGTCACAAGTCAAGGGCTGGACTTGGCTTAGTTAGGCGGGGAGTTGCGGCAGCAACTTGCGTGGTTGATTTGCGGTGGACGCGGCAATGGATGAAATGAAGATGGAAGTTCGACTCGGTGGAAAGCAGCGAAGATGGAGGGGAATCGGTGGCATTGGTAGCTAGCACATGGAGAAGCTTCAAGGGGCTGGAGACTGCAGTTGACTTGGTGGAGTGGCTAGCTCATGAAGGGGAAAGGCGAGCTAGTAGGCGGTGGAAGCAACAAGCTGGCTTCGTGGCAACATGAAGGAGGATCGGTGGGGACAAGCGTGTGGCTTGCATAGTCAACGATGTGGCTCGCACGGGGAATTTGCTGGGTTGACTCGGTAGCTTCGTTGTAGCGCAAAGGAGAGTTAGTGGAGGGAGACAGGGGCTGGTGGAGGAGCAGGCGGCAGAGGAGACAAGTGAAGATGGGGTAGCTGCAAAGGCTGGCTTTGGTGAAAGGAATGAAGGAAAGCAGAAACAAAAGGGAAATCGGGGGAGAGGGACGCTTGAAGAAGGGAGAGAGAGAAAGAACGGATGAGGGCGAGAGAAACGTGCGAGAGAAGCATAGAGAGGGAGGGCAAAAGTCAATAAAATTATCCCCTCAATTAAATGCTAGGTTCCCCCTTATACTTTCTTGAAAGATAATTCCCTAAATAGCTCAATTTTGGTGCCAATGTTGCACCCCCATCCAAGGCTCCAAATTTCCTCACCTTAGACTTCAATTTCTTCTCTAATTTCCCCAATTTGATGTCCAATTTTGCTATGGAGGAAGCCCATACAATCTCTACCATTTCCTTTCGCCAAATAGCTCACTAAGGATGCATAAAATCCCTTCAATTTTGCCAATTTAAATGTCCATTCATTTCCGAATCTTCCGAATTGATTTTCCGTAAAAATCTCGAGTTCACTAAAAAATCTTTGGAGGATGAGTCGACGTTCCTAAAATAAATCGTGGTATGACAGAACTTTCAATTTCTGAAATCGAGTTCAAATTCACGGTTAATTTTAATTTGGCGTGATTTTAGCGTAACCTAACCTACCAAACAGCTTTTAGGAATTTTTAGTGCAATTGATCCGAGGTCGATTATTTTCAAGCCACAACGTACATCTTCGACTCATTGGCGACTCTCTATTGTCATGAAAATCTCGAGGTTTCAAATATGCACACTGGGTACCAAAACAATGGAAAAATCAGTCTAGTGCCATTCAAGAGAAATTTTGCAATTAGGTGGAATCACATACCTCTATCGAATTGACCTATCTCCAGTCTCTCATCGATTTCGATAGTGTCGTAATGACCCTTACAGATTAACACGGTTGAGCAATCGATTCCTAGTCAAATTTTCAAGTCTATTGCGTTCAGATTCATTAACAGCTTTACTTGGTAAGCTAGTTATCCCGTGAGTGATTAGCTTAGGGAAAAGAATTATAGACGTGTCGATGGAAAGCCCAAGTCATTCAATCAAAGACGAGCTTGAAATTCAGGATGTCACAACTCTTTCCCTCTTATAAAAATTTTGTCCTCGAAATTTAAACCATACAAATCATTAAACAAAAAGGTGGGGTTATAGTCATTTCATTGATCTTCACTTTTCGAGGCTGTTCTTTCAATGCCATGGTTTTGCCAGACTTCTTTAACTAACAGGATTGTCTTGATGCACAGAATCTATTCTTTTTGATCCACAATTTGAAGCGGGCTTTCCACGTACGATACTTTGTCGTCCATGCCTAACTCTTCAAGATTTAGCACATGCGTCGAGTTAAGCTCATATGTCCTCAACATCGACACATGAAAGATGTCATATACTTGCCCCAACCTCGATAGCAATGCAAGATGATATGTTAGGATCCCAATTCCTTCCAGAATCTCAAAAGGACCTACGTACCTCGAACTCGGCTTTCTCTTTTTGCTAAAGCATGAAGTATCCCTCATTGGTGACACCTTCAGAAAAGCTGTGTTCACTAACTTGGAATTCCAATGACCTTCGACGCTTATAAACATAGCTTTTCTAGTGGCTCTAAGCAGTCTTTAATATGTTTCTAATAATGGCAACTGCATTCACTGACTACGGAACAACTCTGGGCCTATGATATTTCGTTCTCTGAGCTCATCCCAACAAACTAGCATTCTGCATGCTTTCCCATACAACACTTCAAAAGGAGCCATCTCAATGCTTTGTTGGTAGCTGTTGTTGTAGGCAAACTCGACAAGAAGAAGTTGTTCCTCCTAGCTTCCCTTAAAATCCAACACGCAAACTCGCAGCATGTCTTCGAGGGTTTGAATCATCCACTTAGACTGGCCATCCGTCTGAGGATGATAGACCGTACTATACTGCAGCTTCGTTCCTAAAGTGGTTTGTAAACTTTTAAAAAGGTAGCCATGAATCTGGGGTCTTAGTTTGATATAATCATCACTAGCACTCCATGCAGACGAACAATCTGACGCATGTACAATTCTGCATGCCTATCCAAATCAAGGTCCTTTTATATTGCGATAAAGTGAGCTGACTTCATTAGTTTGTTGACCATTATCCAAGTGGAATCATTACCCCTTTGACTCCTTGGTAAGCTTATCACAAAGTCCATTGTGATGTGCTCCCATTTCCATTCGGAAATCTTGAGAGGTTGCATAAGTCCTCCCGGCTTACAATGTTGTGCCTTCACTTGCTAACATGTCAGACACTTGGTGACATGCTTGGCGATATCCGCCTTCATACCAAACAACCAATAATGTTGACGCAGATTCTAATACATCTTTGTACTGCCTGGATGAATGCTGTAACTACTACAATGAGCTTATGATAAGATCTCTTCCTTAAGCGCTGCATTGTCAAGTACACACAATCGTCCTCGGAACCTTAGTGTTTCGTCTTTAGAAATCTAAAAGTCAACCTTTCTCTTATCGGTATCCTCTTACAAGATCTTTCGAATCTCTAGATCTGTCGGCTAAAGCATCTTGATTCTAATTTGCACTTCTAGCTCAATTTTGAGGGTGGCCATAACACTTGAAAGGTGGCTTACCTCAAACTTGAAAATCGAATCTCTAGCCTTCTCAAGTAAAGTCCATTCCTTGAGCACCATCTGCGCTACTGAAGACTTTTGACTTAGCGCATTTGTGATCTTGTTCGACTTTCCAGGGTGATACAGAATATTATAGTCATAGTCCTTCAGAAGTTCCATTTATCAACACTACCTCATATTCAACTCCTTCCAAGAGAATATGTATTTGTGACTTTGATGGTCGGTGAAGATATGGAATCTTTCTCCACACAAATAATGTCTTTAAATCTTCAAAGCAATAATAATTGTTGTGAGTTCTAAGTCATGTTTCAGGTAATTCAACTTGTGAGGTCTTAACTGACGGGACACGTATGCAATAACTATACCATGTTGCATTAGCACGCAACCCAGTCCTTTAAACGACACATCACTGTAGATCTCATATCCTCTAGGACCAAATAGAATGGTCAACACAAGTGCGGGTAGTCATCTTCTGCTTAAGCTCTTGGAAACTACGCTCGCACTTGTCTATCTACACAAATTTCTCTTCCTTCTTCAGTAGTTGAGTCAACGGCAAAGATAACGTTGAAAATCCTTCCATGAATTGTCTATAATACCTTACTAAACCCAGAAAACTTCTGATCTATGCCACTGTAGTTGGTCTTGGCTAGTTGATCACTGCTTCAATTTTGGTCAGGTCCACGGAAATTCCTTCACCTGAAATCACGTAACCTAGGAATGCCACACGTGTCAACCAAAACTCACACTTGTGACATCTTGGATTTTACAGTTCTGCTTTCAATTAAATTAATCGGGCATTTCATCAATGCACCTATAGTGTTATTCTTAGAGCTAATCACTTGTGAGATAGCTAGACTATCTGGGAAAGCCACTAAGGGATTTTAATGCATTAAACTTGAGGCTTCGACTGGGAATTGACTACTTGACCGTGCTCATTTGTAGAGATCATTATGGCACAATTGAAAATTGCTTAGAGATCATAAATAGGTTGGTTTGAATGAGATGTGTGGCTAAACATGGGTGATTCCACTAAATTGAAAAATTCTCGTCAATGGCACTAGACTGATTTTTCTATCATTTTGGTATTCTGTGTCCGCATTTGAATTCTCGAGATTTTCACGACAACTGAGAGTCACCAATGTGTCAAATAGGTTTATTGTGGTTCAAAGAAAATCGACCACGGGTCATTTGCACTAAAAATTTCTGAAAGCTATCCGATAGCCTAGGTCACGCTAAAATCGCACCAGATTGAAATTAACTACGAATTTGAATCCGATTTTATAAATTGGAAGTTTCGTTATGTCACAGGTTATTTTAGAAACGTCGTCTCAGTCTTAGAAGATGGTCCAAATGTCATAGGGCCACTTTTGTGCAACAAATGTCAGAGACTGTTTTTGATTGCGCATTTAGGAAACAAGATGGTTCAATTGATGAGGAAAAATACCAATTTGATTATTGACTTGACAATTGAATTTTTAGAGACCGAAGTGGGATTAATTCGAGAAGGATTAAGCGTCCAATGGAAGAGAAACCGAGCCAAATTCATGTTCCCCCACCACCTACTATGTTTAGACCATCTCGGGCTTCTAGAAGTGAGCCTTGGTGGCAGATTTGTGGCCAAGGGACCAGCTAGTGGTAGAGGTTGGTCAAAGTGACAAATGGGAAGAAAATAAGCCTTGGTGGGCCCCCTTGCTCCCTCATCTCTCCCCCACCTGCTGTCCACCGCCCCTCCTCCCTCTTGTTCGTGTTGTTTGAGCACCAGTAGCCATTGAGGAAGCCAGCTGAGCAGCCGTCCCGGTCGTATGCCAATCGCCCGTCTTCGGGCCGCTCCTCCTCGGCTACGCGTGCCTCCACCTTGCCGTGTAATTCCGATGCCACAGTCACGTCCAGCTCATCGTCCAAGTGTGTGTCACCGTCCAGCAAGCTCAGCGAAAGCCGTTCCGCCTCCGTTCCGCCTCCGTTCAGCCGCCGTGAAACCCCACCATTGGCCGCCAAGTACCCTAGCTGCCTCCGCCGCCTTTGCTTGCCCTAACCAACCCTTGTTTCCCTCTATTTCAACCAAGAACAAACCCCAAAAAGAGTGGGTTTCCAGCAGCACCTTAGGCCCGTTTTGGAGTTGTTCCCGGCCCCAAAAGCTAGGCCTGCTTTTAAGATAGTTGATCCCCATGGCGTCCCCGTCATTTCGAATCGAGCGGTTCGTTAATCAAGTGAGCTTAACTCACTAATTCTCGCTTAGTAGATTAATTATACTTAAGGGCTAATTAGTTTAAACTAAAATTGGTTTAGTGGATAATTAGAACAGTTTAGTGAATTAGTTAATTACCAATACATGTTAGATGGTTAGTTTTATGTAACTAGCGAGTAGATAGACTCTAATATTTATTTAATGAGTCTTGGAATTTTTCCAAGCCTATTTCGGCATATAATTAGGCTTTACGGGCCTAAGTACGCTTTTTTAGTATTTATTGGCATTATTTAATTAATTTTCTTAATTAATTAATTAATTATTTTCCGAAAATTAGACCAGGATAGCCAATGATTGGAATTTTATCTTGATTATAGTAGTGTGATCTGCTTATTTAATTTGTGCAGATTTTGGGTGATTTGTAATTTTGAAATTTATTCCTAAATTTATTTAATTTCAGTAATTAACTGGAAAATAACCGATCGTCAGTTTACAATGCCAAAAATATTTTGGTGGACCAGATAAAATGATGGGATTTATGGAAAGGAAATTATGGTATTTTCGCTAAGGTTAACCGTATACTCACTCACCAGTATTTTTATTGGGTATAATAAAAGTTAAGAAATCACTAGTTGACAAGAATAATATGCATATTAGCTCGATGATTCTATATGTCATCTTAGAGAATGAATAGTATGCATATTAGCTTGATTACTCTAGATGCCATCTTGGAGAAGGAATAGTATGCATATTAGCTCGATGACTCTTTATGTCATCTTGGAGAAGGAATAGTACACATATTAGTTCAATGACTTTAGATGTCATCTTGGAGAAGGAATAATATGCGTATCAGCTCGATGACTCCATATGTCTTCTTGAGAAAGAGCAGTATACTATTTATTAGCCATGAAGCAAGCTACTATCTATTTTCAACTTTGAATAAGCTGTTCACAAGGTGGTCGGACTTTATAGATAGTGTTGATTGGGCTGACTGAGAGAAGATTGTGATGACATGTAATTAACTAGGTCAATTGATCAATAGTTTGATCCGATTGACTGAATTCATTGGTTGACGTGATTTATGTATCTATGAAATATACTAACTTGCAAGAAGGAATAGAGGCAAAGGTAAGACCTCTGACTCATGTTTGTGCTTAAGCAGCCTTACGACATATTTTCTTCCTAATCGAGTCTTAAGGGGGTAGAACTTGCTGAGACGTCATCTCATCCCGTTGTGGGATAAAATTTCGAGTCCTTAGATGGTCGCCCCTGAGTTTTTTGGACAACCCAAAAGTGTTACAGAGTAGGCATCTTATTTTTTCGTTGCTTGGGAGCCTTAGGGGCTGGACCTATGAGCTAGTGAGGTCCACGGTTTGGGTTAACGCAGGTCTTGCTCACAAGGTGCCCCACCGTTATAGATCATGGTACTGCCATGCTCAAGATGGCCAGAGAGAGGGTCCTATTCCGGAATTTGTGATTCCTCTGTACATCCTGGAGGCCGCTTTTGGGAAGGGCACAACTGATCGTCCTCAAGGTTCAATAATAGATGCAGTGGACCTGGCTCTTGCGATGCCAGAGTCCCTAGTGCAGTCTGCTAAAGGCTCCAGCTGGAGCGTGGAAGAAGGAGAGATCGAGGATGATGATAACCCAGAGTAGATCAAGAACCCCCACCCCTACTTGTAGACTTTGTTTTCAACTGAGTTGAGTAGAACCTGACTTTAGTTTGTATCGTACAATATACATTATGGTGTGCAATGTATATATGGGTGGTTGCTTCAAGTTCAAAAATTTATGGTCCAACTTTCCTATCCTATTGTTTTATTATGTGAAGATTATTTATCTGCTTCCGCATGCGTACTAAAAAGAATAGGTCGGCGATGCGTCTTGAGACGTCGCTGTTAATTGATCGAGGAGGGATGGCCACATGCTTGGAGGATCGGGGCGTGACACGACTTATATCAGCATGCAAAACAAATGTTGTCTAGATAGGCCTATGAATTTGGGAGAAGGCAATCAATCATCATCAACTAATTGATCATTCATCAACCATCTTAGCTCATCCAAATCAACATTCTAAGGACATATAATCACCTAGATGTTGAATGCTAGCCCCAATCACTTAAGGCGATCTCACTTCATCGGATTCAAGCTCTAAAAGACTTTACCATTGTTACCTTCATTCTTCAAACTTGACAAGCTAATTGGCCACCAGATTCTAGCATAAGTCATGGCTGGAGTAGCTTCTTACGAATTTGAATGAGAATCATGAAGTTTGAAGTAAGGCAAATGATCGAATCAAGCTTAGAAGATCAACTAGTAATGATCAATCGAAATGGATGCAATCGGTGAAGATGGGTGAAGGTTTGATGATGCTCCGAGCGAAGGACAGCTTGAGGACAAGCTGGTGATCACCATTGCAAGATTCGGACCATTAAAGGACCACCATCGAATGTCGGAGGAGGCTCAGGAATTGCCAGTTGGCTAGAACAACATGGAGCACGGGCATCAAGTCGAAAGAAGACGGCTACCGAGATTTGCGACAAGATTGGGGGGGGGGGGCGGCTAGTGATGGTCGATGTGGTGATGGCTCCCTGGTGGAGGCGCCGATTGGTTGGCGAATGGCCAAGCAAGGCATAGTGTGGCGCTCCAGGTACGTCACCATTGCGGCTGCCTATTTGAATTTGTTAATCTTTCAATATAATTATGCATGTGGAAGCAATCACCACATCTCATATTGGGAAAATTGCACTAGTCAAACTATTGAACATATGCTTCTTTATAATTACATAAACATTACAAATATAAACATGTCTAACTAGTCACAAAATACAAAAGACCAGCAAGGGGTTAGGGTCACTTATCTACATACTACCCAAAAACTTGCCTATACAAAGACAGCTTTCCACTGCAAGTTTAAGATCTCCTTGTCTAACTTATCTACTCAATCATCATACCATTTTTCAACGAATAAATTGAGGAAGAATATAAAAAAGGGAGAACCCTAGAAAGCCAAAGGTGTGTGCGACATAAAAAGCAAGAACCTCACTTCTTGTTGTTTCTCTTGGCTATAAGCTTTTTGTTGTACTGTTTTGATGTTTGTGCTGCTTAGTATTTGTGCAAAGGATTAAGTGTACAAGTGTAAAAGCAGTAGCTAAGTCCAGATATTGATATCTATTGTGTAAAGGATCAGAGCTAGCCGTTTGTAACTTTTCAAGTAATTTACTATTGAAATCTAGCCCGTCTTTAGGCTGTTAGTCTCAAGAGTGGACATAGGCTTATGGATTAAACCAAACCACTATGACTCTCTATATGCCATTATTTTCTTCTACTTACATACACTTGCACACTATGTTCATGGCTTTTCTCAAACATTAGGTTGAGCTTATATTTATTTAGTGACTAGCTAATTTCCGTAAAATATCATCAAAATTCAAAAACAATTATTCACCCCTCTCTAGGTTGTATTATTAACCACCAACAGTTGGTGTGAGAACCCTATTGCTGGTTATTTGAAGTACATTTCGTTTGAGTATAAGGATCCTCTATCATGAGTAACCTTGGCAACTTCCTTAACAACAATACTCAAGCTCCCAACAAGCCACCATACCTTGACGGAAGCAACTATGGCTACCGGAAACAAAAAATGAAATCATACATCGAGGCGGCACACCTGGGTATGTAAGATGTAGTTGCAAATGGTGCAATAGTACCAGCTCTTGCACACATTCCTGCTCAACAAGATGGTCAAGAAGTAGTTGTTGTCAATAATACAGAATAATTTCGAAGAAGAGCTACTCTCAATGCTAAAGCCCAACGCCTCTTGCATTGTGGTTCATTGCCATCTGAGTTTAATAGAATTTCTTTTTGTGATATAGCGAAGGAAATCTAGGACCGCATCATACTAACATTTGAAGTAACGGAAACAATGAAAGAAACAAGTACGAGCTATTCAAGATGAAGTTTGATGAAATAGCAACATGAATGTTCACGCAATTCACTGAGATAATGAATGGTCTTGCTATTTAAGGAAAAGTTTTATACCGATGTTGAAAAGGTGAACAAGCTATTATGAGCCTTGCCCAATGAATGGAGTACCATGAAGACCTCATTAGGAAAAACTATGAGGATTCAAACAATCATGATGGATGAACCGATAGGAACGTATGAAGTTGAGCTTCAAAATAAGGAAAGCAACTCAAAAGGTAAGAAAATTATTACATTTAAAGCTAACCATGATGATACAAGTGGAGAAATATCCTCATATGAATAAGAAAGAGATGAAGATATGACACTGTTAACAATGTGATTCAAGAATTTCATGAGGGAAGGAGGAAACTACAAAGAAAAGAGATCATCTAAGCATTCTGACGACAAGAAACCTTACACAAACAAGAAAGAATCCAAAGGTAAGGGTATCATGTGCTATGAATGCAGGAGACCAGAACATATAAAACCAAATTGTCCATCCATCAAGAAAAAGAAAGGAAAGTTTGAAAAAGAAGATAAATGCACCAAAAGTTGAAACATGGAATGACATCGAATGTGAGTCAAGTGATGAAGAAGAAGCAAATCTTTATCTTATGGCTAATTCATAACTAGAGGAAGACGAGTTGAAGGATTCTAAACTATGTTATGAAGAGTTACTAGATTTTCTATTAGAAATGTTTGAGGAACAACAAAAAGCTTCAAAAAGAATTTCTGTCTTGAAAAAGAAGGTTCATGATCTTACTACTCAAAACCACATTGGCAAAACTCTCATCGACAAGTTGAAGAAATAGCCTAATCTTAATATTAATAAGGTGAAGTTTTTGCAAGTCAAAAATGAGAATGTCAAAACTGAGTATCAAATTTTCTCTTGGTTCAAAAACATTACAGTACATTCTCTCAATTCAAATTACTCACTACAACGAGAGTGGTTAGGACATGATGGAAATGAAGATAAGAAAAATATGTTTCCAAAAACAAAAGATAGATTAAAGCATAAATCTCTTGTACACTATTACAAGTCTCATTTCAATAAACAATTCAGTAAAGCCACTGGCAAGAGATTTCCCAAGTGCTCAAACTATGAAGGATATGTTCATTTCAAAATGGATTGTCCAAAACTGTAAATGGGATTCCGGAAAACTTGCTGATATTTTGTTCCTGAATAAAGACCTAATCACAAGGGACCTGAGTTTATGTGGGTATCAAAGAAAAGATGAGATCTTCTTTGATTTTAAGTGATCTTAAAGAAAAACAAATGGTACTTAGATAGCAGTGTTGACACCTGATTTTTAAACGATGCATCATTAATGGTAAAAAAATCGAGATTATGGTCTCCACTCACAATAGAGCCTCTTTCTTGAATAAAAATTGTCATTTTTTATTTATTAATGTTGTTTTGTGATTGTTAAATGATTTCCCATTCATTTCTATTGATAACCCAAAAGGTCAAACATTTGACTTTTGACTTTTGGGTTGACTTTTTGTCAACCTTTGTCGACCCGGGTTAAAATTTGACTTTTTGCTTAAAAAGATTGGTTCTAATTTCACTTTAGCCAAGTTAATTTTCAAAAATTTCAATGATTTGATCCAAGAATTAATATTTTAGGAAAAGTCAACTAAAAAGTTGACTTGGTCAAACCTTTGACCCAAAAAATTTAAAAAATTAAAAAATCCACAAATTACTTCATTTTAGTTTCAATTTGACTTTAGTGTCGAAAATTTTGCAAAAATCGATGAGGAACTTTGTTTTCGAAATTTTTCTATCTTAAGTTCAAAATCGACCAAAAATAAAATTACTTTTGTTTTAGTTATAATTGGGCTTAGTTCCTTTTACGACATTTGATCTAGGGACCATCACCCATTCACTTATTCATTCAATTTTGAGAACATTCATGTTGAAATGTGAATTGTCACTTTCAGCCCTAATGGAGGAGTCTAAATCAATTCTTCATGATTCGTGAATGGACACTTTCATTCTGCTCAGTTTCATGAGATAAATCCGAATATGAGGTCCATTTTCATGAGATAAGTCCAAAGCTCATCCTGCCTCCAAGGTCGTAAGAAATTCTTCTCGTGCTACTAGACAAACATCCAAAGTCTCGAAGGAAGAGGTCTCTCGACGAGAAAGACCGCCTGAAGCCATTCAAAGTCAAACTGTGGCTCAAGCTGGTGGATCGACAACTACTAGCATCATACTGCCCACATTGACTGATAAGGAAACACCTATAGGAAAAACACCAGAATCAAGATTGCCAGTAGATAAGGATATAGCAAGTGAACCACCTATGGCACCACTAGTCACAGCTACTTCATCGCCATTAGCTACTACTTAATCTCTTCTAAGAGATCTACTAAAGGGATTAACCGCTTTCATGGAAACCCCTGGATTTGAACCAAAAAAGCTACTAAAGTTTGAAGCCGTAAGCTTGCAAGCCTTGCAAGTCGAACAACTACTGATAGCCCAAGAACAAATAGCCGCTGAACCATCACATTCAGCTGCTCAGCTCTTTTAGCCCTCTCCTAAAAAATCTTCAACAAAAGAAGAAGGAACCTTAGAACCTGTCATTGCCAAGGACAAAGGAAAACAGGTCATTAAAGAACTTGAAGTAATCCCTGAATCGATCATATCACAGTTTGAAGGAAGTGAAGCCACAAAGGAAACCGAGGAAGTCCCTAGAGACAAGCATCGAGAAGATGATGATGATTGGGTACTTCAAAATTTCGAACCTACCGTTAGCTTTTGTAAAAGATAAAACCTTTGAATTTGATTTGTTTCTTTCTCAAGATCATGAAAATACAAACAATGCCTTTTATGATCAAGGTATTATTCTTCATCGCTTTGTTGATTTTGAATTTCTAGCAATCATGAAATTTTTCTCTCTAAGCTTTTCAAGCCCTTTCAACTCAAGTTAGTTTGCTCAATGAAAGAGGAGGTTCACCATGCTTTAGTGGCAATGTTTTATTCAAACGTTTACTTTCCAAATAGAGACTCTTTCGTCTTCACCTTTCAAAACCAGAACTATGTTGTGTCATTGGATACACTTGCTGAAATCGTCCACACTAAATACAATGTTTTCAAAAAGATTCCAATAGAGCCAAAAAAGTGTCATTTTCCATTTCTTTCTTTTATATCACCACTTTTAAGCAGTTTCCTATTCATTTGCAACAAACACCCAAAAAGTCAAACAGTTGATTTTTAGATTAACTTTTTGGTCAACTATTTAACTAAAAGTCAATCTCAGGTCAAAAATTGGTTTCACCCAAAAATATGTTAAATAGCCTTAATTTCATTCTAGCTAAGTTAATTTTTTAAAAATTCAAAGATTTGATTCAAAAATCAACCTTTTTAAGAAAAGTTAACTAGACAATTGACTTTTGGTTAAACTTTCGACCAAAAAATTTGAAAAAAAATAAAAAAATCTTCAAAATACTTTGTTTTAGTGTCAAATTGACTTTTTTTTTTATTTTTAATAACCAAGGACTCCTCCACAGGCTCCCCGTGCCCGGATGGCACCGAAGGGCCGGGCCTCTATACCTCGGGGGAGACTAGCATAGGACCCCACCACCATGGCCCCCCACTTAAGACGTGGTAGTAGCTGCGAAGTTTCGACCCTAGGACCTCTGCGATAAAGTGCCCAAAGCCGAACCAACTTAGCTACCCACCGGTAGGTGTCAATTTGACTTTTGTGTCAAAAATTTCACAAAATTCGTTTAAGAGCCATGTCTTCCTATTTTTATTTTTTTTTTAATTTGGAGTTCTAAATCGACCAAAAATAAAATTACTTTCGTTTTCATCATAATTAAGTATAATTGGTTTTACAACATTTGGTCTAGGGATATTTTTAATCCCCTTGTTCATTCAAATTTGAGAATTGCCATATTGAAAGGTGAATTGCCATTTTAAATCCTAATTAGGTGGTCAAAATCAATTCTTCATAAGTCGCAAGTGGGCAATTGTTCTCCACTCATTTTTTTTAAGATAAGTCACAATTCAAGGTCCATTTTGAGAATTTCCCAATTTGAGGGATTTCACTCCCTTGAATATAAGAAAGTCAAATAATTAAGTTTCAATTGAAAATATTCAAGTTGACCCATTCAAGATTAAGGTTCAATTTCATGAATCTAGGTCCATTTTCAATAGACTTTGAACCAATTTTGGCCTATGCCTTGTGACTTCAATTTAAGGATAATATGCAATAAATATCCTAAGCATGGGTAATTAGTCAAATAAGTTTATTGCAATATTAATTGAATTTAATTTCAATTGATTTACAATTTTGAGCAAGAATCGCAAAATTACTTGTTGTAGCCTGTTATGCTCGATTGCGTGTACCCCTAGTTTAGGTCCAATGCTTTTCAGAATAATCATTCAATTAAGTTAATAGAAATCCCATGGATGGCATTTATGGAGTTTAATTGGCTTAATTGGATCAAAATCAGACAATTTTTCCCCAAATCGGGCAAGTTTTCTTTTCAATTTGGTCCTTTGAGGAGTCAAATTACATAAATTTTGAACCCACAAATATCGTTTGGTTATGAATTAGCCAAAATTGATCAGAACCAGTCGAGAACCGATCAAGAATCAGTGAAACCAGCATAAACCAATCTGACTAGTCCAATCGGTCGTTGGAGAGGTAGGTCCATTTGACCCTATGCCAACCGATTCTGGACCTCTGATGACTAGTTCTGAGGCCCTCGCTACACGTATTTTGCTCCCATGACCTTGCATTTTCAAGATTTTACGAAATGACCATTGAATTTTGTAGATTTGCGATTTAGCCCCTAATTAGGTCCTTAATTGCAATTCTAATTTTAAATCCCAATTTTCACATTCGGACACATCCAATCGGTCATAGGACACATTTTAAGTGTGATTAGCTTTTTAAAAATTTGATTTGGCCATTAAATCAAGTTTTTGACTATCAGATTGAACCATCGACCAAGATTTGTCGATTAGGACCTAGTGTAAAAGCCATTTCCCCTCCAATTTTCAAAAGGGGGCTCATTTTCTATAGAATTCTCTCTCAATAAAACAACACAATTCTCTCTCTTGAATCACTCTCTCCCGTCAACTCTCTCTCTCTTTTCTCCTCCGCATTCGACTGACGGCCACTCGCATTTAGGCCCCATCAGTGAGTTCGCCGCCATCACTTGGCCCTCTGATCTCCCTCTCTCTCTCTCTCCTGGAGCTGATCATAAGGCTCCCTAGTTTCATAGGCCTCCGCATCTTTCTCTCTAGCGGCCGTTTCCCACAACAACGCAACACCGGCATCCATTGCGGTATTGGATCTGGCCGAGTTTACTGTCGTGATCGATGGTCCGATGATCTCTTCAGGTGGTTTGACCACCATCAACCGATCTCTAGGAGAATCTTTGATTGGTTGGTGGTCGGGGCCTCATTGGACAGCCACCAAAATAGCTTTGGTAGTTGATCTTCTTGTCGCGGGTCCAAATAAGGACCGGTTATGTTCCAAATCAAACCGGTTGTCTAACCAACCCCTTGGCCGTCCACGGTGATCCAATCGTGATTCTTGGAGATCCGATCATGTTCCGGTGAAGGATGTTTCATTTGATTGCATCCAAAATCGAAGAGAAACACAAAAAGGTTAGTATTCTCGAACTTGAATCCGATGAGGTAAGATCAGCGTATCCGACCGGGGCAAGGATTCAAGATTAGATCCATATAATATGCTTATATCTGATGTGGATGAAGTTGTTTGATGATTTGCTGAAGTTCATTGTGGATTGATCATGAGTTTGTTGTTGGTTTAACTTGATCTTTGATAATCTGCAATTTTCGTAACTTTGTGAGTAGCTTACTATTTTTGCTTGATTGAGGTCCTAGATGAGTTTTTTTTTACTTCGATCCCTACTAGGATTAGAGAATAGACTTCAAGACCTTCAATTTGATAGGGTCGTAGACCTCGAGTGGAGGTCGTTTGGTTGTTAGAAAACACCTTGGAAATCAGTAAATTCTATAGTAGTTTTAGGTTGATTTATGGTTTTGTCTTTGTTTCGATTTTTTATTTTGCTATTTTTGTGTTGAGATTTGTCCCAAATTGCCTTGAGTATGTCATATATTTGTTTTGGATTTTTCGGAGATGTTTTGGTCAGTTAAAATCGCTTAGAACGGACCATATGTTGTTCAGCCCTGCACTAATCTAAGTTGATTTTTTTGTGAAATTGTGTTTGTAGCTGAGTCCATTTAGCTTCAAGATCTCCATAAGACTTGAAATACATGTCATGTGCATTCCAATAGATGTATGATTTGCATGATTTAATGATCATTTGATATGTCAATTGCATGCCCAAATACGTTAGGGTTCTGCTACAATTAGACAATCTCGTAACATGCATTTTTTTTTTGCTATTTTCACCTAGATTTGTATGATCTCAATTAAGTCTCGATTCCTAATAAAAAACGTTCATCATTCACACTCTACCTATGGAATTTTTCATTGGATTTTCTGAATATCATTAGATAGTAAAAATTAAGCATGTTCTGTGATGTTGAGGTTAGATCTAAGGCTTATCATGAATATATTAAAACATGTCTGTAAAATGCACATCATTTAGTTATTGTTGTTAGGTCCATTTAATTAGAAATTGCTCGTCATTAGAGTTAAGTCATTAGATTAATTTAGATTGCACATTTAGTTATTGAATTTTTTTTACTCATGTCATATAATTTAGGTTATACTGCCATGTCATACCATTTCATGCTAGATTAAAAGCGTTGCATTGCATATGGATTTATATTCTCATTAAATTTATGAAAACAAAAATTGAGTGATTGCGTATTAATTAGAATTCATATCTAGGATCATTGATGTGAATTATGTTCTAACATTGTAGATGCTTTCGTTGTTATGAGGTAAGTTATGCATTTTTTTATTTGCTTTCTTGAGTGTTATTGGTGGTTTGCGTACCCGCATGATCACCTCACATGTTAAGGAAGTAAATTAAAATTAATTCAAGCTGCCTGCAAAACATTTTTTCGAAATAAAAGAGAAAGGTACCGAAAGGTAACTAGGAAAGTCTAATGTAACCAAGTCCCCGTATCCAAAGTCTCTAGTTTGTAGAAGTAAAATAATTACCCAATTATTTTACTTAGGTGTCTAATCGACCTATCGTAAACCAATTAGTGACGACTCCCTTTTGTGTGCAAAATATTTGAATTTACGTCACGGATTGGTATAGGCTTGGGAGAGCCCAAGCTAAGTGAGACTTAGTAATCCATTAGCCTAATTTTAAGTGGTACACCCGAAATTTTGGTTGCGATAGCTTGGCGACTCCACTGGGGATTAGAGTTAAAACTCTTAGTGGACTTAGGCCAATTTTCTATTTAATTTGAAAAAAAATGTTTTTGTTTGGTAGCGAGGATTCCAGGTACGTCCTTAATGTTTAAGGTGTTAAATGTTCTTGTAGGATGTGAGGTTTAAGGAAAAGTGTTTGCTGACCTTTGTTTTGCAGGGAGGTGTAGAGATGTATGGTTTACTTTCATTTATGAAGTTTTGCTTGATATAAACTGTTGTGCATGCCTTACATTCACACTACACTCTTGCACACACAACTCGCCACTGGACCTAGGCCGCATAGGATTATTTAGGATGGTATTGAGATAGATAACACTCTGACCGCATATCCGTGGTACGAGCCGCCCATTTCAATCCTAAAATTACTTTTTTGGTGTCAAGAGTACCCACTTCGGTCCGCATGCCCGTGACCAGGGTTGAGTCTTTGACCAAGTTGGAGTCATGAGGACCTGACTTAGTCTGCATGCCCACAACTAGTCCAATCATCCTTGTGACTTCACTTTGCTAAGCTTGTCTAGAGTAGAAATCGAGCCTCACATCCCATGTGCATGTCTATGTGATTGCCGTCAATTTTTCTTGGTGAAGTAAGTCTTTTATCCCTATACCATGCAATTTATTTCGTCGTGCTTTTGGTCAGTCCATGACAATTTAGGTCAATCATTGATTTAACTCCTTTGTCAATTAGAGATGAAATGAGGAAATTGTCATGCATGAATCATTTGTAAAAAATCTCTAGAGAATTTATTTTCAATTCTTGTCTAGGAAATTTGGTTCTTGCTAGGGTGTCCTATTTTCATTTTTCTAGCTCATTTTTAGGAAATTCCCTTATTGCACGAACTTTTCATAAAAAATGAAAAATCGATTAGATCATTATCATGGATTGGCTCTCTATTTACACCTCGTGCTTACATATTTTCATTCATTTTAAATTAGGTGATAATGGACCCCTCACGTTTGCCCATAATTACGCGATCAAGAGCTAGAATGACTGATCAAACTAAAATGCGTGATCGTATGTCCGCTATGGAAGACCAACTCCAACATTTAGTCACCTTTATGCAGTTTCTGACAACTCAAAACCAATCCCTCCGAATGGATTTGACTCTTGCACCTGCTCTCCTTGAGATTGTAGTTCTGAAGCAAGCAAACAGGGCCTAAATGGGCGATGACAACATCCTTGAATTGGAAGATGACCCACTATTGGTCACTGCCGAATAAACTAAGCTTGACAATGTCCTTAAGACAGAGAAAGCGGAAGTGATGGACACTTTAGGGCAGCCAAGTGGCAAATTCGATTATTGGGTAAAGTATTCAGCTCCTCCCAACTTTTATATTGATCTCCACGACATAGTTCCAGACGGATGGGATGGCATGGACGATCCGACGCCTCCAAAGACAAAGAGCTCTGATGACACCTTGGAAGGAGTCACAAGTCTGTTCAATGACCTCTTCATAGGAGCCAATGGCGAAGGACCTTGGGAAGACATCGACGTTAGCCCACAAGAGTAACTTGTTACTTTTGCACATTCCCTTACGCGGGAATTTTTATTGCTTTTTCTAGGAATGTTTATCATTTTTTTATGAATTTTTTTTGCATTCTATCGATTTATTCTTTTACTCTCTTTTTAGGGATTAGGAATCACAATTTCCATTCCAATAATGTAATTCATTTGATTCTATTCAATGAAATTACAAATTTATTTCCAATTTTAAGGGCATAATGGGATACACCAAACTAGTCCAGGGACGATATCCAACCATAAAAAAATATCATTCATGGAGAAATCTTGAGAACTAGACTTTCTCATGCTTCCTCCCAAAAGCATTTTTGGAAACAAAAGCATTTCACTATTAAAAAATATGTTCCCAAAACTTATAGCAGATTAAACCGGTTTGTTTGTCTGACTCATTCACTTCTTGTCTCAGAGCATAATTCTATAACTTGTTATGACAAGGGACATCTAAAAATAGCGTATCAAGTTTCAATGATCATAAACTTGACTTGTGATCAATGGGCCTAGAGCACACTTGCAATGAAAAGCATATTTGGGGCAAGTAAAAGAGGAGCGTGAATCTTCGGTGAAAGATCCTTGCGGCAAGTTTGCTCCAAATTACAGCGGCCCATATGTGGTGAAGAAGGTACTTCCTGGAGGTGCCTTAATCTTGGCAGAAATGGATGATCGTGAGTTTTCTACTCCAGTCCATTCCGATGCTGTTGAGAAGTATTACCCATGGTAGAATTTGTTGTGTCATATTTTGAACTGCAAGCATTTTTATAATGAATAAATTGCCTCAATAAGTTGCAAATTCAATCGTTCAAATTTGTTGCAAATCTTGCATGTTTTCCTTGATGAATTATGTGAGATAAGTTGAATATATCAAATGGGATAGTTTGGAACGATGAAAGGCAAGCCTTATTCCATACATTGTTTCATACACTAATCCACAGTGAGTTGTGTGGAAAAATTCCATGCCTACGAGGAAAAGGGTGATCTTGTTAAAGGTACGTCAACCGAGGTGATGAGAGGCAGTTTCTTCTTTTGCCCAAAACACTATGGGTACACCTATTGTTTAGCCCCTTAAGCTCACACACATGAAGAGCTTTTTAAATTATCCTTGTCAAGGATCATCCCATACTAGGACCAAATTTGAAGTGAATGATAGGGATTTTCTTACTCACAATTGCATCAATTTTCGAGTATTGCTTTAGCAATGTAACTTATACGATAATTGAAGTGCTCTAGGACGACAAAGAGCAATTCTTTCTCTATCCTATACACTTTTATCCATTGCATAGCCCATTTGAGCCTATGAATTCATTTCATATTAAACCCAATTGGTGATCATCCCCCACACTGGGGTAAGGCAAAAAATTTAAAATAACATGGTTTACAATGTTGATGAAAAATTAAGGCTGTGTGAGTCCAGAGAAAGTGAGTGCAAAAATGAATGGCATGAAAAAGTAGTGTGCCTGGTAAAAGCAAAGCCGATGCCCAAAGAGAAAAATCAAACACTTGATGAAGTGAGTTATATCCCCAACAAGGCGGTACTAAAAAAAAAAAAAAACTCAAATGCTGAGTTGTTATAATCAATGGAGTTGTGATGTGTAGAAGATCTTCGATGGTGGGGAAGAAAATTGGTGAAAATGTCAAGATGATCACCAACTTTGATCTCCTAAACACTTTTTGAGCCTAATGATCCTTTTGCTTCTCAATCATGAACCAAGCCTACATTACGTCCCTTGGAAAGTCTCTTCAGATTATGGCACTTGAATTAACGTAAAAGTTCATATGCTTGAAAGCATCGCTTGAAGAAGTGCGAGTAAGACAATTTCTACCTCGTTTCATTGTTTCTTGACTTGTAAACCCCAAGATTATTGTGGATTATCACTCATTTTTCATTAGCCTCAACTCGAAGAGTCTCCTTTGTTAAGCCGTTGACCAAACCCACATTATGGTCCTTGTTAAAGACCTCTTAGATTGGTAGGGTTGTATCACTTGCGAGATTGCTTGGACTCTTGTTTGGCATGACAATGGTAAGATAGAGTGATTGTCAAAATCCTGCATGAAAGGTCAGGATGAAATGGGTCTTTTAATGAGGATGAGTGAAAAGTCCTTTCAAATTGAAAGATTCCTCATTTGACACATCCATGACACTCATGTGTTCATATTAGAATATCCTTTTGAAATATTTCCCAATGGAAATTAGGTAATGCAAGATTGATAGAAAGCATCACGCATGAATCTCACTTGAATTAATGCATGTCTGTGATTATAAATGCATGTTGCCTCTCCTATGAGCATGTTTTACAGGAGACATTTCCCTGAGGATCAGAGATGCTACCAAGTAAGTGTATCTCTATCCATACTTTCAATACTTGTCATTGCATAGGTATTCCTATTCAAGTGCACTGACACTTGACTCGATTGAGCTATCCCTAAAAATTTTTCTCCAAGATTAAGTCTGATTCAGGTGACTGAAGAAAAGTTCGGGTCCTAGCCAAGCAAAACCTTATACTAGGCGACCGTAGAAAGATATGGATCCTAGACAATATTTGCTGCTCTAACAGGCGACCACAGAAATGTATGGGTCTTGGAAAAACAATTTCTCATTCAGGAGACCATAGAAAGGTACAAGTCCTAAAAAATTAATTTCATTCGTCAAGGCAACTGTAGAAAGGTACGGGTCCTAGACACAACCAAACACTTTGCCATACTTGTCTATCGTAGAAAGGTACGGGTCCTAGGAAAGCGGTTTTCTTACAAAGTCCTGTTGCTATGCTGGGCGACTGTAGAAAGGCATGGGTCTTAGACATGTAACCAACTATCTTGAATCATTTTACCCTCCTGAAGGTAAGATATTTCAGGTAGGTTCCTTTGACATCTTAGTCTAGATCTGGATGTCTTACTTATTTTCATCAAAACATTTCACTTTGGATGTAAATGCTTTTCAATCTTTCTTGTTATACCTTAATCTGGATCTAGGTATTTCGAGTTCCAAAATCTTGACATCTCAGTCTGGATCTGGATGTCTTGATTCTTTTCTTTTAAACATTTCACTTTGGATGTAAATGTTTTTCAATCTTTCTTGCTATACCTTAGTCTTGATCTAGGTATTTCGAGAACAAAAATATTAACATTCCAGTATGGATTTGGATGTCTTAATTCTTGTCGTTGAACATTTCACTCTAGATGTCAATGTTTTTCGATCTTTTTTGTTATACTTTAGTTTGGATCTAGGTGTTTCGAGTCCAAAATCTTGACATCTCAACCTGGATCTGGATGTCTTAATTCTTTTCATTAAACATTTCACTCTGGATGTGAATGTTTTTCGATCTTTCTCGTTATACCTTAGTCTAGATCTAGGTATTTCGAGTTCAAAAATTTGACATCTTAGTTTGGATCTAGATGTCTTAATTATTTTCGTTGAACATTTCACTTTGGATGTGAACATTTTTCGATCTTTCTCATTATACCTTAGTCTAGATTTAGGTATTTTGAGTTCAAAAATATTGACATCTTAGTATGGATATGGATGTCTTCATTCTTTTCGTTGAACATTTCACTCTGGATGTGAATGTTCTTCTCAGTCTGGATGTTTTAATTTATTACCTATTAGACTCTTCAAGAAACCTAAGTAAAACTGGGTACTTGTGGAGTAAATGGGATTTATCATGTACCTCAAGATACTCTATTGCACTAATGGCTAAGTAACTGTAGGTACGTTCCTTTCTTTCACATCATGCATTTGCATTAGCATTTCCATGCACCATATAAATTGCATTTTAAAATGGGATTCATTTTCCGACAAAAAAATTTAAAAAATAAAAAAAACCAATCATTTAGTGCATGTGCATGATCAAAATTTAGGTTTCAATTTGTCTTTGAAGGCAATTTCTATGAGCTCACCTTCAAAGATGGGCAGTTGTTGACACTTAAATTTTAGCGATCCAGTCATTTATTTATTACATAGAAAATTAGGGGGTAATTTTATCCGTAAAAAAATATTAATTGCATAGCATATAAATTTAGGTGCATTTATTTTTAATTTGCATTTTTTGCATTGATTTATTGGACCGGTGGCGGATGGGTTCGAATTAGTGGTTCTGAGCTTTAAATTGACAAGTTGAACTGGGCCCATGGAGAGAGCAAATTGGCCTGAGCCTTTTTTTTTTTTAAATGACAAAAAAAATTATGTAAATGGAGATTTGATATGATATTACGGTAGATTTTTGGAATTTAAGAAAATCACATTGCAATCCTATCTTTAGCAATAGGTAATAAAATCAGTGGAGAATATTTAGGAGATGGGGAAAATAAAAGGATTTTTGTGATCGAGAGGTTATAGGCAATCTTTGTGAGATGAAATATTCAAAAAAAGATTGCAATTGTTTTGCCTATAAAAGGGTGTGTACGGAGGTCGATCAAGGGGGCTCTTTCTCGGTTTTCGAAGAAAAAAATTCACCAAAGGGAAAATAGAGTTTTTAGGCTCTAGGAAGAAGAAAAGTCAACAAAGGTTTTGAGGTTTCTGCTGAAAAGCAAAAAACAGCAAGAAAAGAGAAAGGGATGTGTGGAGGGAGTAGAGGAAGCAAGAAGGAAGCGGCTAATCAGCAGGGAAAGAAAAAAGAAAAGGAAAATATCAAAAAGACTGTTCATCTTCCTCGTGTCTTCGCATCGCTCGAACCACCAGCTCGCCTCATCACTCACACTATCGCCTCACCGACGAGTCCGCACCATCGCCACTGTAGCTACGACCCAGCCACGCCATTGCACCCACGACCCAGTCGTGCCACCACACCCCCATGCTGATGCCTCCGCCTCTTGCTTCGCCACCCTTGCTCTATCCGAAATCGTTGCTACCTCTGCTTTCTCTGCCTCTGCTTCGACGACCCAGCTTTGCTCTGTCCCTGCTACCACCTCGCCCCACCGGATGCCGAGTTGTCGCCACCCTGTAGCGCCAGAAGCCCCGATGCCTTGCTCCGCTTCTGCCGTAGCCGATCTACTGTGTCTACCAGCCCTAAGTCCCTTGCCGAGCCCTCCTGCTGCCGCGTTTTCCTTTGCCACGCAACTCCCGCAACCCCTCGCTTCCCCGACGATCGGTGCTCTCTGCCCTTGCTGCTAATGCCACCGTTCCGCTTGCGAAGCCGTCGTTACTGCCGATCCGCTCCACCAACTCGATAAAGCCATCGCCATGCGACGATGTTGCTTCCCTTGCCCTGTCCGCGATCCACCCACAACGCTTGAGTTTATCACCTAGCCCAGCTAGTTCTTTTGCCTTCTTCCGAGCTGCTTCGCCCTACTCATCACGGTTGCCCGTGTCGGAGCTCGACGGCTGCAATCGGGCGACCGGCGGTGACCCACCACGAAGCTACCGAATCGTGGACAAAAAAGCAAGAAAAAAGAAAATAATAGGAAAATTAAATTAGGTAGTCTTTTCTATTTGTTTATTATTTTATTTGATTTTATTTGATTTTTTTGGTAGAATTATTCCATGATGTATGATTGAGATTCCAACATGAAATAGTCTCTCAAATTGGGGATTGTTAGTCTGAATTTCGCGCCCGAAATCCGACTCGCAATCACTTGTGAAATCATCAATCCGATCTAACGCCCGAGATTTGATTCGCGATTTATTTAAAAATTGACACGTCATTGCATGTTAGGATTGCATGTTTATTAATTATAGATTTAGATAATTTCTCTTAGATAGATTGCATGTTTTGGTTAGGAAAATAAAAATCATGCACATGTCATATAGAATTAGGATCATGAAATGCACGCCATTTTGTTATTGTTGTTAGGCCCATTTAATTAGAAATTGCTTGTCATTAGAGTTAACTCATTAGATTAATTTAGATTGCACATTTAATTATTGCATTTTTTTTACTCGTATCATATAATTTAGGTTATACTGCCATGTCATTTCATTTCACATTAGATTGGAAGCATTGCATTGCATATGGATTATATTCTCATTAAATTAATTAAAAAAATCGAGTGATTGCATGTTAATTAAAAATCATATATAGAATCGTTGATGTGAATTCTAATCTAACATTGCAGATGCTTTCATTGTTATGAGGTAAATCATGCATTTTTTTTATTTGCATTCTTGAGTGTTATTGGTGGTTTGCACACCCGCATGATCGCATCACATGTTAGGAAAGTGAATTAAAATTAATTCAAGCTACCTGCAAAGCATTTTTCCGAAATAAAAGAGAAAGGTACCGAAAGGGAACTAGGAAAGTCTAGTGTAACCAAGTCCCCATACCCAAAGTCTCTAGTTTGTAGAAGTAAAATAATTCTCCCGTTATTTTACTTAGGTGTCTAATTGACCTACTATAAACCGATTAGTGGCGGCTCCCTTTTGTGTGCAAAATATTTGAATCTAAGTTGCGAATTGGTATGGGCTGCTAAGTGAGACTTAGTAATTCATTAGCCTAATTTTAAGTGTTACACCTGAAATTTTCGTCGTGACAGAAGGATACTTAAGTGCCAAAAGTTTGGGAAGTGACACTGAAGTGCCAAAATTAGACCAAAATGGATCACTTAAGTGCCACTCTGGCCAAAATTCGTTCAAAATACTAACGTGGCAATTTTCCGGTAAAGGAAGTGTAAAACGACGCTATTTTGGTGCTAATGTGGTAAAAAAAATTAATATAAAAATTAATTAAATTAAATTTAAAATTTAATTTATTTAAAATAAAATAAAGGTATTGAAAAAATAAAAATTAAAAAATATATTAAAATATATATTTTAAGAAAAGGGGAGGGGGGCAAGTGACTAAGGGTGAGCCCTCGCCACCGTTGTTGAAAGGGCTGGCAATGGAGGGAGGAGGGTCGGCCGAGGTCGCCCGGCCGCCCAAGGGCCGGCAACCCCGGCCGATTGACGACGAGGGCTTACGAGCCCTCGTCAAATCTGGGCAAGAGCCACGACCCTCGCCTAGATCTAGGCAGGTGGCGACCCTTGGCCCAGCCAAGCGAGGTCGCCTACCCTCACCCAAATTTGGTGAGGGCTCGCGGGTCCTCGCCGCCGACCCTTCTGGCGACGGTGGCGGTGAGGGCTCAACTCTCCCGCCCGCCCCCCTCCCACCTTTTTTTTTTTTAAATTTTTAAAATTTATTTTTAAATGGTTTAAATAAATTTAATTAATTTTTATATTAATTTTCTTACCACGTCAGCACCAAAATGGCATCATTTTTGTATTGTTTAGCCACATTGCTTTGCCGGAAAATCGCCATGTCGGCATTTTGGCCGGATTTTGGCTAGATTAATACTTTAAGTGATCTATTTTGCTTCGATTTTGGCACTTAAGTATCACTTTCCAAACTTTTGGCACTTAAGTATCCCTCCGTGTCAAGTTTTTGCACTCTAGGTGTCCGTACCTCCCTTCTTGACATTGAAACATGCATTATGAGCTTTACGTTCATATATTGCATGACATGATTTAACATCATTTGATATGCAAACGTTATGCCTCAATTAGGCTAGCTACAATTGAAAATTGTCAAGCATGTCATTTTAGTTCTAAGCCATTTTGCGATGTCAATAACTTCTATGTTTCTTTCGCATCTCGAACTAGGTTAGATGTTTTACCTAAATCATTCTTGCATCCAATTCTTTGTTGTATGCGAATTTCATGCCATTCATGCATTGTTTAAGTGATGTTTTGAACTTTTAAACATAAAGCATATTTTGTCTTTTTAATGGTTGACAAGTGCACTTTCACGAACATCAATTTTTTACCTTCAATTCGACTTTGATTGCACTTGGACCCTTCTAGGAAGTCGCAGGACTCGTCTAGATGTTTCAAATGCCATTAATTTATGAGATTTTCTTACCATTTGACCCATTTTCAATATTTTTTTTAAGTTAGATTAGAATTCTGACTTAGGTTAAATTCGGAATCCTTGTATTACCCTTGTTTAGTCAGCCTTTTGCTATTTTTGTGTATTTTTTCTCTAGAGATTCTTAGATCACACCCTCAACAAACTTTGATTGGCATTCTTTGGAATATGTTGTAGTGAAATTTTATATTTTTCAGACCCCGTTTACTAGGTCAAATTTCACTTGCAATGGCATGTTACCTTGCTGTTTGATGAAACTTTTGAAACGACATCAAACATCATTGAATTTATACAAATGCTCACATGGCCCGTTTCAGAAAACTTTCTTAATAAAGTTTGATCCTTATAATGTTGTGCAGGTTGTGTGATTTTCGTAAGGACAGATAATCGATGGATCCTTTTCAATTTTGTTGAATTTTTTTTTGTCTTGTCAGTGATGTTCTATTGTAAATCCTTGTTGTGATTTTCTATTAGGACTTTTTAGGATGACTTGCTTGTTGAATAAGGGTTCATCGTTTCCATGAAATCCGTTCCAAATTCTTTGATCTTCATTGTCAAGAATTTTCAATAAATGAAATAATCTTTTGGTCACATTTTCTCCAAAATTGATTTAAAATGTTGATGTTGCATATCAAAATAAATTTGATACATGTGATGCTTCTAACATCAATTGTTTAGAATCCTTTAAAAATCTTTTGATTTAATATTGGAATTGTCATGGTTTGGACCATATTTAAAATGCTTGCAATGTCTGTGAGTGCATGATATGCGAGCCCCAGACTAGCCTTGGCAATTAAATGCGTTTCATGGCCAAGATGTTCCTTGTCTAAAATGTTTAAAATCTTTCAAATGCTTGATTTGACATCCAAATTGTCAAGTCTTTGAATGCATTTAAAATGTCTACAACGTTTGTGAGAGCATGATATGTGAGCCCTAAACTAGCCTTTGTAAATAAATGCCTTCCCTAGCCGAGACATCCCTTTGTCCAAAAGTCTCGTTTTCCTTTCTCAATACAAACCTTTTGAAGCATCACATGAACCACACACATGCATGAAACCATTCCATTTATTATAAATGCTTGTAATTGTAATTGGCGTATGTCCATTGAATAAGTGACCCGCCAATGATTCACTTAAATTAATTGATTGTTTGAGAAATAAGGCTCAAGGGCTTGCATGCATATTTAATTCTTGCTGATGCATGTGAATTTTAGTTGTATGTTAGGTACAATGCTTAATTCCATGGGTAAAATCTTGGGATTCACCTAAAACATATTCTAGGGACTTATAAGCGTTAATGGCCACGTGAGAACACATATGGTTACTAATGGCTATAAGTCATAAAAATGAATTAGGTAGGCATCTAGAGGGACCAATGCATGAACTGCAAAGCTTGACCCCAAGGCCCTATTTGTTCATTGGTGTACATGATTTCCATATTTCATTTAATTGATTGTTTCTCATGCTTTTTATTTGTTTTGTCATGAACGATTGTTTCTTTTTTCATGTAAGTACTTAGCCTAGATTTAGGTTAGGAATAGATTAGGCCTCGAAGATGGAGATCCCTTGAGACTTGAAGACAATGGAAGATCAATGTCTTATCCGACCGTGACATTGTAGCCATTTTTTAGATATATGTTTCAGGTTTCTTCATTTATATAAATACTTGATGAGTTGTGGGTTCTTTTCTTTCTTTTTATTTCCTTTGAGCTTTAGGGTCGCATGTTAGATTTATTGTTTTCCTCATAACTATATACTTGGTTGTTTATTTACCATATCATCTTTAAATTCAATTGTGTGTTTTCTTTTCCATCTCATAGATATAGAATTGCATACAAATGACCATCCACTCATGATTATTTAGTTTAAGTTCATCAATCCCGAAAAAGTAAAAAGAAATGCATACACATTAGGTAACATGACATACTTTTAGATATCGAAAGGGTGCTAATAGAAATATCAGCATAACCCAAGTCTCCAAACCTAGATATCTTGTTGTGTAGAAATCGATGGACAACTCTTGACCCTTGATTGGGTTTTCTATCTAACCCCCGAAAATGAGGCTAGCGATGACTCCCATCTTTTTAGGATTGTTTAGACAACTAGTTAAAAAATAAACTCATTGTGAGGCATATGGGCCTTGATGAGGTTCATCGCGGTTTAGCATACTTAATGTGGCAGTAGCCCAAAGGATGAAGTGATACCATCCTTATAGATGAAGTGTGCTATCAAGAGGGCTATCACAGTAAAGGTAACTTGAAATTTGATATCCACACGCAAACTCCTCCTTTGAGGTGTGTCACCTATGTGGGTGTAAATCACAACACTTTCCGCTATCACGCAAGGTACGAGCTTGGGAGAGCTCATAACTGTAATCGAGCAAACTCATAATACGAGTGTACAAGGTGCGAAAACCTAAGAGCACAAGTCCCCGTCGGTGCTCCACTCTAGACTATTAGAATAGACTTGACTTTGATAAAGACCATGTTTCAAAAGTCAGGGTTGACAAACTCATCCCGATACCAAGCAAAATCTATTAGGACACCATATCAAATCATGTGAGAGGCAAGTAAAGCCGACATTTTTACTAATTTGAAAGATAAGGATAAATCATGAGTGAGTACAAAACTTAGCAAGTAAAAGTCTACTAGACTATACTATGTGAATCTACCACTATTGATGCACACAAATCCCAAATATAAAATATAAGTAATCGAAATAACTCAACTTGGCTTTCTCAACTCAAAGTATTAGTTGATCTAAAAGAAACTCGTGGAAATAGCATAATAGTAAGAAAATGGAAATTTGAGAGCCTTCAATAAGTATCTTTGGTTTAACTTTAGCCACCACCATATTTCGAAGGGAACTATTTTACACCCCTCTAGGCATCTCACATCTCAACTAGCATTGCAAGGACCTCCGAGGAACCCTTGTTACATCACCTAGGCATCCAAAGGGCATCATGTTACATCCCTCTAGGAATCTCCCACCCCATTTGGCATTGCGAAGACCTCCGGGAGACCCCTATTACATGCCCCAAGAATTTGGGGGCATTGTGCTCACACCCCATAGGGTATCTCAAGGACCTCCACAGACCCTTGTTACATCCCCCACGCATTCAGAGTGCGACATCCTGAAATTCGAGCCCTCTAAGGGATGAATGAATGTAAATTTCATTAATGCATTGTTGGTTGATCTCACTTGGAATTGATCACTCCTGAGATATTGACCTTGAGGAGAAAGGCTAATGAGGACAGAACTTGTATGACTAAAGAACTTGACCTGGGCAAATGACTTGACCGTTAGACTTGTGTGAGGACGATCCTATAGATAGGCAGGCCGATTTCGAGGATGACTAGAAGTCTATTTGCGGACAAAACATAATAGAACAACTAATGATTCTGTTTACTATTATCGAGCCTGCAAACGACCCTAGGTCGATCGTCAGTAATCGTGTACTCTGAAATAAGAATCTATCCTTCGCAATTTCATGTAGTCAAGGATGTCCATGTGCCGAGATGTCTTGAACATGGTTTTGCACAAGTCGGTTATGCATGAATCCTCAAAGCTGCCTATCAATCTAAGTTATACCCAAAATGGCATTAGGGAGAAATTGACATGACATGAGAACCCAAGATTGGACTTCAAATTATCGGGAACATTTGGGACAGACTTTGGACAATGCTACTTCGACAGTCAACAGTCAACAGTGCCAATCAAACCAAGGATGGGGAAGAAGGACTTACGGACCGAGGAAATGAGCCTAAGAGGATGTGGGACAAGAGCAAAGCCAGTGTGAGCCTTAGGCTCAAGGTGGGACAGCCATCATGGTAGGCCCAAGGCAAGCAAGTGAGCCCATTTGGCCCAACCCACCATTTTATCTTCCAAGCCCATTATCTAACCTTAAGCCTTTTTGAGCCCAATTAATTCCAAAGCCCATTCCTATTCATTTCCTAGCCCATTTTTGAGGCCCACCCTTCATTTTCAGTCCAAGGGCAGATTGGGAAATTGTGTAAGGTGGAAATGACCATTTTGCCCCTAGACTATGTGGATAAAGGCAAAAGAAGAGAGAGAAGATGATGTCATCTTGCATGGGGACTTGGGGCAAGCTTTTAGAGCCTTAAGGAGGTCTTTGCTTTAGCTCTATCTTCACTCTCTCTCTTCCTCCTTCAATTGAAGCAAATTCGTAGCCCCTTCTCTCCATTGTTTCTTCATTTTCCTTTTTTTGCTCCAACAAACCTTTCTCCAAAGACAAGAGTTGATTGTTGCCTTCCCATGTGAATCAGCTCTCGTGCCACCCACCACTGTGCTCAAGACATCCAAACCGTCTGCCTGGACTCGGCCGTTCGCCAGTTGAAGCCGCCGGCTGACCTGCCGGTCGGCCAAAAGCTGCTGCTCGCCGGACTGCCTAGCAACTTGACCACCTGCACTGTTTCACCTTTGCAACCTATTTTCACCTAACCTAGCCACCAGCAAGTCCCCCTTGACCCCTAGGTGCCGCCGATCGCCGGAGCTCCGGCCAAGCCTTTCAGCTTTTTTCACACCTCTGCAGTCCAGTTTCCAGAGTTGCAGTGAGAGGTAGAGTTTGTTGCTACTGTTTTGAACTTGGGACCACCTTGGATTGTCGTCATTGAGGTTCCCGTGTGTCTCCTTCGTCGTCATCGCCACGTCCGTGTATCCGGCCCACTTAATGGGTGAGTTTAACTCCTAATCCGTCGATTAATGCCTAAACTTGCTTAAGGTTGCTTTAGTTAGTGTTAATTCTAGTTTAGGATATTTAATTAAGTTGTATTAGTCCTAAGATAGTTGGTTAGATGAATAGTTAAGATTAGCTTAGCTTAATCTCGATTTATTTGCTTAATGATGCTTAGGTGTTTAATTAAGTATGTTTAGCTTTAATTGATTGGTTGTTTACTTTAATTAATGATTTTTAATTTAATGTATTAATTATTTAATTCTTGAATTAGACTGTTCACAAGTTACTATTCACGATTATTGTTCACGCGCCTCGTTCACGAGTAATGTTCACAAAGTTATTGTTCATGCAGTTCACAGAGTGCTGTTTACGCGCACTGTTGATCCAAGAGTGGAAAATTTCCTTATTTCATGTGTTTTGAATTTATGAGGTGATTTGGATGTGTCATTGCATGGACATTGACATGAATCACATGGAGTTCTAAAAAGGGAATATATGTTTTGTTCAAGAGACACGGGAATTGACTGATTTTCGGGAGACGAGATTGAGATTCCATTTGTTTAAGGGATTGTTCTTGCAAGCACGTATCATATATGCGTTGGCTAAATGCTTAAAGAGAAAAGGGGAGTCTTAGTGGTGTGCTTGTGTGATTAAGAGTTGAACCATCACCCAATGGAAGTTTGAGGGCGATACCTAGCGGGAATGGGAAGTCGGTCGCAGTAGATTTTGCACCGATGCCCCTCTTCGGGATACCGTCTAAATGGAAGTTCTAGACATAACCGTGCCCGATGGGGTGGGACAAAGCCCAATTTTTATTGGTAGCCCGGCGGAAGTCGGATGATCATTGATTGGAAAGTTGGCCATGGCCGGGAAGTCGTTAATGACCGGAACACACGTGAGTGTTGAGTTGGTTGGGCCTTATTATGAGGCAAAATTGTGTGGCATGGTATAGATCATGTCATAATGATTTTACTTTATAATCACAACCCATGTGATCTTTTGATGCGTGATAGGTGGTGCACTAAAGTGCAAGAGTGTATGAGAATCATAATGTCATTGGTTCCGATTATGCATGAGTTGATCACAATGTTTATTGTAAGCACGCATGAATTGATAACATGCAAGGTGTGGCAATGGCCAGGTGAGATCGCTTGTGATGCGATTCATATATGATTGATGAACTGCATCATCTAATGACCATGTGCATTGCGTGTATTGTGTTGAGATTCAATGTGCAGGGTATGGCATACCAGGTAAGGTTGCATGCGAATCAATTTGTTGATTGTTGGTTGTTAGTCATGATTTATTTGTGGGGTGGTTTTGTAGAGATATCCTGAATTGAGTTAGTGTTCTAATCGGGGGCTTAGGGGACAACTCGCTGAGATTTTATCTCACTAGTTATTGTATAACCACTTTCGGGTCTTTAGAATGACACTTTTGCCAATGAGGTTCAATATCCTTAAGGACTGGGATACTGTTGTGACGCACCACCGCTTCCCGGGTCAGGCGCATTTGTACGAGAAATATCTCTCAACCATCTCAGTGGATGAGGGATCGGGGCAATGGATACCCCATTGGTTTCTAGCGTGGTTCATTCGAGATGGCGATTTGTTGATCGATCCCTGAGAGGTTTTGACAGGCCGCTCGGTAGGGGCCTCGAGCACGCTGATTGGGATCCCATGGAGTTGGACCCTCCTAACAATGCAATGGAGAATCCTGGCCTCGCTTCACCGGTGATCGATCGTACGCCTCCAACTATGACTCAATAGAGTTTGAGTCCCTTAGGTTTGAGTGACTATAGTGCTGAACCTAAGGGTCTTTTTTTTTTGTGTATAGTTGGATTAGCCTAGCCTAGTTTTTTTTTTTTTTTTTTTTGGTCTGGCATAGAGGATGGATAACCCCTCTATTGAGCTTGTAGATCGGAAATGATCGTCCATAGGTTAACCCAATATGAAAATGCATATATGAGTAGATGTTGTGTTTTTGCTGCTCATCTCACTATCCCTGTTTGATTGCTTAATTGTCTGTTTGATGGGGAGATGGTTCATTTTCCGCTTGCTCATAATGAAAGATTAAAAATGAAGGGTTGGTGACAAGTCCTTGGACGTCAATTTCTATCGACCAAGGAAGGGATTGTTGCGTGCTTGGGGTTTGAGGTGTGACGCGGAGGGTATCATGTAATGCCCCTCCAAGCATCCTAACACCTGGGCCATTGTTGTCATGGGGATTAATGGTATCCATCATACTCATACCATGGCACAACAATTCAACAATTCAATTTGGAATAATTTCATAATATGTAAAATGACCACATCGACTCATCTAGGGAAAGAAAGCACTAGCAGAAATGGACTAGATTCATCACACTTTGTCCATCTTACCCCGTGACACACTTAAAACTTGCTTGTAGCTATAATCAACTAGCAATTCTTAGGCCTCACTGTGCCTCGACTAATCTTGGACCACATCGAGCCTCACCATGCCTCACTGAGCCTGAGCCTACAACTACCCACCCTTTCCCTTGCTTATTTCGCACGATGTTCAACCACAAAATTGAGGTTGACTTTTGGAGCTAATTGAGCCACAACTGACCTAGCTAAGTCTGGACTCCCTCAAGACTAAACAAGACTCAGGCCTAAACCTAGCTAACTTGTGACTTACTCCTAATCCAAGGCCAACATTGACCATGCCAAGGGTCATCATGACTCATAGCCACACAAGCTAAGGCTGGCATCGATTGTGTCAACAATCGTCATGGCTCATAGCCACACAAGCCTTGAAATCAAATTCAACCTATACGACACAATCCAACTGTAATGACCAAGAAAGTTTAGCACACTCACGCCACAATCCATTGATCTGTACAATGGAATCCAAGGAAATATGTAATATATGCATAGTATAAATGAATAGGGCTTCTACTTGCCTTAAACTCTCATCGACTACAATTGGTGATGGAATGGGACAAGAGTGGCACGGGCAGGATGGAGGCGGAAGGAGGGCGGATTGTGGTTGTGGCATAGCAAAATGAGGGTGTAACATCCTCTATTCCAACTCAATGAGGATCAGCCATAAGTTCCTAAAAGGATCGATCATGGTTCATTAGCCATGGATCATTCAATTTGATCGGCGAGGAATCATAGATCGATCACGACCAACCGACCGACTGACCGGTCACGAATTAGTCGAGGTGTTGGCCGTGAATTCCTACCTATCATACTGATGGGATAGGATCACTAGCTCATAAGATAACTTTTTGATCACGTGAATTGGTTGTGGGATAATTTTGGATCGGGTGATGGTCACGGGTGAATCTAACTGGTCGCAGTTTCTGGTCGCTGGTGATTATGCTCGGTTATGCACCGATACAGGGTCGATCCAAATTGACCAAATGCAATTTCTTTCCTACTAAAAATGCATCATTCACTATTTAATTCTTAGTGATCGGAACGGAATCTTAAATTGGTGAAATCCGATCATGGATTAGTAATGCACTAACCATGAACCCTACCGATGGATCGGGTGCTGACTGGAATGAGCCTAGGGATAGACTCGGCTATTCCGTCACTTATTCTAAGGGCCATGGGTGCCTTGGCTTTGTGCTAGGCCATGGGTCGCCTTAGAATAGGTCTCAAACCAATTAAAGGATAACCGACCCTATTGGTCGACCAATTGTCCAAAGGAACGGTTTGGGCGAATATGGGACGTAAGGGCCGAACCTCAGGTGTACGTGATTTGGTTTTTCACAGTGTACCTATGATCCTTTTTCAGCCCCAGAACGAACTAGAATGATAGAATTCTCTAGACCGCCTTCTTGACAAAGAAAATGAGAAAATAGAAGAAAATTCTAGAACTCCCTCATTTAATGAGAAGGATGACTCACCACTTTGGATAGATATTTATAGATTTAGTAATAATTACCAAAGATTCGCCTTAGGAATTAAGTAAGGGACTCTTAGACAAATGGACCAATCAAGAGAAGACATATATGAGATTCTAGAACACATCATTAAATGTAAGGATGAGTCATCCCGCTTAGGTGTCCATTTGAAGATTTGGTAATGATGGCTTGAGATTTGCCTTGGAGAAGAAGTTGGTGACTCATTGGCTTAGGTGTCCATGAAAGATATGGTCATGATTACCATAAGATTTTCCTTAGGGAACAAGTTGGCCAAGTCATGATGGCATTGTATAAATGTCTAATAAGAATGAAACAAGTTAGCCTCCAATCATTACATTAGGCCATTAGGCATGCCACCTTTTAAAATAGACTTGACACCTTGCGACTTAGGCTTGCCACCTAAGTATTCTAGCGAGACACTTGGAAACTTAAGATTGGACCGGTTGGCTTAGTAATGATCGCATCAAGGGGATATAAATAAGAGGAGCACTTCCCATTTTCCTCACTTTGCTCCCATTTTCTCCACCCTCCTTCTCCTAGAACGCCCCTCCTCCCTCATCACACACACACTCTCTCTCTCTCTCTCTCTCTCTCTCTCTCTCTCTCTCTCTCTCTCTCTCTCTCTCTCTCTCTCTCTCTCTCTCTCTCTTTCGGCCTTCAAGGCAAGCTGTCCATCTTGTGTAGTTCAAGCTTTAGTTCGAGGTTCATCCAAGTAAGTGGAATCTCTAATTCTTGGCTAGGGCGATAGCTCACATTGTCGAGTTTAGTGGTGTGCTCACTTGTATAAGCCATGTGTATGTTGTAATGTTCTTTTGTGTGTTTGCTCATGTTTGCATGCTTGAGTGTGTTCACGCCCCGGGACAAGGTCAAGGTTTGCTTGGCTTGGAATCGACGTCAAGTCGCGATGGCCTAAGCATGCGACCCAAGCCACAAATCAAGAATCATTCCCGACATATTTTATAATATGATGTTGAGGATCATGACACACTCACTTGAATGAGCACACCCTTGGGCCTTGCATACGTTATGAAAACCTGGCGTGTGTGATGAACTTGTGTGTGCACTTAAAGAGGAAAAAGCGCCCGTCACCACATAGCGTTGGCGGCGATGCCTTGTTTATTGAACAGGATGCCTTGATTAAGCCAGGATGCTTGGGTTGAGCCTGGATGCCTCGGGTAAGCTAGCCCCAGGGTGTTCTGGTTGAGCTAGGATGCTTGGGTTGAGCCCAAATGCCTTGATGAGCTAGCACTAGGATGTCTCGATTGAGCCGGGATGCCCTGGTTGAGCCAAGATGCCTAGCTTGAAGCTGGATGCCTTGGTTGAGCCGGGAGGGCCTCGTTGAGCTAGGACGGCAATAAATGAATTTGCATGAGTGCCAATATATGCATAAGTATAATATGTTGATGTGTTCATTGACAAGCTTAAGGTAAGCATGCACTGAAGTGTGTTGCAATGAACATCTGCAAGTTGTCGAGATGTAGCAATAAGTTTGCTAATCTTTTGCCGTTGATGTTGCGTTGCGAGTGTAGTACCTACTAGATTTAGATGATGAGATGTCTTCCTACTAGAGAATTAGGGGTTTTACTTACTGAGTTTCTCCAAAACTCACCCCTCATCCTCTCAGTCTTGTAGGCATGGAATGTGGTAGTTGTAAACATAACGGGCCGTGATATAAGGGCTTGTAAACATAATTGATGTAATTGTGTGTTTGTAAATGGTTGTTTTCTAGTTGCTTATTGTTGTCCGGGTGTTGTATGCATGCCTCCGCATGTGCTTAATAAAAAGATAAAAAGAAATAGGATGACAACGTGCCTATGACGTTGTGAAAATAACCCTTCTTGCTCGTGAGCCTAAGGATGGAATTGGGGTCGTGACAGAGGGGCTATGATGCTCTGGTTAGGGAACGAAGAAGAATAAAATTGGTGAGGGCTTTGTTGATGATGTAACGAAATGGGTGAAGGGCTAGTTTTATACCCACTTTCTACTACCTTTAGAAGTCTCCCTTGTTCAACATTCCTTACTGTGACTGCCTAAGGAGGTGGCACTTGGGGCTAAATGTGGACTTTGGATGGAAATCCTCATGCATCTTCTTGATAGCTTGTTAAAAATTGCAAGTGCATAGCTTGCTTTAGCTTAATCTTCTTTGGTCTATTGCCAAGTTCTATATGAGAGGCAGTTGGTGACTTTGGGGGGAGGTGGCATGTCCAATGGTGATGCTAGGTGGTAGCAAACGGCAAAATAGCGGTGAGATGTTGTCGTTTAACAGAGGTGTGCAGCTGAGGAGGTGACATGGAGGCTGCGAGGTGGCATGAGGTGGCGGTGGTTTTGCGGTGTCATGTGCTATATGAAAGTGCTAGTATGAATACCTAGAGAGAGTGAATAGGTGTTAAAAGAAATTTTTGCGGAAACTTTTATAAATACTTTTTCTTTTGAACGGAAATCTACAAAGTAATGGACTAGAGAAAGTTCAGCAATTAAATAAATTTATGAATGAATAAAAGAGTTCAAGAAAGAGAATAGAAACACAAAGTTTATAGTGGTTTGGCTTAGATCAAGCCTACGTCCACTCTCCCGCACTAATAGCCCACTGGCTGGATTTCATTATGAATCAAAAGAGATTTTACAGTCTCACGTTTTTGACTTTACAATGCAAAAACTCTACTACACTCTTCCAAAGTCTCATAAATGTTTGTCCTCTCTTTTGAGGATAAATTAAGCTCGACAAATGAAATAGTAAAAAATGGGAAGCTTCAAACTTTGAAATTTTTCTTTCACACACTCTATCGAACAACTTGAGGGTCTACCTTAAATACTCCTTCATGCCTTCATGACCGTTGGCACTTTCTAAAGAAATTCTTCCAATCTACCCGTTGGACAAAATTAATTAAGGAGATCTCGAGTCGTTTGAAGATCAAGATGAAAGCCCGTTAATCCTGCTCGCCCATACAATCGGGATCTTGGTTTCCATAAGTAGAATCTTCCAAGTATTTTTGCCTTTCAAAAGATTTGATTATTCGAATTGATTCCAATAAAGATAATTGATCATAAGGTGCTATTTCTAGGCATAAGGACTTCCAAAACCATACGAATCGAATCGTCCATTATAATACTACATTTGAATAAGTCTTCATTCTTCGGTTTGAAAACTGTTAGTGAGGGTAGATTTTGAGATTAAAGTCTAACGGTCTTCAAACTTTGACGGTAGAGTCTGGAGTTTTTTAGACTATAGTACTTGAGTTTGTAAGTCTTCATACTAGACTTTTGGAAATGTTTTGTTAGCTTCGAAACAATAAAGGAGTTTTCTTTGACAATCTCCCCCTTTTTTATGGTGACAAAACTTTCCTGCAGATTTGAAAATTTTTGTCCTACAAAACAACACTTAAGCAAAATGTGAAATCTTATAAAATAAGTTGATTAGGACATAGATTGCATCGACTTTGCAACCACAGAAAATGTGTCAATCCTGCAAGATAAATGATTATCCAGCCACAATCAGTATCACAAACTTAGTTACTACAAGTGTTAAAAGATTCAAAATCAAACAGCAGTCAAAAGTCCAAAATATACCAGTCCAAAGTCAGTCCAAAATGCAAAGCAAAAAGTCATCAAAATCAAACCAAAGAGATAAAGATAAGACAGATCAAATCTGCAAACTCTCCCCCTTTTTGTCATCAGCAAAAAGTGGAGAAAAACTTTACAAAGATGTGGATAAAATCATGGCTATTTTGGGATGCGAACGATCCTAAAATCCCTATAGACTTGACAGTCTCCTCCAGCTCCTTCAGAGTCTCCTTCAGCTATTGAATATCCTCACCCTTTGCATTATATTGAACTTGAAGCTTCAGGGTTTGTACTTGATCGTGTAAAGAGACTGAAGTGGCTTGATGTACATAATTAGGGTTTTGAAATTCACACTCTAACCCGTACAACTGAGCCTTTAACTCCACCATAAGCTCGAGCAGTCTTCAAAAGTCTGCTATAGGTTCTGTTTGAGTACTAGCATTAGCATGGTCAAATTGAGGAGTGTTAATCGATGATGGAAACTCAGCTAGAACATCTAGACTTGGAGATGATGCCTCAACAAGCGAAGAAGTACCTCTTTTGTCAATAGCTCCCCCCTATTTCTGTGCCTTCAGGTGGAGAAAAGAATTTCTCTTCTTGTTCTTGCTCTTCTTCAACACCAAGGTGATGTTTATCCCTTTTGTCTCCTATAGTCCCAACTCTTGTCTCTTTTGAGTCCGCTAACAAAGATACAGCAGATGTGGGCTCTAGAGAATCATCTTAACCCTCTTCTTCATCTTCGTTTCTTCCTGTTCTCTGTTCTTCTTTCGCTTCACCTCTTTTCTCCGTTTCTCTATTCTCTCTGTCCTCTGTCTCCTCAAAACTAACAAAGCTCTTCAAATTTCTTAAGTCAAAAGCCGAGAGAGTGATATCGTCCTCATCTTCTTTGTGCTATAAGATAAGGGCTCTCCTCTTCTTGATTGGTGCGCTCATAGGCTCTTTGCCTTTCCTCTTCTTCACTGCAAAGTCTTGCTTAATTTTTGCAAGGGATTTCTCCTTCAACCACTCTAAAGCCTTATTAAGCTCCTTTTGTCTCATTTTTGAAACCATTTTCAGTTCAATTACCATTGGAGCAATGGTTCGAACACACATAATAGCAGGAGGCTGAATGTTGAAATGTCTGAACAATCGAGTAATAAGAGCAGAGTAAGGAAGTTGCCCCTTGTCTTTCCCAACTATCCTATATATGTGCATTAGGATAATGTGAGGCAGTGAGAACTTGAATCCAATGTTGATTGCATACATCAACTTCACTTCAGAGTGAAATACATCAGTTTTTGAGGCTGATGTGATTGGAGTGGAAAGAGGAAGTTTCCAATCGATCAGTGTGTCTGTTGCTCATGCTACACTGGAACTTGTTCGGGACAGATTTGCTCAAGGCAAGATTTCCTACTTTAGGTTGAATGCCTCCAATATCTTACTTCATAAGATCATGATCAACTGCATCAGACCACAAATTCTTTGTCCCTAACTGTAAAAGAAAATCTATTCACATATAAAAATGATAGATTTGAATAGAAATAAGCTGTGAGTTCTGGGTAGGTGACAGTAGTCTTAGAGCAAAATCGTTTGAGTTGAAGGAGTGCAAGCTTCTCACTCAGATTCACTTTCACCGAATCAAGAAAATCAAAGTCCACACTTCTAGAGTTCATAACCCCTCTCTTCAGTAGTTTTGAATAGGTCCTCTTGTGGTCCTTAGAATGAAATAAGTCCGTCCTTTCACCTCGAACATTTGCAGCGACACCCATCTTGGGCTAAAAGTTTGAGTATATCCTTTCATCATCTTCTTTCCCTTCAGGCTAATTAAAGGTTCCAAACTGTGGATCACTTGGAAAGTTGGCAAAAGTCCCTGCTGCCACACCTATAGCCGCAATGCTCATACTTTCCAATGTTCTCAAAAAATGAGTCTCATTCCTGTATCCTCTCTCACTCAAAAACTCATCAATGAAAGTCATCGCAGTACCTCATTCCTTTAACTTAGAGTAGAGTTTGAAGAGAAATTCGGGTTTCAGCATTCTTATTGGTTCAACATCTTCAATAATCTCTTCTTCTGCTTGTTGCTACGGAGGAACTTGAGTCCCTTGTTGTGATGAGTGATGCGGTTGAGAATGTTGTTGATGTTGTTGTGTAGATCAAAATGGGTATGACCCTTTGGCATGTGCTGTGGTCCCTTTGTTTGCAGTTCAAGAAGACTTCCTCTGGAAAGACATTATCACTGTCTTGGAGGATTTCTTGAACTCGCTCATTGAAAAATGTGAAAACTTTTTGGATCAAATTTGAGAGAAAATGAGAGAAATTAAGATCTTTGTATTCTAGGGTTTGAGTGAGTGTAAATGGAGAAGGAGAATCTCGACAGCATATAAAACAAATGAAACGGTGTATATGGATTGTCATAAAGGAAAAAGTAAAAACTTTTTTTTTGAAAATGAAAAATTGCCATAAATTCAAAAACGAAAAAGATAATTACTAAAAATAAAATATCAAAGTAGCAATTTAAAAAGTAATCGTACCTTTTCAAATTTTCATCCAAAAATTAAATTACTTGCACATAAATAACTTACAGTCGCAACTTTTGGAAGTTCTGAGTCTGATCATCTTTAGACTTTAATCGATAGAAGATATGGTGTTCAATCTGGTGCGTATAGACTCAAATAGATTTTTTTCCAGTGGCTTTGTAAATATATCTGCCAACTGATTCTTCGAGTCAATAAATTAAATCATAATTTCTCCATTTTGAACATGATCTCTAATAAAATAATGTCGAATTTCTATGTGCTTTGCTCTTGAATGAAGAATTGGATTCTTTGTGAGATTAATGGCACTGGTGTTATTGCATTTGATCTCGGTACACGAATCTTCAATGCTAAAGTCTCTTAGCTATTACTTTATCCATAAGATTTAAGAACAACAGCTCCCAAGAGCTACATACTCTACTTCTGCTGTTGAAAGAGTTACAGTAATCTGCTTCCTTGAGAACCAAGACACCAACTTGTTGCTAAGCAACTGACAAGTGCCAGAAGTCTCTTTCTATCAACTCTACAACTTGCTAAATCTATGTTTGAATATCTAAGGAGAGTAAAATTTTCTTCTTTGGAATACCACAAACCTAGCTTTGAAGTAGTTGCAACATATTTGATGATGTGTTTTGCAGCACTTAAATGAGATTCTTTGGGATCTGATTATAATCTAGCACAAATGCAAACACTAAATAAAATGTCAAGTCTAGATGCAGTAAAGTAAAGAAGTGAACTGATAATACTCCTATAAAGCTTCTGGTCTACACTCTTTCCTCCTTCATCTTTATCCAGCTTCGAAGAACTTGACATTGGTATCTTAGTCTTTTTACAATTCTCCAATCTGAACTTCTTGAAGAGGTCTTTTGCATATTTCTCTTGATGAATGAAAATTCATTTCTTCAATTGTTTGACTTGTAATCCAAAAAAGAAAGTTAATTCACCCATCATGCTCATCTTGAATTCATCTTGCATAGATTTAGAAAATTTCTTACACAGATTTTCATTAGGTGATCCAAAGATAATATCATCAACATAGATTTGAACAAGTAGAAAATCTTTACATTCTCTTTTAATGAACAAAGTAGTATCCACATTTCTTTTAACAAAACCATTTTGAATTAGAAACTTACTTAACCTATCATACCAGCCTCGAGGTGCTTGCTTTAATCTATATAGAGCCTTTTTCAGTCTGAATACTGAGTTTGGCCTTTTTGGATCTTCAAATCTAGGTGGTTGTTCCATATAGACTTATTCTTGGATAAATCCATTAAGAAATGTACTTTTGACGTCTATTTGGAATAACCTGAAATTTTTATAGCAAGCAAAAGTAAGTAATAATCTAATTGCTTCTAACCTTGCTACTAGTGCATTGGTTTCATCATAGTCTATTCCTTATTCTTGCGTATATCCTTTGGCCACGAGTCTTGCTTTGTTTCTGACCACTTTTCCTTTCTCATCCACCTTGTTCTTGAAAACCCATTTAGTTCCAATAATAGATTTACCTTTTGGTTTAGGAATTAGCTCCCAAACATCATTGATGCTGAACTGTTTGAGCTCTTATTGCATAGCTTCAATCCAGCTCTCGTCAGCTAATGCTTCTTCTACATTTTTGGGTTCAATCTCAAAAACAAGTGCTAAAGCACTAGACTCTTCTCACCTTTTGGATCTGGTATGAATTCCTTTATCAATGTTGCCAATGATGAGCTCTTTGAGATGACTTGACTTATGCTTCCAATTGCTGGTTTGTTTGAAAGTTTACTGATCCTCTGTTTCAGTTGAATCTTCTGGTTCACCTTATTGTTTATCTTCAGAAGTCTAAACCACTTCGGGGGAAGTAGACTTTGTAAGATATGGAGCAGGTTCAGATTCTTCAAGTTGAGTCTAATTAAGTTGATTCTGCACAGAGTCTTGAAATTTGACGTTAATATATTCTTCCACAGACTGAGTCTTCTTGTTGAATATTTTGTAGGCTTTGCTTGAGGTTGAGTAGCCAAGAAAAATTTCTTCATCTGATTTTTCTTCAAACTTACTAGTTCGATCATTTGCATTTTTCAAAACAAAACACTTACAACCAAACACATGAAAATAATAAATATTTGGCTTTTTCCATTTAAATGCTTCATAAGGAGTTTTCTCTAGAATAAGTCTTAAAAATACTCTATTAATAATATAGCAAGTTGTAGAAACTATACCACCGCCTGTGGTGACCTAGCTGGATAAGAGCCCCCATGATATCTACCTAGGATGGAGGGGTTCAAATCCCACAGGACGCATGGGATCTTAAGTGTGATGTCGGGGTGGTGGGTCCTCCGCTAGCGTCGCTCCAAGGTTTACCCGTCGGCTGCTGGCTGTATGGGTTCCCTGGATATCAAAAAAAAAAAGTTGTAGAAACTACTTTAGCCTAAAATCGAGAAAAAATATTACTTTTAATTAAAAGAGTTCTTGCCATCTCCTGCGAAGATCTATTATTTCTTTCCACAACCCCATTCTGTTCTAGAGTATATGGAAAAGAGAAAACATGTTAAAAACCAGATTCATCACAAAAATTAGCAACGTCTTGATTCTCAAACTCACCTTCATGGTCTGTGCATATGCTTGAAATAGCATAACCTTTTTTATTCTGAACCTTCTTAGTAGATTTTGAAAAGTAAGAGAATGTTTCAGACTTACTTGCCAGGAAGTATACCCATGTAAAGCTAGAGTAATCATCCATGATTACTAGGTAGTATCTCTTTCCACCAATACTTTGAGTTCTAGTTGGTCCAAAGAGATCCATATACAAAAGCTACAAAACTTGATTAGTAGAAGCTTGATTTATAGGTTTAAAAGAACTTCTAACTTGTTTTCCCAATACAATAGTGTGCATAATTTAGACTTTTGATAAGTCAAGTTGGGCAGTCGACGAACAAGCTTCTTGGAGGAGATCTTGGCAATTTGCTTCATGTTAACATAGCCAAGCTTTCTGTGCTAAATGTTTGCTTCATATTGAATTGATATTAGACACGAGAGCTTTCTGATTTTATATCTAGAAGATATATATTTCTATGTCTTCCACTAAGGAGACATTGTTGATTGTGAGACTTCCAATCTTCATAGTTTCACATCCAACAATTCTTCATTTGTTGTTTCCACCAAAAGAAACTTTTCCACCATTTATTTGCATAAGTTTTATAAAATAACTTGAATCTCTTGTCATGTGTCCCGAACAGCCACTATCCAAATACTATTTGATTTTCTTTTTTATAGTGACCTGCAATTATAACAATAACTCAAGTTTTCTTTAATACCCACATTTTCTTGGGTCCAAGGGATTTAGTGTTAAAAACAATTTTTGCCCAATCCCTCTTAACAAGTCTCCAAACCTTGGGACATTCATTCTCAAAATGTTCTGAGCTGTTACACTTTAAACATTTGAGAGCACTTCGGCCAATAGGTTTTGTAAAAACTCTTTGAAAAGGATTTCTGTAAAACGCTTTTGTAGGTCTTTGTTTGATTCTTTCATTTACTTTTGGAAAATCAATTAGAGGAATTGTTTCTAGAGTCATACCCAAACCAAATTTGTTAAAATAAAGTCTTTGTACAAAAAGAGTATTTTCCAATTTGTCAAATCCTTTTAAAAACCTTTTTGTGATATTTGAAATGTCCTCTTTCAAAAAAGCATTTTCCTTCGAAAGAGAATCTGCACTTTTTTTCAAATTAATAAAAATTTTGTCTAGATTTTCAAACTTTTCTTTCCAAAAATTTTCTTGTTGCTTCAATTTAGAATTTTCCTTTTTAGCTTGGAAATTCTTTTAAGAGATGTTTTGAGACTAAGACAAAGTTCATCTATATACTTTGAAACTTTAGCAGGGATTGTTAAATTGCTAATCTCGATTTTTTTATCTGAGTTTGAGTCTGAATATATTTCAGAGTCAGAGTCTGATTTTGAATTTGCCATTAGATGTATGTTAGGATATTCTTCATCACTTTCTTTGCATTCAGTATCGCTCCATGTCCATGCTTTGAGAGCCTTTTTATATTTCTCAGTTCTTCCCTTCTTTTTCTTCAACAAAGGGCAGTTGGGTTTGATGTGCCCCTTTTTCTTGCATTCAAAACAGATTACATATTTGTTAACTTCATCTTCCTTAGTTGATTTGTTTTGAAATTTTTGAGTGCCTTGCTTCTTCCAATTGAATCTTCTTCCCTTTCTATTCAACTCTCTAAACTTCTTTATCATGAGTGCTAGTTCTTCATTGTCCATGTCATCTTTTGAATCTTTATTGGTCCTGAGATTGGCTATCCTTGATATGCTAGGCTGTTTACAATTTCTGTAAAACGACTGAACATGTCAGTAATGGATTCTCCTGGCTTCATCTTGAAGGCTTCATACTGCTCGAATAGGATATTGATTTTTGTTTTTTTAACTCGATCAGTTCCTTCATAAGTGACATGCAACCTGTCCTAGACTTCTTTGGTTGTTTCAAAAGATGAAATTCTGTTATACTTAGTAGGAGATAAAGCACAGTATAAAGAGTAGATGGCTTTAGCATCAAGAGCTTGTCTCTTGGTTATTTCTTTTTGTGCCATTTCACCAGCGTCTACAACTTCTTTTCCTTTTTTTTTTGAGATTGATGTGGCTTGAGGAATAATCCATTTTTCTACTACGTCCCATTCTAGGGGATCTTTCAATCTCAGAAATGCTTTCATCTTGTTTTTCCACACATTATATTCCTTCCCATCAAAGTAAGGAGGTTTGATGTTGCTTTGGCCTTTAACCAAACTTGGAGCCAAAATACTAGCCATAGATTTTTAACTTAGAAGTAAAAACACTTCAATAAAATGAGTAGGCTCGGTATCAGAGCCTACTCAGATACCGATTAAAAGTGCTAGTATGAACATCTAGAGGGGGTGAATAGGTATTAAAAGAAATTTTTGCGAAAACATTTATAAATACTTTTTCTTTTGAATTGAAATCTACAAAGTAATGGATTAGAGATAATTCAACAATTAAATAAATTTACGAATGAATAAAAGAGTTCAAGGAAGAGAATAGAAGTACAAAGTTTATAGTGGTTCGAGTTAGATCAAGCTTACGTCTACTCTCCTGCACTGATAGCCCACCGGCTGGATTTCATTATGAATTAAAAGAGATTTTACAATCTCACGTCCTTGACTTTACATTGTAGAAGCTCTATTACACTATTCTAAAGTCTCACAAGTGTTTGCTCTCTCTTTTGAGTACAGATTAAGCTCGACAAATGAAATAGCAAAGAACTAGGAAGCTTCAGACTTGAGGGTCTACCTTAAATACTCCTTCATGCCTCACGACTATTGGCACTTTCCAAAGGAATTCTTCCAACTACCCGTTGAACAAAATCAATTAGGGAGATCTCGAGTCATTTGAAGACCGAGATGAAAGCCCATCATTCCTACTCTCCCATATAATTAGGATCTCGGTTTTCATAAGTAGAACCTTCCAAGTATTTTCGCCTTTCAAAAGATTTGATTATCCGAATTGATTCCAATAAAGATAATTCATTGTAAGGTGCTATATCCAGCCATAAGGACTTCCAAAACCATACAAATCGAATCTTTGAAGATAATACTGCATTTGAATAAGTCTTCATTCTTCAGTCTGAAAACTATTAGTGAGGGCAAACTTTGAGATTAAAGTCTAGCGGTCTCCAAACTTTGACGGGTAGAGTATGGAATTCTTTAGACTATAGTACTTCAGTTTGCAAGTCTTCAGACTAGACTTTTGGAAATGTTTTGTCAGCTTCAAAACAATAAAGGAGTTTTATCTAACACTATAATGCTGTGGAGGTGCGATGAGATGGCGTGGCAATGACGAGCTTGGTCTTCAAGAGTGCACGGTTTTGATGAACGATGACCTGGTTGTCACAATTCAGGATACCTAAGGGTAATGAAACCTTGGAAACCTAGGAACAGTGAACCCTAGATGCCTCGGGGAAGGATGCCTTAGGACAACAAACCATAGAAGTTGTCAAACAATGAATCAATACGTGTGATGGGTGGATCATATGGTGTAGAGTTTTAGATATTTCATTTGCTGGGCATTAGCTCACCCATGTTAATGTTTACACTTTTTAGATTTATAGATTTGGCTGTTTATCCTACTACCCCTATTTCCGTTGCGATGCCCTCATAGACTTTGAGGGGCAGCTATATGAGTTCACCGATTTGGCTTTCCCTTCCATGGTTTTCATGCTGTACACATCCACGCTTTAGGTAGACATACTCACCCGCTAGTCGTGTCGCCTGCCGCTCTATGGCGATTTATGCTAGGTTTGGAGGACTCTTGATAGGTCCTCTGCTATATCTAGAGGACAGCAGTAGTGACGAGGGCGGTAGTGGTAGGGAGCCATAGATGAGGGAGTTGGTGGTGGTAGGGAACCGTCGGAGCATTGCAGTTGGGTGACGGATGATGTGGATAGCTTGTGGGGCCTTGCCATGGTGGTAGTGTTGATACCATGAGGGAGTAGTATATCTTTATGACCTCCCAGTGTAGCCTGATGAAAATCACCCACATTCATAAATAAGATAAAGAAATGAAAGCTATGATGTTTGATCTCTTATTGTGTCATCTCCCGTCTAGGTTGTATTGTTGGCCCCCAACAACTAATGCTTTTCCCCTTTCTTCATTTATTAACGAAAGACAAACTAAGCCGACAAAACATGACCAGAAGAAGGGAAGAGGAAATTCGGCTTCCACAAACTTCTATGGGCATGCATTCGCATTTCATGAATATGCCTTTATGAGGAAGAAGAAAAATGGACGTGGAGATATGCACATAAACCAATGTCCATCTTCTTTCATTAGCCTCATGCATAGACAAAGAAATAGTCCAATTCTTGACCTTCATGTGCGGTGCATTTAATTACTTAGCATGTACCATAACATGAGCTGAGTCTCATACATTAATTCAAACTCGAAACATAATTTAACAAAATATTTTTGAAAGCAGAATCAGCTGTTGATTGAAACTCATAAATAGCATCTTTTGCAAACTTTGCTCTCTTTTGTGGAGCTCTTCAAATATCGAACTTAATTTGCAATACACGATGACATTAGCAATATCAAGAAAATAAATATCACAATGGCTGTAAAAGAGGATCAATCATCATTCACGTCCATCCCTCCTCATTTATCTTGGGTTGCCTGCATATTTGGATAGAAAAGACAAATTTACTTTCGTTAAGAGATTGAAGAAAAATAATAGTCACGCGAATATTGAATATGCAAGAATTATATGAGCGTCCTCGATTTCATTTTTCTCCCGCCTCTTATTTATCAATCTGCCTACACATCTTTCTGACAATATTATCGATAGATAAACTTAATCAAGGTACTAAAAACAGAGCATATGCATGAGGAAATGCACGGAAAAACTACTTACCTGCGCAGAAGAAGGAGAGGTCACCAACTGCTTCTCTTTGATAAATACTTTTCGAATCAATCCTTCTTTGATGTTCGTCGCCAGTTCTTCCTTCACTTGAATCAACCTAATTTGTTTCAGAGATTCAATGTGATCCAATGAATTGATCGATGTTAGGAGTCCGCAGTTCTTGATCTCCAGCTCTTCCAAGCAACAAAGAGCGTTTCTTTGGACATGAGCATCTTCCACTTCCTCCAACTTCCACAATTTGAGGATGCGAAGGCTTGGGAAGGAACCTGAGCCACAATTCAAATTTTTACCAGTAAAAGAGCCTGCGAGTAAGTTGAGGATTTCCAAGCTCCTGAACCTTCCTAGGATTGAAATCGAATGATCGTCTAGTCCTGACATGGACAAGGTAAGGATTTTGAGGTTCTGAGGAAGGAGCATCAAGCTGTCTCCCTGAGGCAAGCCCCCAAGCAAGTACAAGTCCAAAAGTGAGTCAAGTCCCGTCATGTCGCTTAAATTGAGATCACAGGGTTGACCGAAGAGATCCCTAGATCTCATCTTGAGGGATCGAAGCATTGTGAGATTCGAAATGCGCCTGGTAGCTTCCTCCACCACCGGAGAATTACACGTCAGGCCCAATTTCTCGAGCCTGGTCAATTCACTAAGCACATCAAGCATGGGACTCATAGCAACTTCAATGTATAACCCCCATAAGGTGTGCAGATCGCTCTGGCACTTCGCTGACGGTTTGAGATGATTGGCAGACTTATCGAAGCATACCTCATTCATGTACAAGTGCTGGAGGGACTTCACCTTCCAAATTGAACTCGGTAAATTCCTAACGTTAGTGTACTTCAGATCCAATGTCTCAAGGCAGGACATGTTCGAAACCGATTCTGGGATGGAATCAAGGACTGTCCATCGCAATCCCAAGTATCTCAAGTTTGGCAGTACATTGCCAAGTTCATCCGGGAGCCACGGCTTGTAAATCCCCTCCAGATCAAGCACCCTGAGCAGGCCACGGTCTCCCTTTGCAATCAATGGCCCAAGCAACTCTTCCACGTCCCTCGAGCGCCTCCCTTGCTTCTGTGTGTAGAAAGATACATAGGAACGGAGTTGTTGCAGTGGGAAGCCACAGTGCTGATGATCCTCTGTCACAGCACTCTGCTGAAATTCGTGGTAATGTTCATCATCTTGATACTTGACAGTCCATAATGGCCAGCCATTAAAAACCTCTGGTCCTTCACTATGATCAGTGTGCTTGGTGTTGGAATGGATCTGAAGAAGTCTGAGTCGCTTTGCCATCTCACTTAAGAAATCATATAGGAAGCTGGGCAAACGGCACGATTTGGGCTGTCTGCCAAGCTTTCTACGGCTCACCACTTGAACCAAGTTTCGACAGACCAATTCTTCAAAGCACTCCATGGCCGTGAGCTGGGAATCTTGGACCCACCCTTCAGCATGCCATAGCCGGAAGAGCCTCCTTATTGAGATCTCCGACTCTTTGGGAAAGAGGCACAAGTAAAGCAAACAGGGCTTGAGCAAGGAAGGCAATTTTTGGTAACTCAAGGCCACAATATCACGGAGCATGGGATTATCAGCAAGCTGATCCACCACGACAGCGGAAAATTCACTGCTCGCCATGGCAAGTCCTCCGAGTAGCAAAATCCTTGGAGGAGAGCCTCTGCACTTGCTCAGGATCCTTGCTTTAAGCCCTGGATTGTAGGCAATGGAGCTGCATTCCCTCAACAAGAACTCTCTCCCGTCTGCATCTAATTCATTCAATTCGAGAGGAGAAGCCCAAGGGTCGATCAGTGATGGGATTTCAGAAACTCTAGTAGTGACAATAACTCTACTTCCATTCCTCGAGTCTGCAAGGAGGATCATAAGATTGTCCATGTCCTCGGCCTTATGCAAATTGTCAAACACGATGAGAAACCTCAATTCTACCAAGGACTTGTGAAGGATCTCTTTTATGTTTTCTTCTTCTATGTTCTCTAGATCCTTCAGTTCTTGCCCAGGTATTTGCTTCATTATTTTCACCAAGAGATTTTTCATGTTGAATTCTTTGGGAACATGAACCCAGATGCGACATTGGAAGAAATAATCTACCTCGAGTCTGTTGTAAATGCTCCTCACGAGAGCCGTCTTGCCAGTGGCTTCTTCTCCCACCACTGAAATGACACGAAGACTTAATGCATTAAGGTTGCCATCTTCCACGATCAACTGGGCTAGGAGCTTGCGCACTTCATCTTCACGTCCCACAAAATCTGACTTGACCTTCCCATGCCGACATACACTCCCTCGATGGGCATTCCATGATGCAGCATTTTTATCAAGATTGAGCAGATCTTGAGGAGACAGATCGTGCATTTCGGACAGGTGATTGGATATTTCCTCAACAATGGCGATGAAATTGAGGGCCATCTTTTTGGTGGCATGTATGCGTATTCTGGGCAACATGAAGTGGACCAATGTGCGTATTCTTGCGAGGTGTCCCTTGTGGAACTTCAATGGTTGCGATGCTTCCAGAAGTAACTTATCGGCAATGTCCACAGCATCTCGAGCTTTATCGAGAAGGCAAGATCCGTGGTCAGTGCTTTTCCGGCCATCATTGGTTTGGGATTCCAGTAATTTCGAGGTGGTTAAGATGTTCTGGAGATCATGAATAGCCGTATTGATTCGAGTGTGCATTCTCTGAGAGAGAAATTTTTCCTCAGAGAGCACGTGCAGCGAACTACGGATCACGAGTGAAATGGCCACATCAGAAGCATCCATCGCCGTCGCATGCGAGCAGAACTTGCACTTGACTTAGCCTTCTATGTTATCCAATGGAATGAGGTTTGTACTTGTATCCATGTATGTATTTGTGAGAGATACACAGAAGAGAAGAAGAAGAGGAGCAGGAAGATCACAACCACGCAGAGAGACTTGGTTAGAACTTTTGAAATTGAAATCGACAATCTGGAATCACCAAAGGCTTGCATTGTTTATATCGTGATTGTTACCAACTGCTAGGGTAACAATCACGTGGTATAATTATGCCAACTTTAAAAATGCTTATCCATTAGTTGTTTAGAGGCATAATTTGTCATGTCCAGTTCAACCGTGAGATACTTTGTTGGCCGATATGCAGTCAAACTTATTTACTTGTACAGAGGCCAAAATTGCATACAGAACAATGCAAGCCTTTTTTTTTTTTAAAAATCTTTTTATGAGTTTAGTTTGGCTTCAATAATATAAGGGCGTTCACATTAAATAAAGGCTCGTTTATAAATTGAAAAATTAGTGCTGAGAATTTAAGCAATCAATTTTAAGCGTTGAAAATAGGAATATAAGTAGTTTGATAATTATTGAAAATTGATCGGTAAATAATGTCTCTCTACATGAAATTACGGATTATTATTGGCAGGTTTTGGCAAGATTCAAAGTGTCATCAATTGCTTTTTCTACTTAATAGATTAAGTAATGTAACATCTTGAATTTCGGCCGAATTATCTAGTGAAAAATTAAAGGAAAGATTAAGGTGGTTGATGATCGAGGTGGAAACACAAATTTCTCAGGACACCTTTGAAAATTTATCTGACTTATTTGAGTCCAAGAATTTTAGAAAAATTCATTGGACAATGATAGAATATAGTTTTGACTATATTCTTGTGTTAAATAGGAATAATATGGCCAATTTAATTGATGTCGCCATTATACCCGAAAGTATGCATTATATTATGTTAGGTGTGATTAGCTTAGGACAAGATAAACAACCATTAAACCTAAATAGCCTTGACGGGCCACACCACCACCTACTCTTGACCCCAAAATTCAATCTTTGCCCTTAATGGATTAAATGCATGTAATCAAGCATGAATAGTGGCAAGACCACTAAGATTCATTGCATAAGATGTATTCAACAAGCCAAATGATGCCCCTTCCCATCTTAAACCCCTTTTATAACATCCTCAATTCCAAGCCATGAGAATAGGGTGAGAGGGTCGGTAAGTCCTAACTTGGCTTGTACTGTGATGCCTTATTGACTGATGCATGGACATTAAATTTATGCATTGGACATGAATCGACCCTTTGAACATGAGATTTAGTTGTGGATTGATCCCGCATCATCGTGAACACAAAGGATGATCATGGATCGGTTATGTGTGGATGGTGCACCGGTCATAGTGATTCCACACGGAACCTATTTCGACCATGGATGATCCATGAGTTGATCTTGCTTAGTAGCGAATTGGTTGCAAGTTGATCGAGTCCACATGACCAAGTGACAACTGATGCTCGATCATGAGAATCAATGGCATAAGCCCTTGGATAGACTAAGGCATGGCATGTTCGGGCATGAATGACTTCTCTAAATAGGCGACACTCTATGCTAGTCTCACGAATGCCTTGGATGAGATTTGGACACAAATCAATTAATACGGGGATGAATAATTAGACAAAGGTCAGGAGACAATTGGAGTTCTAGAATCTTCCATAATCTTTTGACCTAGTCCATTCTTATCTATTATATGCCACATGCCAATTGCAAGAAAGAAGGGGAAATCTTGCATGCCAAGTAGTTGGCAAAACTATCTAGGCTTCATTTAATAACTTTGGATCTTAGTTCATAAATAACATGGATGAATCACCATACTTAGGTGTCCTCTAAAATCTTAGGTTACGATGGTTCTAAATTATAGCCTTGGTGAGCAAGACAAGGACCAACCAATTAGAAGAAGACATTAGGCATTAAAGGGACTTATGTGTCCCTTAGGCGCCATAGGCGGTACCGAGCCTAGATTGAGCCTTGGAGAGCAAGCAAATAGGTGAACCAATCACAAGCAAACACCAAGGGACATAGGTGTCTACTCGAGAGCATAGGTAGGCTAACTCATCATTTAGGCATAATCATGAGTTTGTATAAAAATCTAGGAGGAGGAGGCCTATAAATAAGAGGAACCACCCTTGTATTTTTCCATTTAGCCATTTCTCTCCTCCCCTTCCTCTCTTTCTCTCTCTCTTTCATGCCTTCCTCACCAAGCTACCCTAGGAGTTGTCCGGTCACCAAGGAGCATCTCGAAACTAGGTCCAAAAAGTTGTAAGTAGATTTTCCTAACCCTTTGATTCCTTTGATAGGGTGATGTGCTATGCATATTGATTTTAGGATTATGCCATTGTTTGCTTGTGTTAGCTTTATGCTATGATGCTTGTTGTGTTATTGTTTGTTTGTTATTGCATCAAGTAAGTTCATGGCCTCGCATGAGTGTCGAACACATCCAGATATTGAGGAAAGGTCTCGACAACTATGGACGTTTGTTGAAGTAGGAGCACAACCCACACTTGATCCCGGGACAATATTGAGATGTGTTGTGTGATATTCGGATTTTTGCTTGAGCCTCGAATATTTAATGATCCATGCCATGTCAACGAGCTTGTTATCGGACTATGCCATCAGCGTGACCAATGGCCACCGTATCACCACCACGACACCTCATCGTCACAGCCTTATTTCACCGTGCTGCCTCACCATTGATCAACGCCACCAAGCCATGTTTTCTCTCTCTCCACATGGTCGCTCGACACACCAAGACATGTCCCCAAAGCACAACCACTTCCTCACAAAGGGTGTGGCAACAAATCATGTGACATACTAAAATTCGAGCCCTTTGAGTGATGAATGAATGAGAATCTTGTCAATGCATTGTTGGTTGATCTCACTCGAAATTGATCACTCTTGAGATACTGACCTTGAGGGGAAAAGCAAATGAGGACAGAAGTCGTATGACTAAAGAACTTGACCTGGGAAAACAACTTGATCATGACACTTGCACGAAAAGGATCCTGTAGATAGGCAGGCCAATTTCAAGGACAACTAGAACTCGATTTGCAAACAGAACATAATGGAACAACAGGTGATTCTGTTTACTGTTTACTGTCAGTTTGAGTTGTACCCAAAATGGCATTGGGTGAAATTGACATGGCATGAGAACCCAAGATTGGACTTCGAATTATCAGGAACGTCTGGGATGGACTTTGGAGGATGCTACTTCAACAATCAGCAGTGCTAATCAAGCCGAGTATGGGGAAAAAGGACTAACGGACCGAGGAAACAAGCCTAAGAGGATGTGGGCCGAGCAAAGCCAGTGTGGGCCTTAGGCCCAAGGTGGGACAGCCACCGTGGTAGGCCCAAGGTGAGCAAGTGAGCCCATTGGGCCCAACCCACCATTTTATGTGGCACCCTCGACACGGCCTCCGATCTGCTAAGGTCGCCATAGTTCGCTAACCTTTCACTTGTCCTAATAACATGCCACTCTGATACCATTTAAATTGTAGTGGGTCCATACAACCTGGGGGTTTACATCTTTTAGATCGGTCCCTGCACAATTTATATGGCGGAATCACATCCATCAACTCCCTTCCTTATATTCAGAAAATGATGCACAGCCACTAAACATTTATAGGTAAAAGCCAAACACTTTTAATTACTTAAATTAGATGGACATCATTCATCGGTACATCAAAATACCATAGTCTTCTATACTCGTTTATACTTCAAAAGATGACTGACATCTCTTCCAATAGTCGTGTACTTAAAGTCCATCGATTAGTGTCAGTGTCCAAAAGTTCCTTCCTTGGCTATCCTCCTCCTCGCGGTTATATCCAACCACTTGATCCATCTACTGGTGGCAATGGCAGTAAAGGTATCTTATCTAGTCTAAAATGTTAGTCCTAAAATGGGGTGAGTACAACCACTTAGCAGTAAAGATCCATCAAATTATATAATGCAACAAGCAAGACAACCAAGATATCACGAGTAAAGCACATATCATCCATGCTATCAAGCATACATCATCATGCAGTCGTGCATATATCGTCATGCAATCGTGCATATCTCACCGTGCCATTATGCATATACCACCATGCAATCATGCTTGTAATTCCATGAGGTTCGTTCCATGTCACATGTACGTACATACGCATGATTCATATCATCCATACAATCATGTATACATCCCCATGAGATCCATTCAAGCCTTCATGATCGCATTCTCAATGTCAAATAGCATCAATTTACTTTTATAAGCAGATCATCCATCATGCCATATGCACACACCCGCACATGATTCAATTTCAATTTTTATCTTTCACAAGGATCTCATCATTTTTCTTCCAAGGACCAATGTTTGCATCCCTCAATTTATCGCTCGCACCCAACCTGGCGTCGCGAGGAACCTCCGGGCATGCATCATAATACAACCCCTCACCCTCCGGGCATGTATCATAATACAACCAGGCATCCAAAGGGCATCGACCCATTCGAACCTGTGGGCATCTCGCACCACACCTGGCATCAAGAGGAATCCCCCTGGCATAAACCTCCAGGGCTTCCAGGATTACGTACCAACATACCACCAGGCATTCTCCTTGGAATTATGTACCGTATACCACCGGGCATCTCAAAACTCTCAAGGACCCTCCGGGCATGTATCATAGTACAAGTGGGCATCCAAAGGGCATCCAAAGGGCATCGACTCATTCAAACCTCTAGGCATCCCGACTCTCGGGGCATCGTTAACCCGAGGGTCCAACGACAACAATTAACATTTTAATTTCCAAATAACACTTTTCAATGCAATGACAAAATGTCTCTTCTCATCACATGTCAATATTGCATTATATGCCAATTTCAGTACCATCATATCACATATATGTCTCATTTTCAACATGGCATTTGACGCAACAATATCAAAGGTCCAAACTAGCCTTTTGATGTCATATGATATGCCAAATGTCACCATATATGTAGTACATATAACACCCACGATATCACATTTCATAAAGAAATTCATTGGTTTTTGAAAATATAACCAATTTTCGGGTAAAATAAAATGCACCTCTTTAGTAAAAATTCTTGGAAAAATTAGTAAAAAATATCAAAAAGTTCTGAAAATTTAACATGATGTAAAAAAGATCTAGAGGAAGATATTTCATGAAGAACACTATATCAAGAAAGTTTCATATCAATCACATAAGTCCATAAATCACAGCAAAAGGAAATTCCAGCACAACTTTTGCACTGTTTCGGAAATAATTTTGATTAAGCCCTTAAATGAACTTTGAAAATTATGAGATTTTAATATATTATATATGAGATCTAGAGGTAAAAGTCTCATGAAGAAATCGAAGTCTAATTCCTTCTAGATTAAAAGATATGACTATTACAACTCGCCCTAACCCTGGGCTAAATCTCCAGATTTAATCTCTTTCAAAGAAAATCATTTCCCCAATCAATATTGGTCCGTTTATTCTCAAATTTCAGTATGTTATTCCTCAAGATGTCTTCTACAACTCTTATCAAGAACACGAGATCAAATTCAGACTGGATACTTGCATGAAATTCACAGAATCAAAATAGATCATCATAATGATTTCCAGATCTAGTTTCTGAAAAATATTTCACCAACCAATACTTGTCCGTTTCATCTCAATTTTTAGTATGTTAATCTTCAAGAAGTCCTCTACAACTTTCATCAAGAAGTTGAAGTTAGATTCCTACTAGAACATTACATGCAAGTCACGAAATCACCAAAGGTAGGAATGTTCCTACATGCAATAACTCACTTGAAACACTACCACCAATCATTAAAGTTTCCAGCATTCAACATCACAGCTCAAGCATTTTCAGCATTTAACATCACAACCACAGCAAGCAAAGGGTAGATCAATGGACTCTACTTGCCTCAAATCCAAAGAGAATCACAGCAAGTACACGGCGGGCTCGACGGCGGGACTAGGCGGCACGCACGGCAACCGGTCTTCTTCTTCCTCTTTCTCTCTTTCTCTCATTCTCTCGCACGACAACTCTCCCTTTCTCTCTCTCTCTCTCTCTCTCTATCTCTCTCTGTCTCTCTCAGTCGATAACGCTCTCTCTCAATCCACCTGTCCTCTCTTTAATTTTCTTTCCCTTCAATGATTAGCTAGTAATCATTACTTTGCATGCAAGATGACACTTGGTAAGTCCCCTAAGCCACTTGGCTCTAAGGGAATGACACTTGGCAAGTTCCTCTTGCCACTTGTTAATTTAGCCATGCAAGCTGATGGGCTAGATGGGCCGGCCTCTCCATCCAGTCCCTCTCTTCCCCATGGTCGACAGCCCATTGGGCTTCTTGGGCCGGTCGAACGGTGGGGCTCTTGTGGGCTGGTCTTGGCCTTAAAATTTTAGCCCACTCTCTCTTTTAATAATCTAATTTAAATCCCCACTTATATAAATACCAAATTGAAATTTCTAGGGCCATAAAACTTGCGACATGAATCAATAAATTCCAACTTATAAAACACATGGCCAATAATAGAATTTTTCCTATCAATTTATTATCCAATAAAAAGCTCGGCCTTAATCTTATTGCAAATCATAGATCATATGGCTACAATATAACTTGATGGTGCTTTCATCACCTATCCATAGTTCATAGTACATCTAGGGATTGTCATGAAATTCTAGGATGCCATATTTTATCTTCCAAGCCCATTTTCTAGCCTTGAACCCTTTTGAGCCCAATCAATTCCCAAGCCCATTCCTATTCACTTGCTAGCCCATCTAACACTTCATTTTCAGCCCAAGGGTAGATTGAGAAATTGTGCAAGGTGGGAATGACCATTTTGCCCCTAGACTATGTGGATAAGGGCAAAAGAAGAGAGAGAAGATGAGGTCATCTTATATGGGGACTTGGGGCAAGCTTTTAGAAAATTAATGAGGCCTTGACTTCAGCTCTATCTTCACTCTCTCTCTCCCTCCTTCAGTTGAAGCAAATTCATAGCCCCTTTTATCCCTTGTTTCTTCTTCTTTCTTATTTTGCTCCAGTAGACCTTTCTCCAAAGATAGGAGTTGATTGTTGCCTTCCCATGTGAACCAGCTCCCGTGCCACCCACCACTGTGCTCAAGACACCCAGATTGTATGCTTAGACTCTGCCATTTGCCAGTGGGAGTCACCGGCTAACCCGCCAGCCGGCCCAAAGGAACCCCTCGCCAGACCGCCTGGCAGCCCACTTGGTCTACACTATTTCTCTTTTACAACCGTTTTCTGTTGGAGAAAACTCTTTTACTATTTTGAAGTTGACAAAACCTTTCCAAAGGCTAGTCTGAAGACTTCCAGACTTCAGTGTCAAAGCCTGAAGACCACCAGACGTTAGATTCAAAGTCTACCCACATTGATAGTTTCCATAATGAAGAATTAAGACTTATTCAGATACGGAATTATCTTTATTTCTTCAATGATTTGATTAGTATGGCTTATGGATGACCTTATGGATGGATATAGCACCCACATGATTGATTATCTTTATTGGAATCAATTTCGATAATCAAATCTTTTGAAAGGCAATTAAACTTGGAAAGTTCTATTTATGGAAACCAAAATCCTGATTGTATGGGTGAACATGATTGATGGGTTTTCAATATAATCATCAACCAACACGAGATCTCTTTAATTGATCCTGTCTAATGGGTAGATTAGAAGAATTCCTTTGGAAAGTGCCAACAGTTGAGAAGGCATGAAAAAGTATTTAAAGCGGACTCTCTAGTTGTTCAAAAGTGTGCGTGAAAGAAAAATTTCAAAATCTGAAGCTTCGCAATTCCTTATTATTTCATTCACTGAGCTCAAAGTTGTATACAAAAGAGAGAAACTCATAATGAGACTTTGTGAGAGACTAGTAGAGACTCTTCACTATGAAGTTGGAATCACCAAGTTGCAAAATCCCTTTTGTTTCTTAGTGAAATCCAACCAGTGGGCTGTCAACGCAGGAGAGTGGACGTAGGCTTGATCTAAGCTAAACCATTATAAACCTTATGTTCTTATTCTCTTCCCTGAACTCCTTTATTTTGATCCATAACTCTAATTAATTGTTTAAGTTTAAACTCCTTTACTTTGTTTGAAGTTTTCTCTAACTGCTAAAGTCTGAATTCGTTCATAGTTTGTGATTTTCTAAAGGTGAATTACTTCTACTGAACATTGCGAAAAATTTTGTTCACACTTATTCACCCCCTCTAGGTGTTATTACTAGCCCTTTCAATTGGTATCAGAGCCTTTATGCTTATTTTATTAAAGTGTTTTACTTCTTAAGCTAAAGATCTATGGCTAGTATTTTGGCTTTAGGATTGATTGAAGGCCAAAGCAACACCAGACCTCCTTACCTTGATGGGAAGGAGTATAATGTGTTGAAAAACAAGATGAATGCATTCCTTGATAATGCTAGAATGAACACCTAGAAGGGGGTGAATAAGTGTTGAAGAAGTTTTTGCAAGACTTAACAACTTAATTCGACTTTTAAGAAAATAGTAGATTGAAGATGTAAAAGGCTATAAACAGTTATATAAGGTTGCGAATTAAAGTAAAGAGTTTAGGGAAAGGGAATTGAAACACAAGGTTTATAGTGGTTCAGCTTAAATCAAGCCTACGTTTACTCTCCTGCACTAACAGCCCACTAGCTGAATTCCACTAAGAACCAAAAGAGATTTTACAGTCTCATGTCCTTAATTCCACAGTGTAGATACTCTACTACACTTCCTTAAGATCTCACAAGTATTTAATCTCTCTTTTAAGTACAGTTTAAGCTCGACAAATTAAAATAACAAAGAACTAAGAGTTTCAGACTTTGGAATTTTTCTTTCACACACACATTCAAATAACTTGAGCATCCTCCTTATATGCTCCTCCATGCCATTGTAACCGTTGGCACCTTCCAAAGGAGTTCTTCCAATCTACCCCTTTGACAGAATCAATTAGGAAGATCTTGAGTTATTTAAGAAATGTGATGATAGCTCACCAATCATGCTCGCCCATACAATCAAGATCTAAGTTTCCATAAGTAGAACATTCCAAATATACTTCGCTAATCAACATATTTAATTATTCAAATTGATTTCAATAAGAATAATTGATCACGACATGTTATCTCCAGTCGTGAGATCTTCTTCAGCCATACAAACCAAATCCTTAAAGATATACTTGCATTTGGATAAGTCTTCTTCATCAGATAAATCTTTTCTTCATCGGTCTGAAAACTATCAGTGAGGGTAGACTTTGAAACTTGAGTCTAGAGGTCTTTAGACTTTAACGATAGAGTTTGCAAGTTTTCGGACTAGACTGATAGAAATGTTTTGTCAACTTCAAAACAGATAAGGATGTTTTCTCTAACAATCTCCCCCTTTTTAATAGTGACAAAACTTTCTCGCAGATTTGGACACTTTGCCCTGCAAAACAACACTTGAGCAAACCAAGATTCTTTTTAAAAAGATAATTAGAGATTATGATAAGGATAGTAGCGATCCTGCAACCACAGAAAATGTGTTAGTCTTGTAAAAGAAATTATGTTTACCATAATCAATAACATAGCTTAAGTTACTTGCAAGCATCATCAGTCTAAACCAGTCTAACCAAACAAAAGATAAGTCCAACAGTCAAAACAAATAGTCATCAAATTTGCATCAAATCTCTCCCCTTTTTTGTCAATAGCAAAAAGTGGAGAACAAATGAAAAAGAGTTGATTGAAAATAGAGAGAATCAAAGCTGTTTGGGAAGGAAAACAAGCTTGAATTCTCCCATAGAATGCATTGTCTTCTCAAGCCTTTCAAAACTCTGCTTTAGTGACTGAAAATCTGCACCATGCACTGTAGAATGAACTTGATTTTTCAGGGCGTTCAACTGATCATGCAAAGACACTGAAGTGGCCATGAAAGCGTTCTTGAGATCCTGCATCTCATATCCCATAGCATATTGCTATTTCCTGACTTCCAATAGAATCTCTAGTAGTCTCGAAAGTTTGCCGTTTGAGCTGTTGCGGCACTAAGACCAGCCGAGTCGATTTCAGGGATTTTGAGAATGGATGGAGCTTCAGCAGATTGTCTACCATGACTATGAGTGGAAGCTTCTGGATAAAGAGAGGCATACACATCCTTTGGGTCTGCCACAAAACGACTTACATCACTAGTAAATATAGGTGAAGAAATACCTTTTGGTCTAACAGCTCTCCCTGTTTTGTTGCCTTCAGGTGGAGTAGGTAAGATTTCTTCTTGATCAACTTAGCGTCAGAGTGATGCGCGTCAGCAGTTTCAGTTCCTGCCATCTTAGAATTACTAGACAGGGAGACAGCCAAAGTTGACTCAAAAGAGTCTTCTTGACCTTGATCTTTTTCTCCTTCTCTCTCTTCTTCTTCCTCTTCTTCTTCCTCTTCTCCTTCCTCTTCTCTTCTTTCTTCCTTTGTCCTCCTCCATTCTTCATCTTCCTTCTCTGTCTCTTCTCTCTCTTTTTCTCCTTCTTCTGGCTCTTCTCTTGTTTCATGAAAGTTGACAAAACGCTTTAAGTTTCTTAAGGCTAAAAGAGTCATTTCATAATCATCTTCTTCGTCTTGCAAGATGAGAGTTATTTTCTTCTTTACTGGAGCAACCATGGGCTCCTTACCTTTCTTCTTCGCTGGAGTAAAGTCTTGTTTTGCTTTGATGGGAGACTTCTCCTTTATACGCTCCAACACCTTGTTCAGCTCTTTCAAACTCATCTTTGTGGCCATTTTGAAACCAATCACCATTGGAGAGATGGTTGTCAAACATAATGGTGCTAAAATGTGAATTTTAAAGTGTCAAAGAGATGTGTGATAAGAGCAGAATAAGGGAGTTGCTCCTTATCCTCCATCACAGTTCGGTACATATGAAACAAGATGGTGTGAGGCAGAGAGAATTTAAATCCAGCATTGATGGCATACATCAATTTCACTTTAGATTGAGAGACATCAGTCTTGGATGTTGACTTGGGATGAATGCAGTTGATTACGATCTTGTATAGCAAGATGTTAGAGGCATTCATCCTTATGTAGGAAATCTTGCCTTCAACATCCCTATCTTTCACCAATGACAGAGTAGCATGAGCAATAAACACGCTAATTGGTTGGAAACTCATTCTTTCCACCCCAATTAGGTCAACCAATGTATCTGTATCCACCAAAAATTCCTTGTCATTCACTATGAAAGAAAAGCTATTTGCATTCAAGAAAGATAAGTTCGAATAAAAGTATGCCGTGAGTTCTGGATAAGCAGTGCCATAGAATGGGTCACTCGGGAAATTCGCAAAAGTTCTTTCAGCCGTTCCTCTCTCTACAACTCCTAACCTTTCCAACTCCCACAAGAATAAGGTTTCATTCTTGTATCCTCTATCTCTTAAAAATTCATTGATCAACGACATCGGCATTCCTCCTTTCTTCAAATTAGAGTAAAGTTTGAGGGCAACCTTGGGAGTTAGCGTTCTTACATGTTCAGCCTCTTCTATAACTTCTTCGTCTGGTTGAGTCGGTGGAGAAGATTGACGTTGTTGAGAAGGTTGTTGTTGACTTGAACGCAGTGATGGAGATGAATCTTCTCCCTCGGTTAAGTCGAAATGCGTAGGACCCTCAGGCATATGTCATGGTCCGCTGCTTGCAATCCTTGAAGACTTTCTTGAAGACATTGTTGCTTCAAGGGAGAAATTCACAAACTTGCTCGAAAAAGGTGAAAACTTTTGGACAAATCGAGAGTGAAAGTGAAAGCAAGTGGGAATTTTGTATTCTAAGGTTTCAGTGTAAAAACAAAAAAGACAAATCTCGGTAGTATATAAAGCAAGTGAAGTGATGGTAAACGAAACGTCATAAAAGGAAAAATAAAAATGCATTTTCGAAAAGAATAACTTCCTTTTTGAAAATAATTGTCTTTTCAAAATTCATAACTCCTTTTTGAAAAAGAAAAACTTGGAAAGGTAATTTCAATCAATTAGTAATTAACAAGTAACCATACCTTTTCAAGTTTAAAATACTGGAATAAAAATAACTTACACTCGTAACTCTTGGTCTTCTAAGTTTGAACACCTTCAGACTTTACTTCTAAGTTTAAGCTCCTTCAGACTTTAATGGATAATAGATGTAATGTTCAGTCTGATGCGAATAGACTCAAATAGGCTTTTCTCTAGTGGCTTTGTAAATATATCCGCCAGTTGATTCTTTGAATCAATGAATTGAATCATAACTTCTCCACTTTGAACATGATCTCTAATAAAGAGATGTCGAATCTCTATGTGCTTTGCTCTTGAATGAAGAATTGGATTCTTTGTTAGATTAATTGTGCCGGTGTTATCACATTTGATCTCGATGCATGAGTCTTCAATTCCAAAGTCTCTCAATTGTTGTTTTATCCATAAAATTTGAGAACAGTAACTTCCAAGAGCCACATACTCTGCTTCAGCTGTTGAAAGAGCTACAGTGCTTTGCTTCCTTGAGAACCAAGATATTGTCCTGTTTCCCAACAATTGGCATGTACTAGAGGTACTCTTTCTATTACTCTACAACCTGCTATATTTGCATCTGAATATCCAAAGAGGATAAAGTCTTCCTCTTTGGGATGCCACAAACTTAAATTTGAAGTAGTTGCAATGTATTTGATGATGCATTTTGCGGCACTTAGATGAGACTCTTTTGGATCAGATTGAAATCTAGTACAAATGCAAACACTAAACAAAATGTCAAGTCTAGAAGTATTACGATAAAGAAGTGAACCAATAATGCTCTTGTAAAACTTCTGGTCAACTTTCTTTCCTCCTTCATCTTTATCTAGCTTCGAAGAACTAGACATTCGTATCTCAATCTTTTTATGATTCTCCAATCCGAACTTTTTAACGAGCTTTTTTGCATATTTTTCTTAGTGAATGCAAATTCCTTCCTTCAATTATTTTACTTGTAATCGAAGAAAGAAGGATAGTTCACCCATCATACTCATCTCAAATTCATCCTGCATAAACTTAGAAAACTTCTTGCACAAATTTTCATTAGCTGATCTAAATATAATATCATCAACATAAATTTGAACAAATAAAAAGTTTTTATCTTCCTTTTTAATAAACAAGGTAGTATCCACTTTTCCTTTGACAAAACCATTTTGTATTAAGAAATTACTTAATCAGTCATACCAAGCTCGAGGTGCTTGCTTTAATCCATATATAGAGTCTTTTTCAATTTGAATACTGAGTCTGGTCTCTTTGGATCTTCAAATCTAGGAGGTTGTTCCACATAGATTTCTTCTTGGATAAATCCATTTAGGAATGCACTATTGGCGTCCATTTGGAATAACCTAAAATTTTTATAACAAGCAAAAGCAAGTAATAATCTAATTGCTTCTAACCTAGCTACTGGTGCGTAGGTTTCATCATAATCTATCCTTTCTTTTTACATATATCCTTTGACCACGAGTCTTGCTTTGTTCCTGATCACTTTTCCTTTTTTGTTCAACTTGTTCCTGAAAACCCATTTAGCTCCAATAATGGATTTACCTTTTGGTTTAAGAGTTAATTCCCACACATTGTTAATCCTGAACTGTTTGAGTTCTTCTTCCATTGCTTCAATGCAACTTTTGTCAACTGAAGCTTCTTCTATGCTTTTGGGTTCTATTTCAGAAATAAGTACCACGGCGCTAGACTCTTCTTGCCTTTTGGATCTGGTGCGAATCCCTTCATCAATATCACTAATGATGAGTTATTTGGGATGACTAGACTTGTGCTTATAGTTACTTGTCGATCTGATAGTTTGCTAATCTTCTTCAATTGATTTTTTAACTTTCGTTCGTTATTGATTTTCAGAGGTCTAAGCTGCTTCAAGGGAGGTAGACTTTGTAGAGATTGGAGCAGGTTTAGATTCTTCAGGATGAGTCTGAATTAGCTGATTTTGGAAAGAGTCTTGGAATTTGACATTCGTAGATTCTTCCACAGATCGAGTCTTTTTGTTGAATACTCTGTAGGCTTTGTTGGTGGTTGAATATCCATGGAAGATTCCTTCGTTTGATTTCTCTTCAAACTTACTAGTTCGATCATTTGCATTTCCAAAACAAAACATTTGCAACCAAATATATGAAAGTAAGAAACAATTAGGGCGCGTTTGGCATCGATTCTGTTCTCGGGAGCTGATTTTGACTAGAAATGATTATTTTTTATTTTGTTACCGAGAACCGATTGTGAGTAAAAAAGTGTGTTTGGTAACTGTCCAAAATTTTTGATTCTGGAATAGAATTGCGTTTGATATCGTGTTAATTGATTCTGCTCCAAATTAATTTATTTTTGATTTTTAAATAAATTTTAAATAATTTTTTTACCTTTTTACTTTTTTTCTTTTCTTTTTCTTTTTTCCTTTTTTTCTTTTTCCCTTTTTTCCTATTCTCCTTCTTCTTCTTCATCGGCCCGGTCGCCGCCGCCCTCGCGAGGTCAGCCTTCGTCGGCCGATTCTCGGGCGGCTAGGCGAGGCTCGCCCGGCCCCGCCGAGGCTCGGCCTCGGCGGGTGGCCGGGCGGCCTCGCCCAGCCTCGACGAGGCCGGCTTGGCCACCGGCGGGCCGGGCGAGCCTCACCGGTGGCCGGGGAGCCTCACCGCGGCTAGGCGAGGCTTGCCCAGCCACCGGCGAGGCTCGACCTCGCCCGATCTGGCAAGGCCGAGCCTCGCCCAGCTGCCGGCGAGGCTCGCCTAGCCACCGGCGAGGCTCGCCCAGCCCCGCCGATGGCCAGGCCGGCCTCGCCGGTGGCTGGGCTTGCCTCCGGCGAGCTCGCCGGACCTTGCCTTGGCCTGGCGAGCCTCCGGCGATCGGCGGTGGATGGCGGCGACGGGCAGTGGCGAGCGATGGTGGACAGCAACCGGGATGACGAAAGGGAAGAGCGAGGGTTTTACCGTTTTGATTCTTTTTTTGATTCTCGGACAGAGTATCAATTTTTTTTTGATTCTCAAATCTTGTCCAAAATTGTTTTCGGGAACAAAAATTTTACCAAACGTGATTCTCGTCCCAAACTGATTCTGGGAACAAAAAATCGGAATCTGGCACTGTTTGGCACGTTGCCAAACAGGCCCTTAGCTTCTTTCATTTGAATAACTCATAAGGAGTTTTTTCCATAATAGGCCTTAAAAAGACCCTGTTAATAATATAACATGCTGTAGAAATTGCTTCAGCTAAAAAATGAAAGGAAATACTACTTTCTATTAAAAGAGTTCTTGCCATCTCCTGCAAAGATTTATTCTTTCTTTCCACAACACAATTCTGTTCTGGTGTGTATGGAGAGGAGAAAACATACTGAAAACCTGATTCATCACAAAATTTTGCAAAATCTTGATTTTCAAACTCACCTCCATAATCTGTCCATATGCTTGAAATAGCATATCCTTTCTCATTCTGAACTTTCTTAGCAAACTTTGAAAAGTAAGAAAATGTTTCAAACTTACTTGCCAGAAAATATACCCAAATGAATCGTGAGTAATCATCCACGATTACTAGACAATATCTCTTTCCGCCTATGTTTTTAGTTTTGGTTGGCCTAAAGAGATCCATATGCAGAAGCTACAAAACACGATTAGTAGAAACCTGATTTATTGATTTAAAAGAAATTCTAGCCTGTTTTCCCAATACACATGGTGTGCATAAGTTAGATTTTTGAAACTTCAGGTTAGGCAGCCTTCGAACAAGGTTCTTAGAAGAGATCTTGGCAATCTGCTTCATGTTGACATGGCCAAGTTTTCGATGCCAAAGATTTGCTTCATCTTGAATTGAAATTAGACATTGAGACTCTTCTGGTTTTATATCCAAAAGATAGATGTTCTCATATCTTTTTCTTTTTGTGACTTGGGAACCATTGTACAGCCGGCTGCTGGCAGTGTAAACTCGGGGCGGACTGAGCTACCACCACAAACCTAGCCGCGGGTGAGTCGCGCGAATGTGACACCTCTGGGATTCAAACTCCTCCCCTTCGTGAGGGGGAGAGAGCCCGAAGCCAGCTACGCCACCGTGAGCAAAGTGGTGATGTTCCCATGTCTTAGTCCAATAAAAGATTGTAAAAGATCTCTACTGGTTCCCGAACATATTCCTTCTTGAAAATTAATTTTGAATCCAGTGTCGCACAATTGACTAATGCTAAGCAAATTGTAATTGAGTCATTCCACCAAGGAAACATTGATGATTGTGAGACTGACTTCCAATTTTTACAGTTCCACACCCAACAATTCTTCCTTTAATGTTCCACCAAAAGAGACTTTTCCACCATTTATTTGCACAAGTTTTATAAAACAATTTGAATCTCCAATCATATGCCTTGAACAGCCACTATCCAAATACCATTAATATTTTTCTTGATAGTGACCTGTAATTAAAAAAGAAACTCAAGCTTTCTTTGGTACCCACATTTTATTGGGTCTAAAGGAGTTAGTGCAATAGGTAATCTTTGTCCATTTCTTCTTAACAGGTCTCCAAAACGTAGGACTTTCTTTCTCAAAGTGTTCTAAGCTGTTACACTTAGAACATTTGAAAGCACTTCGCCAAACAAGTTTTACAAAGACTTTTTGAAAATGATTTATGTAAAAAGTTTTTGTAGGCCTTTATTTGATTCTTTCTTTCACTTTTGGAAAATCAATTAGAAGAATAGTTTCAGAGGCCATTCCCAAGCCTGATTTGTTAAAATAGGGTCTTTGTACTGAAAGAATCTTTTCCAACTTCTCAAATCCTATTGAAAACCCTTTTGAAATATTTGAAATGTCATTTTTGAAAAATGTATTTTCTTTTGAAATAGAGTCAACTTTTTCTTTTAAAGTAACAAAACTTTTATCTAAATTTTAAAATTTTTCTTTCCATAAAATTTCTTCTTGCTTTAGTGTAAAATTCTCCCTTTTTAGCTCAGAAATCCTCTTGAGAGAGGTTTTAAGACTAAGACATAGTTCATCAATGTATTTTGAGACTTTAGTAGAGATTTTAAAATTACTTACCTCGATTTCACTATCTGAGTTTGAGTTTGTGTCTATTTCAGAGTTTGAGTATGATTTTGATTTTGCCATTACACAAATATTAACATAATCTTCATCACTTTCTTCGCATTCAGTATCACTCCATGTCTTTACCTTGAGAGCCTTCCTGTATTTCTTAGCTTTTCCTTTCTTTTTCTTCAACATGAGACAGTTGGGTATAATTTGTCCCTTTTTCTTCCATTCAAAATAGATAACATCTTTATTGGCTTCATTATCCTCATTTGATTGTTTTGAAATTTTTGAGTGCTTTGATTCTTCCAATTGAATTTTCTTCCCTTTTTGTTTAGTTTCCCGAACCTCTTTATCATAAGAGCTAACTCTTCATCATCCATATCACCTTCAGAATCTATAACATCAGAATCATCGTTAGATCTCAAAGCAATTGACTTCTTACCTTTGGGATCTTCTTACTCGTTGATTTGCTCCACTTCATAGGATTGAAGTGTACCAACCAATTCGTCTACAAAAAATGACATGATCCTTTGTGTTTCCCTTATTGAAATCTTTATGTGATTCTAGTTTTTGGAAAGTCCACGTAGCAACTTATTACTCTTCATGGGTCCTGAGATTGGTTGTCCCCGATACTCTAGACCATTTATAATTTCTGTAAAATGACTAAATATGTCAGCAATAGATTCTCCTAACTTCATCTTAAAAGCTTCATACTGTCCAAGTAGAATATTGATCCTTATTTCTTTCACTCGATCAGTTCCTTCATAAGTGATGTGTGGCCTGTCCCAGACTTCTTTGGCTATTTCACAAGAAAATATTCCGTTATATTCAGTAAGAGATAATGCACAATATAAAGAGTAAATTGCTTTAGCATCAATAGCTTGTCTCTTGATTATTTCTTTTTGAGTCATCTCGCCAACTTCTACAACTTCTTTTCCCCTTTTTGTAACTTATGTAGCTTTAGGAATAATTCCTTTTTCTACCACATCCCATTCCAGAGGATCTTTCGATCTTAGGAATACCTTCATCTTTTTTTCCATATGTTGTATTCATTTCCATCGAAATAAGGTGGTTTTGTGTTGCTTTTGCCTTCAACCAAACCTAGAGCCAACATACTAGTCATAGATCTTTAACTCATAAGTAAAAACACTTCAATTAAATGAGTACATAGTCTCTGATACCAATTGATAATATTAGTATGAACACCTAGAGGAGGTGAATAAGTGTTAAAGAAGTTTTTGCAATGCTTAACAACTTAATTCGACTTTTAAGAAAACAGTAGATTGACGATGTAAAAGACTATAAACACTTATATAAAGCTGCGAATTAAAGTAAAGAATTTAGGGACAGAGAATTGAAACATAAGGTTTATAGTGGTTTGGCTTAGACCAAGCCTACGTCTACTCTCCCGCACTGACAGCCCACTAGTTGGATTCCATTAAGAGCCAAAAGAGATTTTACAGCCTTATGTCATTGATTCCATAGTGTAGAGACTCTACTACACTTCATCAAGGTCTCACAAGTATTTTTTTTTTTTTTTTGGTGCTGGAGGAACCACCTTGGCTGACAGCCACCAAGTAAACCCACAGGTGGCGATAGCAGGGAAACAACCACCCCGATGCCACACGTAAATTGCCTAATGATCCGCCAGCCTCCTTGCAACTTGCGTTGCAGGGGCTTCGAACTCCTGACCTCCCATTTAGAAGTCTGAAGCCTACCCAGCGGAGCCACCACGGCCGGTGGTCTCACAAGTATTTAATCTTCCTTTTGAGTACAGTTTAAGCTCGACAAATTGAAACAACAAAGAACTAAGAGCTTCAGACTTTGGAATTTTTCTTTCACGGACACACTCGAATAACTTGAGCATCCTCCTTATATGCTCCTCCATGCCATTGTAACCGTTGACACCTTTCAAAGGAGTTCTTCTAATCTACCTGTTGGATAGAATCAATTAGGAAGATCTCAAGTTATTTAGGGAATGTGATGATAACCAACCAATCATGCTCACCCATATAATCAGGATCTAGGTTTCTATAAATAGAACCTTCCAAGTATACTTCGTTAATCAATAGATTTAATTATTCAAATTGATTTCAATAAGAATAATTGATCATGAGATATTATCTCTAGCCGTAAGATCTTCTTCAACCATACGAACCAAATCCTTAAAGATATACTTGCATCTGGATAAGTCTTCTTCATTGGATAAATCTTTTCTTCGTCGATCTGGAAACTATCTGTGGCATCTGGGCTTTCGTCAAACCTCGAATAAGTAACGGCTCGTCATGGGTCGACGGGAGTGTCGACAGATTACGTCATTGGCACCATTTACGGACACTATTTCGTTATCCTCATCGTCGGTATGGCATTAGGCCATCGTTTCATCACCACCCGTCATTCCGAAACATCAACTTTCAGAGAGGAATTGCCATGCACACGTCCGATATTAACCCCGAGCAGCTTCGCTAATTGACTGAGCTGAAGGCCCGTAGCACGCAACGGCCATGCGCACGTTCATTTGCCGGTCAACCGAAGGGAAACATTTGACCCATGTAGTCTTGTGGAGCGACCCTCCTCCATGCAGCAATTAGAGACACGCATGCACTGAGATGTGCCCTCCGTTGGCTGCCACCAGGATCCCTTTTAGTTGACTATATGTAGTCAACTAAACCATGGTCTCGTCCATGCATGGGGCGTGCATGGTGTTCCACGCACAGGCTGCCACCAAGTCCCATCTAGTTAACTATACGAGTCAACTAACGAAGACACGTACATGCATGAAGGAACCAGCTGTTTCGCCAGGGGAAAGAGACCATCATGCGAAGCCACGTAATGAAGACGTTTGTGCTGGCGATGGAGGGAAATGCGGATGAAGGCCACGTCTTGCATATAACGTGCAAAGTGGCGAGCAGCAGCGAATCTGGTGGTCAACTAAAGGGAAAGTTGACCAAGGAGAAACCACGCCGTTCGAGGAGCCGAAGACACGTAGCAAAGGCTTCAAGCTGGCGAGAAAGATGACCGAGGAAAAGCCACGTTTCTACCCACCTGTCCTCGCCTTTTTCTACCGCCGAAGCATCCCATTTGTTGACTGGCTTTTGTCAACAAAACCGGAGAACAAAATAACAAGCGGACAAGCAAGAGAGAGAGAGAACCGCGAACGAAAGAGAGAAACCAAGAGAGAATAGAGAGCGCGAGTGAGCGAGCGGTGAGAGGAAGGAAGGGACCGCTCCCTTCGCCGTGCACACATGCTGCCGATGCCGACGCCGGTCGCACTTGGTTGCCGAGCCGTGTCCATGACTGCGAGCTCAACGATTTCTCGCCGTTAACATCGCAGGACCTAAGGCAAGTGAAAGTCTACTAACCTATGTAATGCAATGCTGTTGTTGTTTGATGTAGTGCAGCTAGACTTGGAAATATTTGAGTTTGGATGTTGGATGCTGAATTCTTGGAGGATTAATGTAGATTGGGACTAAGGAATTGGGAAATGCTTTTGTTTTTTATGTGTATTTTTGATTTCTGGGAACTTCAATCGGAAAACAGATTTTGATTGTGAACTGTTTTAAAAATTTCCCTATTTGCGTTAAAATTTCCCTGTACTTTGGCACCGTTCTCAAATGTTTTAAGAAAACGTGTGGTGCTTTCAAAATTCCGAATTTTGCACCAAATGTTGAGGTCGTAGCACCTTGAGGCTTTGTTCGCAAATCGTTTTAGAAAATCTCTTGAACTACATGAATATTTATGGGTACTGCGACACCATACCCAAATGTTTTAAGAAATGTTTTATATTTTAAAGATTTATGAATTTTTTATAGAAAACATTCCAACGTGCCAATTTCAAATTACTTATGGTTCTGATAAATTATTTTATTTTGAGCTGTGATGTGCAAGTGAGACTCGAGGCTATTTATGTGGATTTCGAAAAGCATTTGAAATTTAAACATGAAAATGGATTTTATGGATTTGATATCATGCTTTCGATTTTATGAGTTGATTTCATCGATATGAGATCGACCAATTTTTATACATTATTGTTGTTGTAAACCATTTGAAAATCGGGTTGAATTATGGACTTACTTTGCAAGTTTTCAAGATTACATGCCGTTTTGATAAATTGTAAACCAAGAGAGTGGATACTACTCTCAGATTACTTTTGATGGATTTTGAAAATACTGAAGGGTGAGTTGTGAGAATGGAATTTCAAAAAAAGATCACAAGGATTTCAAATGTTGCTGTTGCTTTGGAAATATTTTGGCATTCAGCAAATCATTCAATACTGAAATTTCGATAAAGACTCATGGGGCTTCTGATGTCTTTGCATTGAAAGTGTTTTTGATATTGAAATAAATTAAAATGTTAATGCTACCATTGGACCCTCGGGTCAACGATGCCCCGGGAGTCGGGATGCCCATAAGGATCATAGGGGTCAATGCCTTTGGATGTCTGAGGTCCGCAGAGCCTCAGAGGTTTCCTGGGAGTGTCGGGATGCCTAGTGGTATATCAGTACGTAATTCCGGGGAGGCCCGGTGGTATGTTGGTACGTAATTCCGAAGGGTAGGGGTAACTATTTTCATGGTGAGCCCCAAAGCTTCCTTGTGATGCTAGGTGGGATGTGAGATGCCCAAAGGTGTAATGAAACACACTCTAGATGCCCGGTGGTGTAATGCCGAAGGACTTCCCGATGCTAGGATTGGGTGCGAATGCCCAGAAGGATGCAAACATTGGTCCTCTTGGGGGTAAAACCTTTTTAAATATTAAAATTGATGGCACTACTAAGTGTGTGGGTGGTCTGGTTATTGGATTGAATTATATGGCTCGGAATGGGATATGTCATGACAGTTTAGTTCTATAATTAAGACTCATGTGATTGAAAATGGTGCATTCTGGTTTTGAAAATTACACTTGCTATTACTTTGAAAAGTTCTATTTATTTGATGCATCCCCACCCCTTTGATTTTATGTTTTCTATTGATTCGATGCATCCTCATTCCTTTGATTATGTGTTTTGTTTATCTTGCATGAAATTAGATAGTAATGGTTATGCACGATATAATTTAGTGGATCTTTCGTTGCTGGGTAGTTGTACTCATCCCTTTTGGGAACTAACATTTCAGACTAGACAAGATGTCTTTGCTGCCTGCACCTCCGGATACATTTTATGGAGTCCCGATTGATCTACACATTTTGACTTGACCGAGGAAAAAGATTCTCCACAGCAACAACATTCTCCATAGCATGCCACTCAAAATCGTCCACGCCAACCAGTGGAAGAGGAAATCGAGGAAAATGTCAAACCTGTAAGGACATTAAAACCTCAGTTCTCTTTAAACTCTACAATCAATTGAAGCATGGTGATACTGTCATGACCTTTATTGATGAATTTCTGCAAGAACGAGGATACCGGAATGAGACTCTATTCTTACGATCAATGGAAATGTTAGGCATAGCACCTATAGGAATGGTAAATAGGACATTTGCTAACTTTCCAATTGATCCCCGTTTTAGTTCTTTTAATTAGCCAGAGGTCAAGGACAATGATGAGAGAATGTACATGAATTTTCAGCCTAGAATGGGCATTGCTACTAATGTGCATAGTGATGGAACGAGTTGAGATAGCTAGTATAAGCACCTAGAGGGGGGTGAATAGGTGCACAAACAATTTATCGAGATATGGAAGCGATTCTTGGCAAACGATAGAAAGGAAGTTCACTATTGATTAACGAAAATGAAGTACGATCAAAGTAAAGAGAGTAAGGACGAGAGAATTAAACACAGGGTTTATAGTGGTTCGGCTTATTCTAAGCCTACGTCCACTCTTCTGTACTGACAGCCCACCGGCTGGATTTCACTATGATAAAAAAAAAAAGTTACAGCACAGCTTTTCCTTGATTCCACAGTGTAGATGTTCTACCACACCTCCTCAAGGTTTCTCACAAATATATACTCTCTTTTGAATACAATGTTTATCGCTCAAAGTAATTGTCTAAACAACAAGGAGCTTCAGACTTTGAAATTCTTCTATCGCGCACTCTCTGAACAACTAAGAACGTCTTCCTTATATACTCCTTTGTGCCATCATACCCATTGGCACTTACCAAAGGAATTCCTCCAATCTACCCATTGGACGGAATCAATTAGGAAGATTGTTCGAGCTATTAAAGAACGTGTCGATAGCCCATCAATCCTGTTCGCCCATACAATCAGGATCTCGGTTTCCATAAGTAGAACCTTCCAAGAATATTTAGGCAATTATCGAATCTTCAATCATCGAATCAATCTCGACCAATCAAGGATTCCATTAAGTCTTTTCCAGCCACGAGATCTTGTCCAGTTGATAAGGTTGAATCCTTAACGAAACATCCAGTTTTGGATAACATTTCTTCAACGGATTAGAGACTGTCAATGAGGATAGACTTTGAGTCTTGAGTCCGGGCTGTCCAGGAAGTCTTTAGACTTTAAATAGCGAGTCTCGCAAAACCTTCGACTAGACTCGATGGAAACGTTTTGTCAGCTTTAAAACACTTTAAGAATATTTCTCCAACAATCTCCCCCTTTTTGATGGTGACAAAACTTTCCCGCAGATTTGGACAACTTTGACTGCAAAACATTTCTCAAACACATATGCATATCTTATAGAGATAAATGGCTAAATGAATAACACTAGAATCTGCAACCACAGAAAATAGGTTAGTCTAATATGTGATAAAGCCATCCATAAGATACCAATGATAGTTAATAAAAGCAGTCAAGTCCAAGTCTAGCTCAGTTCTCATCCAGACACAAAAACAAAGTCAAACAGATCAAAACAATCCAACAAAATCCAACAAACTGTAACCGCACAGTCTAACAAACCACACGATTTAAAAGTCAAATTGTTCAAATCTTGCATCTCTCTCCCTTTTTGTCAGCATTAAAAAAGGTTGAGATGAAAATGGAATGAAGTCAAGATTGCTTGGAAACACGGACAAGCTAGAAATCTCCCATAGACTGAACGATCCCTTCCAGCCTTTTCAAGTCTTCCTTCAGTTGTGCGATTTCCTCACCCTTGGCATTGGCCTGAATCTGAACAGTGAGGGCTTGGATTTTATCATTCGGTGAACATGAAGAAACTTGACCTGCAGTTTGCAATATCTGAACCTCGCATCCCAAGGCATAAATTTGACCTCGCATTTCCAAGAGAATATCCATGATTCTGCGAAAATCGGCTGAGTTATTAGTCTACGTACTAGCTTCAGCACGTTCTACAGATGATGGCATATCAGAATAATCTCGTAGGTTTGGCGATGAAACATCATGACCTTCTTCCGGGAAATTGAGATGCATAAACATCCTCTGGGTCGGGCGGGAGAGCGACCGACTCCTTCACTCGCATCGGGATATGAGGACTTTTCTCCTTTCTCTTGATCTCCCCTGTTTCCATGCCTACGGGTGGAGAAGAGTGTTCCTCGAGTTCTCCTTCTTCTCTTCTTTCTTCTTCAGGTCGTTCTGCCTCTGCTTCTTTCTCGCCAACTGCTCTTTCTTCCTCTTTCTCTTCTTTTTCTCTTCCTTCTTCTTCTCCTTCTTTTCTTCCTTCTCTTTCTTTCTCTTTCGCCTCATGTTGTTCCACTGACTTTGGAACAGTACGACTTAGCTTTTTCAAAGCTATGGCAGAGATGGTAAGATTATCATCTTCTTCATCTTCCACAATAAGAGCTCTCCTTTTTGGTTTTCAAGCAACCAAGGGCTCCTTTCCTTTCCTTTTTGAAGAAGTTTGATGAGCTTTGACTGGAGTCTTCTCCTTGAATTTCTCCAACTCCTTGTTTAGTTCTTTCATATGCATTTTGGTCACCATCTTCAATCCTACCACCATATAATCGCATGATCGAACACAAAAGATTTGCGGAGGCTGAATATTCAGATGTCTGAATAACTTTGTAACAAGGCTTAGGTAAGGGAGTTGACCTTTGTCCTTCATCATCGCTCTATACATGTAGAACATGATAGTGTGAGGGAGAGAAAACCTTTTTCCAGTGAGAATGGCATACATCAGCTTTGCCGCTGAACTTGAAACATCGGTCTTGGAAGTTGACTTTGGTCGGAGGTAATTGATCACAATCTTGTGAAGCAAGATGTTAAATGCACTCATCCTTAAGTAGGTAATCTTCTCCTTTGTTCTCCTATCCTTCACCAGTTCCAGTGTGGCCCGAGCAATGGAAACTTTAATCTATTGATATCTTTCTCTTTCAACTCCTAACACATCTGCCAGTATATCCATATCCACAACATAGTCTTGATCTTTGACACTGAAGGAAAATCTATTCGCATCCAAAAAACTAAGATTTGAATAGAAATATGTGGTTAATTCAGCTTATGCCTCTGTAGTGTCGGAGCAGAATTTTTCAAGTTGAAGAAAACCGAACTTCTCCCTCAAGTTCACATTCACAGCATCCAGAAAGTCAAAATCCACATTTCTAGGGTTTATCACCCCACGCTTAAGCAATTTCGAGTACAAATCCTTTTGTTCCTTCGATCTGAACAATTCTCCCTTTTTTCCTCGACTTTCAACCGCAACACCCATTCTCGGTTGAAATTGACTGTACAACTTGTCATCATCATTCCCATATACAGGATTCAGTCCCCAATCACAAGGATCACTTGGGATATTCGCAAGGATTCCTCAGCCACCCTTTTACGAGCAATTCCCAAACTTTTCATTTTTCGCAGAAAGATATATTTGTTCTCGTATCCTTTGTCTTTAAGAAAATCATCGACATAGTTCAAGGGAGTACGAGTTCCTTTTAAGGCACGATATAGCTTATAAATATAAGCGGGCTTTTGAACTCTTACCGGATATGCATCCTCAATGATTTCTTCTTGCTGTTGATTATCAACGCCTTGCGGACTAGAGGGAGAAGAATGATGCTGCTGAGAATGTTGTGGGCTCGGTTGCTGTTCTGGAGACACTTCTTCTTCAGTGAGATCAAAGTACGTAGGCTCCTCATTCATTCGCCGTGGTCCCCTCTTTGCGATTCTCGAAGACTTTCTTGAAGATGACATCTTTCTCAGTTTTTGGAAGATTCCTTGCTTGACTTTCCCAAGAAAGATGACAACTTTTTGAAGATTAAACAAGGGGAGAAAACAAGAATGGAGGATCGATGCTTTCTAGGGTTTTTGAGAGTAAAGTGAAGAGGAATCAACAGTGCACGATCGGTTAAAAAGAAAGATAAACGAACTGTCACAAAGGAAATAAAAAGATGCCTTTTTAAAATAACCATCATTTTTCCGTGAAAATAGTTATTTCAAACAATAACTTCTTTTTCGAAAAGGAAATGATGCAGTAATTACGCCGATTAAAGATAGCAATAAAACACGGTTGACAATCGTACCTTTTCAAGATAAGATTTGAGAGAGAGAAAGACTTACTTACAGTCTAACGGTCGTACCAAGACTAACTTACAGTTAAAGTCTTGTATATCTGAGTCTAAGAGTCATTAGACTTTGATCTCCTCATACCTTAAAATGTTGAGTCTGGAACAGATGGTTTCAAACTGATTTTTCTCCAAAGGCTTTGTGAATATATCCGCCAGTTGGTTCTTTGAGTCAACAAATTGAATTGAGACAGCTCCATTTTGAACATGGTCTCTAATAAAGTGATGTCGATTCTCTATATGCTTCGCTCTTGAGTAGAGTATTGGATTCTTGGTGAGATTGATAGCGCTGGTGTTGTCGCAATTAATCTCTGTGCATGAGTCTTCAATTCCAAAGTCTCTTAGCTGTTGTTTTATCCACAGAATCTGAGAACAACAACTTCCGAGAGCTATGTACTGCCTGGTTTTGTAGAGAGAGCTACCGTACTTTGCTTTCTTGAAAACCAAGATACGTTCTGCTTCCAAGTAGTTGACAGGTACCCGAGGTGCTCTTTCTATCGACTCTGCATCTAGCAAGGTCTGCGTCTGAATATCCTAGAAGAGTAAAGTCTCCCCTCTTTGGATACCAGAGACCAAAGCTTGAAGTTGATGAGATATATTTGATAATACGCTTCGCAGCATTTAAATGAGATTCTTTTGGGTCTGATTGAAATCTGGCACAAATGCAAACACTAAACAAAATGTCAGGTCTAGAAGCAGTAAGATAAAGAAGTGATCCGATGATACTCCCGTACAGCTTTTGATCGACTTTCTTTCCACCTTCATCTTTGTCTATCTTCAAGGAAATTGACATTGGTATGTCAGCCTTTTTGCAATTGTCTAGTCTTTTTGACAAGATCATTTGCATACTTTTCTTGATGAATGAAAGTTCCTTCCTCCAATTGTTTTATTTGAAGTCCAAGAAAGAAGGTTAACTCACCCATCATGCTCATTTCAAATTCTTCCTGCATAGTCTTAGAGAATTTCTTGCACAGACTTTCATTAGAGGATCCAAAAATAATATCATTGACATATATTTGAACAAGTAGAAAACTTTTGCTTTCTCTTTTAATAAAAAGAGTAGTGTCTACTTTACCTTTAACAAAACCATTTCTAATTAAAAATTTACTTAATCTGTCGTACCAAGCTCAAGGTGCTTGTTTCAAACCATATAGAGCCTTTTTGAGTCTGAATACTGAGTCTGGTTTCTTTGGGTCTTCAAACCCAGGTGGTTGTTCCACATAGACTTCCTCATGGATAAATCCATTTAGGGAAAGCACTTTTGACATCCATCTGGAATAACCTGAAATTTTTATGACAAGCAAATGCAAGTAATAAACGAATTGCTTCTAACCTCGCTACCGGTGCGTAAGTCTCGTCATAGTCGAACCCTTCTTCTTGTGTGTATCCCTTGGCCACGAGTCTAGCCTTGTTTCTTATGACTTTTCCTTTTTCATCCATCTTGTTCCTGAAAATCCATTTAGCTCCAATAATTGATTTACCTTTTGGTTTTGGAGTCAGCTCCCAGACATCATTAATTCTGAATTGTCTGAGTTCTTCTTGCATAGCTTCAATCCAGCTTTCATCGGATAAAGCTTCTTCTATGCTCTTAGGTTCTATTTCAGAAATAAGAGCCACAGCACTAGATTCTTCTCGCCTTTTGGATCTTGTGCGAATTCCTTCATTGATGTTGCCAATAATAAGATCTTTGGGATGACTGAACTTATGTTTCCAGTTGCTAGTTAATTTATCAGATTGATGGTTACTTCCTTCACTAGAATCTTCAACAGTCACTTGTTGCTGGTCCTTCAAGGTCTGAGCTGCTTCTTGAGATTTAGACTTTGTAGAGTTTGGAGCAGGTTCAGTCTCTTCGAGATGAGTCTGAATGGATTCATTTTGTGTAGAATCTTGGAATTTGACATTCATTGATTCTTCCACTGTTTGAGTTTTCTTGTTATAGACTCTGTATGCCTTGCTTGTGGTTGAATATCCGAGAAACATGCCTTCATCTAACTTTTCTTCAAACTTACCAACTCGATCATTTGCATTTTTCAATATGAAACATTTACATCCGAATACATGAAAATATGAAACAACAGGCTTCTTTTCTTTAAACAGTTCATAGGGAGTTTTTTCTAGAATAGGCCTTAGAAAAACTCTATTGATAATATAACATAATGTTGAAACTGTTTCAGCCCAAAATCGTAAAGAGATATTGCTTTCAATTAAGAAAGTTCTAGCCATTTCTTGAAGAGATCTATTCTTCCTTTCCACAACTCCGTTTTGCTCTAGAGTATATGGAGAATAGAACAAATGCTGAAAACTAGATTCTTCACAAAATTTGGTAAAATCTTGATTTTCAAATTCACCTCCATGGTCTGTTTTTATATTTGAAATAACATATCCTTTTTCATTTTGAACTTTCTTAGCAAATTTTTCAAAATAAGAGAAAGTTTCAGACTTACTTGCCAAGAAATATACCCAAGTAAATCGTGAGTAATCATCCACAATTACTAGGCAATATTTCTTACCTCCAATGCTCTGCGTTCTTGTTGGTCCGAAGAGATCCATATGCAAGAGCTGCAGTACTCGGTTAGTGGAAACTTGATTTATTGGTTTAAAGGAATTTCTTACCTGTTTTTCCAATATACATGGTGTACATAGATTAGACTTTTGGTATGATAAATTGGATAGACCACGAACAAGCTTCTTTGCTGAGATTTTGGCTATCTGCTTCATGTTGATATGCCCAAGCTTTTTATGCCATAGGTTCGCTTCGTCTTGGATCGAGATTAGACATTGCGATTCATCTGGTTTCATGTCCAAGAGGTAGATATTTCCATGTCTTCGACCCATGAATGACTGAGTAGAGTCTTTATTGGTTCCTGAACAAATACCCTCTTGAAAGTTGATTTTAAAACCAGCATCACACAGCTGACTAATACTGAGCAGATTGTAATTGAGCCCTTCAACCAAAGAAACATTGCTTATTGTGAGGTTTCCAATCTTTACAGTTCCAAATCCCACTATTTTTCCTTTACTGTTTCATCCAAATGAGACTTTTCCACCATTCACTTGAATAAGCTTTATGAAACAATTTGAGTCTCCTGTCATGTGTCTCGAGCATCCACTATCCAAATACCATTTTACCTTTTTCTTGATAGTGACCCGCATTTAAAAAGAAACTCAAGCTTTCTTTGGTACCCATATTTTCTTAGGTCCTTTTGAGTTAGTCTTATATACGGTTTTTGCCCAGACTTTATTGACAGGTCTCCAAATCATAGGACAATCTTTCTCAAAATGATCTGCACTATTGCATTTTGAATATCTAAGAGCATTGCGACTTACTGATTTTACAAAGTTCCTTTCAAAATGATTTTTGTAAGCATTTCGCGTGGGTCTTTGTTTAATTCTTTCTTTTACTTTAGGAAAATCAATTAAAGAAATGGTTTCAGCAGTCATTCCTAAACCAGATTTATTGAAATACGGTCTTTGAACAGAAAGTATTTTCTCCGGTTTTTCAGATCCTAGAGAAAATCTTTTGGAAATATTTGCAATATCATTTTTCAAAAATGCATTTTCTTTTAAAAGATTATCTTTACTTTCTCTGAGAGAATAAACATTCGGTCTAAGCATTTCACTTTTTCTTCCAAAACATTCTCTTGTTATTTTAAAGCAGAATTTTCCTTTTTGAGTTCGGAAATTCTTTTAAGAGAAGTCTTAAGACTAAAACATAACTCATCAATGTATTTTGAAACTTTAATGGGGATTTTGAAGTTACTTACCTCGAATTCACTTTCCGAATCTGAATCAGTCTCGGAGTTTGATTTTGAGTATGATTGTGCCATTAGACATATGTTGGCATAATCATCATCACTATCTTCGCACTCCGTATCACTCCAAGTTTCAGCTTTGAGAGCTTTTCGATATTTTTCAGTTTTTCCTTTCTTCTATCTCAGAAGAGGACAGTTGGGTCTGATGTGTCCCTTTTTCTTGCATTCAAAGCGAGACTACATCTTTGTTTGATTCATGATCTTCAGCAGACTTGGTCTGTTGCTTTTGAAAAATTTGTTTCCTTGAATTGAATCTTCTTCCTTTTCTATTCAGCTTTCGAATCTTCTTATCATGAGAGCAAGTTTTTCATCATCCATGTCGTCTTCGGAATTTGTTACATCAGAATCATCATTAGATTTTAATGTAATAGAATTCTTACCTTTAGGATCTTCGTCTTCATTGATTCGTTCCACTTCATAAGACTGAAGGGTTCCAATCAACTCATCGACAGACAGTGGCATGATTCTTTGGGTCTCTCTGATTGAGGTCTTTATATGATTCCAATTCTTGGAGAGTCCACGCAGTAGCTTGTTCACTTTCATGGGATCAGAAATTGGTTGATCTTGATTTTCAAGACCATTCACGATTTCTGTAAAACAACTAAACATGTCAGTTATAGATTCTCCTGGTTTTATTCTGAAGGCTTCGTATTGACCGAGAAAAATGTTGATTCTAGTCTCTTTCACTCGATCGGTTCCTTCATAGGTAATGTGTAATCTATCCCAGACTTCTTTGGCTGTATCACGATAAGATATTCTATTATATTCAGTAGGTGATAAAGCACAATATAAAGAATAAATTGCTTTTGCATCAAGAGCTTGTCTCTTGATTATCTCTTCCCGACTCAATTCATTTGGACTCAACAGTGTCCTTTCCTCTTTCTGAGAGAGATGCAGCTTTAGGAATGATTCCTTTTTCTACAACGTCCCATTCCAGAGGATACTTTGATCTTAAGAATGCCTTCATTTTGTTCTTCCATATGTTGTAGTCCTTTCCATCAAAGTAAGGCAGTCTGGTGTTGCTTTGCCCTTCTACCAGCCCTGGAGCTAACATACTAGCCTTGGAACTTTTACTCTGAAGTAAAACACTTCAAACAAAGTGAGTACACGAGCTCTGATACCAATTGAGATAGCCAGTATAAGCACCTAGAGGGGGGTGAATAGGTGCACAAACAATTTATCGAGATATGGAAACGATTCTTGGCAAACGATATAAAGGAAGTTCACTATTGATTAACGAAAATGAAGTACGATCAAAGTAAAGAGAGTAAGGAAGAGAGAATTAAACACAAGGTTTATAGTGGTTCGGCTTATTCCAAGCCTACGTCCACTCTTCCGCACTGATAGCCCACCAGCTGGATTTCACTATGATCAAAAGAGTAATTACAGTACAGCTTTTCCTTGATTTCACAGTGTAGATGTTCTACCACACCTCCTCAAGGTTTCTCACAAATATATACTCTCTTTTAAATACAATGTTTATCGCTCAAAGTAATTGTCTAAACAACAAGGAGCTTCAGACTTTGAAATTCTTCTATCGCGCACTCTCTAAACAACTAAGAACGTCTTCCTTATATACTCCTTTATGCCATCATACCCGTTGGCACTTACCAAAGGAATTCCTCCAATCTACCCATTGGACGGAATCAATTAGGAAGATTGTTCGAGCTATTAAAGGAACGTGTCGATAGCCCATCAATCCTGTTCGCCCATACAATCAGGATCTCGGTTTTCATAAGTAGAACCTTCCAAGAATATTTAGGCAATTATCGAATCTTTAATCATCGAATCAATCTCGATCAATCAAGGATTCCGTTAAGTCTTTTCCAGCCACGAGATCTTCTCGAGTTGATAAGGTTGAATCCTTAACGAAACATCTAGTTCTGGATAACATTTCTTCAACGGATTAGAGACTGTCAATGAGGATAGACTTTGAGTCTTGAGTCTGGCTGTCCAGAGGTCTTCAGACTTTAAATAGCAGAGTCTGCAAAACCTTCAGACTAGACTAATGGAAACATTTTGTCAGCTTCAAAACACTTTAAGAAGATTTCTCCAACACGAGTTTGTTTCGTTCTAAGGATCACGGGAAGACTTACTCAAAATTGCTAAAAATAGGGGTGATGAACCCTCGAACGGTCAACTTTGATTTCTTGGACTCGATAAAGGTGAAGCTGAGGGAGAAGCTAACTCTCCTTCAACTTGAAAAATTTTGCTCTAAGACTTCTGTCGCTTATCATAAATTCACTGTAAATTTCTATTCGAACTTATGATTTCTCGATGTGAATAGATTTCATTTCACTATGAGGGATAAAGAGTATGTGGTTGATGTGGACACATTGGCTAATGTTATTGGTGTGGAAAGTGGTGGTTTCCAACCAATAAATGTGTTTGTTGGTCACTCAACAAGTTTTCTTGTTCGGGATAGACTTTCTGAGGATGACATTACCTATTCCAAAATGTAAGCCTCCAACATTTTGCTACATAAAGTCGTGATCAATTACATCTTGCCAAAGTCAACCTCCAAGACAGATGTCTCTTATTCTAAAGTAAAACTGATGTTTGCCATCAGTAATGGGATGAAGTTCTCGCTACGCCACACAATCCTGATGCACATGTACAAGACTGTTGTGAAGGATAAGGGACAACTCCCTTACTCAGTGCTTGTCACTCAACTGCTCAAACACTTTCAAATTCAATTTCTAGCATCTCTTTGTATTCAAACCATTGCTACTATGGTTATAGGATTGAAAATGGTGTCAAAGATGAGACTGAAGGAACTAAACAAAGCTTTGGAGCGCTTGAAGGAGAAATCTCCCAGCAAAACAAAACAAGACTTTGGTGTAAAGAAAAGAATAGGCAATGAGCCCATGAGTGAACCGATCAAGAAGAAAAGAGCCCTTATCTTATAGGATGAAGAGGATGAGGATGATCTTGCTTTCTCTGCATTTGCCTTGAAAAATCTTCAGAGTTTTGTTAGTTTTGAACAACCGTAGGACAGAGAAGAAAGAGGATGAGAAGAAACACAACAGAGAAGAGAAGGAAGTGAAGAGAGAAGAGAAGGAAGAGAAGAAAGAAAAGAAGAAAGAGAAGAAGCAAGAAAAGAAGCAAGAGAAGAAGGAAGAGAAGCAGCAAAGGAAGAGGGTCAGGATGACTCTATTGAACCCACCTTTGCAATATCCTTATAAGAAGATTCGAAGAACACTAGGAGTGGAACTGTAGGAAATGCTAGAGAAAAAGAAAATCACTTGGGTGCTGATGCTGAGAAAGAACAAGAAGAAGATTTTCCTTCTCCACCTGTAGCCATGGAAATGGGGGGAGTTCGTGCAGAAATAGGTACTTCTTCTTCTCCTATTTTTACTAATGATGATGTTAGCAGATCTCCTACAAATTCGGAGGATGTTTATGCCTCACATTTTCTTGAAGTTGATATTGAGGCATCCTCTCCAAGTCTTGGTGATTAACGTGCTGATGTTCCCTCCAATCTCAATACTCGTGAAATTAATTTGGCTAGACCTAGTGCACCAATAGAACCAACTGCAAACTTTAAAAGGCTACTAGAGCTCCTTCTGGAGTTAAAGGGACAGCAATATGGGATGGAGTTTGAGATCATGAACCTCCAATGAGCATTGAAATCTACTTTAGATTCTCTACACGTGCAAGTACAGGCCCTTAAGCTTTAAGTTCAATAGACTGCAAAGGGTGAAGACATTGAGAAGCTGAAGAAGACTGTGAGGAAGCTGGAGGAGGCAGTTCAATCTATGGGGGATTTCTAGCTTGTTCACATCCCTAAACACTCCTGATTTCATTGAACATTTTATACTTCTCCACTTTTTGTTGTTGACAAAAAGGGGGAGAGTGTGCATATTTGTGATTCTTGTTGGATGAACCTTTATGAACCTTTGATTGACTTAATTTTTTTGGTACTATTTTTTGTTTGACTATTGAACCTTTCTTGATTGGTTGTTGAACTTTTTGACTGAATGCTTGTAGCCGCAACTTACTTTGGTGATACTGATTGTGGTTGGCTAGTTATTTGCCTTATCTTTTTAAAGACTAACATGTTTTCTTTGGTTGCAGAATCAATGCCATCCAGATCATAATCAACTTATTTTTATAAGATATCACGCATTGCCTAAGAGATGTTTTGCAAGTCAAAAGTCCTTAAATCTACAAGAAAGTTTTGTCACCATAAAAAATTGGGAGATTGTTGGAAAAAACTCCTTTATTATTTTGAAGTTGACAAAACCTTTCCACGGTCTAGTCTGAAGACTTCCAAACTTTAGTGTCAAAGTTTGAAGACTGCCAAACTTTAGGTTCAAAGTCTGCCCACACTGACAGTTTCCAGACTAAAGAATGAAGACTTATCCAAATGCGAGATTATCTTTATTTCATCAAGGATTCGATTCATATGACTTATGGATGACCCTATGGATGGATATAACACCCACATGATTGATTATCTTTATTGGAATCAATTCCGATTGTTGGAGAAAACTCCTTTATTGTTTTAAAGTTGACAAAACTTTTTCACAGTCTAGTCTAAAGACTTCAAGACTTTAAAGTCAAAGTGTGAAGACCGACAGACTTTAGGATCAAAGTTTGCTCACGCTGACAGATTCCAAACTGAACGCCACTAAAGAATGAAGACTGATTCAGATGTGAGATTATCTTGATTTGACTCTTACAGCTTATGGAAGGCTTTCTGGTTGGATACAACAGCTACTTGATTGATTATCTTTATTGAAACCAATTCCAATAATCAAATCTTTTGAAAGGCGAGTAAACTTGAAAAGTTCTACTTATCGAAATCAAGATCCTGATTGTATGGACGAATATGATTGATGAACTTTCATCTTAATAATCAAACGACTTGAGATCTCTTTAATTGATTCTATCCAACCGGTAAATTGGAAGAATTCATTTGGAAAATGCCAGCAGTCGTGAAGGCATGAAGGAGTATTTAAGGCGGACTCTCTAGTTGTTCGATAGAGTGTGTGTAAAAGAATAATTCCAAAGTCCGAAACTTCCTAGTTCCTTGCTATTTCATTTGCCGAGCTTAAATTGAACTCAAAAGAGAGCAAACATTTGTGAGATTTCGGAAGAGTGTAGTAGAGTCTTTGAACTGTAAAGTCAAGATAGCATGATTGTAAAATCCCTCTTGATTCATAGTGGAAATCAGCCAAGTAGGCTATCGGCGCGAAGAGTGGAAGTCGGCTTGATCTAAGCCGAACAACTATAAATTTTGTGTTCTTATTTTCTTCCATAAACTCCTTTATTTATTTGTAATTTTATCTAACTGCTAGAGATTCAAAACTCGCTCAAGCTCGTTGGCTTTCAGACTAAGTTTCAAAAGAAAAGTATTTTACAAATGTTTCCGCAAAAATTTCTCTTAACACCTATTCACCCCTCTAGGTGTTCGTACTAGCCATTTCAATTGGTCTCATAGCTTGTGTGCTTATTTTGTTGAAGTGTTTTACTTTTAAAGCTAAAGATCTATGGTTAGTATTTTGGCTTCAGGATTGGTTGAAGGCCAAATCAACACCAGACCTCCATACTTTGATGGGAAGGAATACAACGTGTGGAAAAACAAGATGAAAGCATTATTGAGATCAAAAGGTCCCTTGGAATGGGATGTAGTAGAAAAATGGATTATTCCCAAAGCTACATCAACCACAAAAAGAGGAAAGGAAGTTGTAGATGTTGGCGAATTAACACAAACAAAATTAACTGAGAGACATGCTCTTGATGCTAAAGCCATCTACTATTTATACTGTGCTTTATCTCCTACTGAGTATAACCGAATTTCTTCTTGTGAAACAACGAAAGAAGTTTGGGATAGGTTGCACGTTACTTACGAAGAAATTGATCGAATAAAGGAAACGAAAATCAATAGTCTACTCGGACAGTACGAAGCCTTCAAGATGAAGCTTGGTGAATCCATCACTGATATGTTTAGTCGCTTCACAGAAATTGTAAATGGCTTGGCATATCAAAGACAGCCAATCTCAGGTTCAATGAAGGTCAATAAACTGCTACGTGGACTATCCAAAGACTGGAATCACGTGAAGACATTGATTAAAGAAACCCAAAGGATCATGCCTCTTTCAGTAGATGAACTAGTAGGCACACTTTAGTCATATGAAGTGGAGCAAATCAACGAGGATGAAGATCCCAAAGGTAAGAAGTCAATTGCTTTGAAATCTAACGATGATTCTGATGATATAGACTCTAAAGATGACATGAACGATGAGGAGCTAGAACTCATGATTAGAAAGTTTAGAAGTTGAACAAGAAGGAAAGATAATTCAACTGGAAAAGGAAAAGCACATAGAAATTCTAGAAAAGACCAACTGAGGACAATGAAATGAGCCAAGATGTGATATGCTTCAAATGCAGGTTAGACCTAACTGTCTTCTATTGAAAAAGAAGAAAGGAAGAACTGAGAAATACAAAAAGGCTCTCAAAGCAGAGACATAGAGTGATATGGAATGCGAGAAAAGTGATGAAAAATATGCCAATATCTATCTAATGGCAAATTCAGAATTAGATTTATATTCTAAAATATCTTCAGACTTAGACTTAGACTCAGAGAAGGAAATTGAGGTAAGCAATCTAAAAATTCCTGTTAAAATCTCGAAGTATATAGATGAACTCTATCTTAGTCTCAAAACCTCTCTTAAGAGAATTTCCGAACTAAAAAGGGAAAATTCTAAACTCAAGCAATAGGAAGCTCATTAGAAAGAAAATTTTGAAAATCTAGATAAAAGTTTTGTTGATTTAAAAACAAATTCTTATTCTCTTATAAAGGAGAATGCCTTTTTGAAAGAGATATTTCAAACATCACAAAAAGATTTTCAAAAGGATCCAAGAAGTTGGAAAAGATTCTTTTGGTACAAAGACCTTACTTTAACAAGTCTGATTTGGGAATGACTTTAGAAACTGTTCCTTTAATTGATTTTCCCAAAGTTAAAGAAAGAATTAGACAAAGATCTACAAGGACATTTTACGAAAATCACTTTCAAAAAGTTTTTCTAAAACCTGTTGGCAGGAGTGCGCTCAAATGTTCAAATGTTCAAAATGTAACAGTTTAGAACATTTCGAGAAGGAATGTCCCAAGGTTTGGAGATCTGTTAAGAGGGATTGGGCAAAGATAGTGTTTAATACTTACTTTCCTAAACTCAAGAAAATGTGGGTACCAAAGAAAGCTTTAGTTCTTTTCTTGATCACAGGTCACTATGAAAAGAAATATCAAATGGTATTTGGATAGTGGCTGTTCAAAGCACATGATTGGAGACTCTAGTTGCTTTATAAAGCTTGTTCAAATAAATGGTGGAAAAGTTTCTTTTGGTGGAAACAGAAAGAAAGAATAGTTTGATATGGAACCATGAAGATTGGAAGCTTGACTTGTGGCACCCTCGAATGGCCCCCGATTCGCTAGGGTCGCCACAGTCCACTTGCCTTTCTCTTGACCTGATAATATGTTACTCCGATACCAAAAAGTTATAATAAGTCTATAAGTCCTGGGGGTTTATATCTTTTAGATCGGTCCCTACGCAGTTTACGTAGCGGAAGCACATCCATCAACTATTCCTTGTTTTGAATTATAAAGCGATGCACACCAACTAAACCTTTTATAAGTTAAAGCTGAACACTTTTATTTACATAACTTGATGGACATCATTAGTTGGTACATCAAAATACCAAGGTTTTCTATACTCGGCTATACTTTAAAAGATGACCAACATCTTTTCCCACAGTCGTATACTTAAAGTTCATCGATCAGTGTTGGCATCCAAAAGTTCCTTCCTTTTTTGTCCTCCTCCTCGCGATCATATCCATCCACTTGATCCATCTGCTGGTGGCAGTGGCAGTAGCCCCAGCGTTCATCCATCCCGACGGACAAATACGGCGATATACTCCTAGAGTACAGAGCCAATGGGAGGACCAGTATTGAACATCAATATCACTCGCATCTCAGGGTGATGATGTTCCGACCATTCCCACTATAGATCAATCGGGACTCCATTAAACGTATCGAGAAGTGCGAGCAGTAGAGACATCTTGTCTAGTCTGAAATGTTAGCCCCCAAAAGGGGTGAGTACAACTACCCAGCAGCGAAAGATCCACTAAACTATATCGTGCAGAACCATTACTATCTAATTTCATGCAAGATAGACGAAACATATAATCAAAGGAATGAGGATGCATCGAATCAAAAGAAAACATATAATCAAAGGGGTGAGGATGCATCAAATAAATAGAACTTTTCAAAGTAATAGCAAGTGCAATTTTCAAAACCAGAATGCACCATTTTCAGTCACATGAGTCTCGATTATAGAACCAAACTGTCATGACACGTCCCATTCCATGCCATACAATTTAATCCAATAACTAGACCACACACACACTTAGTAGTGCCATCAATTTTAATATTCAAAAAGGTTTTACCCCCTATAGGACCAATGTTTGCGTCCTTCTGGGCATTCGCACCCAATCCTAACGTCGCGAAGTCCTCCGGCATTACGCCACTGGGCATCCAAAGAGTGTCTCATTACACCTCTGGGCATCTCGCATCCCACCTGGCATCACGAGGAATCTCCGGGGCTCACCATGAAAATGGTTACCCCCACCCTTCGGAATTACGTACCAAAATACCACCGAGCCTTCCCAGAATTACATACCAATATACCACGAAGCATCCCGACACTCCCGGGGAACCTCTAAGGCTCTGCGGACCTCAGACATCCAAAGGCATCAACCCCTACAATCCTTGTGAGCATCCTGACTCCCGAGGCATCATTGACCCAAGGGTCCAACAGTAGCATTAACATTTTAATTTATTTCAATACCGAAAACACTTTCAATGCAAAGACATCAGAAGTCCCATGAGTCTTTATCGAAATTTCAGTATTGAATGATTTGCTGAATGCCAAAATATTTCCAAAGCAACAGCAACATTTGAAATCCTTTCAATTTTTTTTCGAAATTCCATTTTCACTACTCACCGTTCAGTATTTTCAAAATCCATCAAAAGTAATCCGAGAGTAGTATCCACTCTCTTGGTTTGCAATAAATCATTTATCAAAACGGCAAGTAAACTTGAAAACTTGCAAAGTAAGTCCAAAATTCAACCCGATTTTCAAATGGTTTACAACAAGAATAGTCTAAAAAACTAGGTCAATCTCATATCGATGAAATCAACTCATAAAATCGAAAGCATGATATCAAATCCATAAAATCCATTTTCATGTTTAAATTTGAAATGCTTTTCGAATCCACATAAATAGCCTCGAGTCGCACTTGCACATCACGGCTTGAAATAAAATAATTTATCAAAACCATAAGTAATTTGAAATCGGCATGTTGGCAAATCCAAATCTCAATCCCAACTCCAACGGTTTGGAATGATTTCTTTAAAAAGTTTAGAAATCTTTAAAATATAAAACATTTCTTAAAACATTTGGGTACGGTGTCACAATACCCATAAATTTTGATGCAAATCAAAAGATTTTCTAAAATGATTTGCGAACAAAGCCTCAAATTCTACCACCTCAACATTTGGTGTAAAAATTGAAGGCTTAAATCAAGGTATTCACGAAAACTTCTTAATTTTTCTAGCCTCAAATTGATTTGGTCATTTTCGAAGTCACTATCCATCATCCAAACTCAAGTATTTCCAATCTAACTGCACTACATCAAACAACAACGGCAGTGCATTACATAGGTTAGTAGACTTTCACTTGCCTTAGGTCCTGTGATGTTAATGGTGAAAAATCGGGGAGCTCGCGGTCACAAACATGGCTCAGCAACCAAGTGCGAGCGGCATCGGCATCGGCAGCATCCGTGCATGGCGAAGGGAGCGGTCCCTTTCTTCCTCTCACCGCTCACTCACTCGCACTCTCTATTCTCTCTCGGTTTCTCTCTTTCGCTCGCGGTTCTCTCTCTCTCTTGCTTGTCCGCTTGTTATTTTGTTCTCTGGTTTTGTTGACAAAAGCCAGTCAACAAATGGGATGCTTCGGCGGTAGAAGAAGGCGAGGACAGGTGGGTGGAAACGTTGCTTTTCCTCGGTCATCTCTCTCGCCAGCTTGAAGCCTTTGCTACGTGTCTTCGGTTGCTCGAACGGCGTGGTTCCTCCTTGGTCAACTTTCCCTTTAGTTGACCACCAGATTCGCTGCTGCTCGCCACTTTGCACGTTATATGCAAGACGTGGCCTTCATCCGCATTTCCCTCCATCGCCAGCACAAACGTCTTCATTACGTGGCTTCGCATGATGGTCTCTTTCCCTTGGCGAAACAGCTGGTTCCTTCATGCATGTACGTGTCTTCGTTAGTTGACTCTTATAGTTAACTAGATGGGACTTGGTGGCAGCCTGTGCGTGGAACACCATGCACGCCCCATGCATGGACGAGACCATGGTTTAGTTGACTACATATAGTCAACTAAAAGGGATCCTGGTGGCAGCCAACGGAGGGCACATCTCAGTGCATGCGTGTCTCTAATTGCTGCATGGAGGAGGGTCGCTCCACAAGACTGCATGGGTCAAATGTTTCCCTTCGGTTGACCGGCAAATGAACGTGCGCATGGCCGTTGCGTGCTACGGGCTTTCAGCTCAGTCAATTAGCGAAGCTGCTCGGGGTTAATATCGGACGTGTGCATGGCAATTCCTCTCTGAAAGTTGATGTTTCGGAACGACGGGTGGTGATGAAACGATGGCCTAATGCCATACCGACGATGACAATAACGAAATAGTGTCCGTAAATGGTGCCAATGATGCAATCTGTTGACACTCCCGTCGACCCATGACGAGCCGTTACTTATTCGAGGTTTGACGAAAACCCGGATGCCACATGACTATCAAAAATGTCTCCTTGGTGGAAGATTTGAATTACAATCTACTCAACATAAGTTAGCTTTGCGATAAGGATTCAAAATCAACTTCCAAGAAGTCATTTTTTTAGAAACGAGTAAAGATCTTTCTCAATTATTCACTAGACGAAGGCATGGAAATATTTACCTTCTGGATATAAAACTAGAAAATTCTCAATGTCTTATATCCATTCAAGATGTAGCAAATCTTTGGCATCAAAAACTTGGTCATGTTAACATGAAGCAGATTGCCAAGATTTCCTCCAAGAAGCTTGTTCGTGGTCTTCCCAACTTGACTTATCAAAAGTCTAATTTATGCACTCCATGTGTTTTGGGAAAACAGGTTAAAAGCTCATTTAAACTTGTAAATCAAGTTTCTACCAATCGAGCTCTGCAACTTCTACATGTGGACCTTTTTGAACCAACTAGAACTCAAAATATTAGAGGAAAGAGATATTACTTAATAATCGTAGATGATTACTCTCATTTTACTTGGGTCTACTTTCTGGCAAATAAGTCTAAAGCATTCTCTCACTTCTCAAAGTTTGCCAAGAAAGTTCAGAATGAGAAAGGTTATGTTATCTCAAGCATACGAATAGACCATGGAGGAGAGTTCGAAAATCAAGATTTTGCAAAATTCTATGATGAACCTGGTTTCCAGAATATTTTCTCTTCTCCATACACTCTAGAACAAAATGGGATTGTGGAAAGAAAGAACAGATCCTTGCAGGACATGGCAAGAACCCTTTTAATTGAGAGCAAAATTTCCTCTCGATTTTGGGTTGAAGCTATTTCTACAGCTTACTATATTATCAACAGAGTGTTCTTGAGGCCTATTCTAAAGAAAACTTCTTACAAAGTCTATAAAGGGAAGAAGCCAATTGTCTCTTACTTTCATGTGCTTGGTTGTAAATGTTTCATATTGAAAAATGCAAATGATCGAATCAGGAAGTTTTAAGAAAAGTTAGACGAAGGAATTTTCCTTGGCTACTCAACCTTAAGCAAAGTATACAGAGTCTTTAACAAGAAGACTCAATCTGTTGAAGAATCCATAAACGTTAAGTTTCAAGACTCTGTGGAAAATCAAGAAGATCAAACTTAACCTAAAGAGTCTAAACTTGCTCCAGACTTTATTAAGTCCAATTCCCCCGAAGTGGCTCAGACTTCTGAAGATCAGCATCAACCAGAATTAGAAGATTCAACGAAGCAAAGGATCAGCAAACTTTCAAACCAACTAGCAATTGGAAGCACAACCAGCAATTGGAGGCACAAGTCAAGTCATTTCAAAGAACTCATCATTGGCAACATTGATTAGGGGATTCGCACAAGATCAAAAAGGCAAGAAGAATCTAGTGCTTTAGCACTTGTTTCTAAGATTGAACCCAAAAGTATAGAAGAAGCCTTGATTGATGAAAGCTGGAACAAAGCTATGCAAGAAGAGCTCAGATAGTTCAACATCAATAATGTTTGTGAATTAATTCCTAAACCTAAAGGTAAGTCTATTATTGGTACTAAATGGATTTTTAGGAGTAAGGTGGACGAGAAAGGAAAAGTGGTCAGGAACAAAGCAAGACTCGTGGCTAAAGGATATACGCAAGAAGAAGGGATAGACTATCACGAGACCTATGCACTAGTAGCGAGGTTAGAAACAATTAGATTATTACTTGTTTTTGCTTGCTATAAAAATTTCAGGTTATTCCAGATGGATGTAAAAAGTGCATTTCTAAATGGATTTATCCAAGAAGAAGTCTATGTGGAACAACCACTTGGTTTTGAAGATCCAAAAAAGCTAGATTTAGTCTACAAATTGAAAAAGGCCCTATATGAACTGAACCAAGCACCTTGAGCCTGGTATGAAAGGTTAAGTAATTTCCTAACTCAAAATGGTTTTGCTAAAGGAAAAGTAGATACTACTTTATTCATAAAAAGAGTAGATAAAGACTTTTTGCTGGTTCAAATTTATATTGATGATATAATTTTTGGATCTCCCAATGAAAATCTTTACAAGAATTTCTCTAGATGTATGCAGGATGAATTCGAGATGAGTATGATGGGAGAATTAACCTTCTTTCTTGGATTGCAAGTTAAACAATCGAAGAAAGGTATCTTTATACACTAAGAGAAATATGCGAAAGATCTCATCAAAAAATTTGGATCAGAGAATTGCAAGAAGACAGAAACACCAATGTCAAGTTCTTCGAAGCTAGATAAAGATGAAAGAGGAAAGAATGCAGACCAAAAGCTTTACAAGAGCATTATCAGTTCACTTCTTTATCTTAGTGCATCTAGACTTGATATTTTGTTTAATGTTTACATTTGTGCTAGATTATTATCAGATCCCAAAGAATCTCATTTAAGTGCTGCAAAACGCATAATCAAATACATTGCAGCTACACCAAGGCTAGGTTTGTGGTATCCCAAAGAATGAGACTTTACTCTACTTGGATATTCAGATGTAGATTTAATAAGTTGTAAAGTTGATAAAAAGAGTTCTTCTGGCACTTGTCAATTGCTAGGCAACAAGATGATGTCTTGGTTTTCAAGAAAGCAGAGTATTGTACCTTGATCAACATTAAAAGTAAAGTATGTGACTTTTGGAAGTAGTTGTTCTCAAATTTTGTGGATAAGGCAACAACTAAGAGACTTTGGAGCTGAAGAAGCATGCACTGAGATCAAATGCAACAACACAAGTGCTATTAATCTCACGAAGAACCCAATTCTTCATTCAAGGGCAAAACATATTGAGATTCGATATCATTTCATAAGGGATCATGTTCAAAATGGAGAAATTATGATTCAGTTCATTGACTCAAAGAGTCAGCTGGCGAACATTTTTACAAAACCACTTGAGAAAAGTTTATTTGAGTCTATTATCTCTTCTACCGGCTAAAGTCTGAAGGTGATTAGACTCAGAATGTCCAGAAATTACTTTTGTAAGTTAATATCTCTGTATTGCAAGTAACTTATTATTAGCATGACAATTTTGAAAAGGTACGTTGATTTTTGAATCGTTATTTGCTTATTTTATTTTAGAAAAAGGCAGTTTTGAATTTTTTAATTTTTGGCAGTATTTATTGTCGAAAAAGGCAGTTTTATTTTTTCCTTTATGACGGTTCATATATCTCGTTTCATTTGCTTTATATACCGTCGAGTCTTTCTTCTCCATTTACGCTTTCACAAACCCTAGAATACAAAGTTCCCACTTTCTCACTTTTACTCTCAAGTTTGTTCCCTAGGTTTTCACCTTTTTCAAACGAACAAGTTCGAGAAATCCTCCTCAATTGCAAAGATGTCTTTCTAGAGAAAATCGTCTCAGATCGCGAACAGGAGATTACAACACATGCCAAAGGGTCCTACGCATTTTGACTCAAGATGCTTCACGCCAACAAGCGGAAGAAGAGATCGTGGAAGACATTGAACCCGTAAGAACGCTAAAACCGGAGTCCCTTTTTAAACTCTATAATCAGTTGAAGTAGGGAGGTACTACGATGACTTTCATCAATGAGTTTTTGAAAGAGAGAGGTTACAAGGATGAGACTCTATTCTTGAGATCAACGGAAAGGTTAGGCATTGCGCTGTAGGAACGGTAGACGGGACTTTTGCGAACTTTTCAATTGATATGCATTTTAGTTCCTTTAATCGGCCTAAGATTAAGGATGACGATGAGAAGTTGAACGCAAATTTTCAGCCTAGGATGGGCGTTGCTGCAGATGTGCATGGTGATGAACCCTCGAACTGTGGATTTCGATTTCTTGGACTCTTTGAAGGTGAACCTTAGGGAGAAATTTGCTCTCCTTCAACTTGAAAGATCTTGTTTGGAGATCGCTGTCGCTTATGCTGAATTAACTACATATTTCTATTCGAATTTGTCATTTATTGACGCGAATAGATTTTGTTTTACTATAAGGGGAAAAAATTTTGTGGTGGATGTAGACACATTGGCGGACATTATTGGTTTGGAAAGAGGGTGTTTCCAAACAATAAACGTGAATATTGGTCATGCTACAAGTTTCCTTGTGAAGGGCAGACTTTCTCATGGTCGTAGTAATCTGCATTCAACCCAAGTCAACCTCCAAGACTAATGTCTCTCGTTTCGAAGCAAAACTGATGTTTGGCATCAGTAATGGGATGAAGTTCTCACTGCCAAACACAATCCTAATGCACATGTACATGACTTTTGGGAAAGATAAGGGACAGCTCCCTTACTCTGTGCTGGTCACCAAGTTGTTTAGACACTTTCAAATTCAGTTTCCAGCATCTCTCTATGCTCGAACCATTGCTCCTATGGTGATAGGAATGAAGATAGTGTCGAAAATGAGACTGAAGGAACTGAACAAGGACTTGGAGCACCTTAAAGAGAAGTCCCCGACCAAAACAAAACAAGACTCTGCAGTAAAGAAGAGGAAGGGCAAGGAACCAATGAGTGCACCTATCAAGAAGAAGAGAGTCCTTATCTTGTAGGACGAAGAAGAAGATGAGGATGATATCACTCTATCTGCATTTGCCTTGAGAAATCTATGGAGTTTTGTAAGTTTTGAGCAGCCAAATGATAGAGAGGAAAGAGGACGAGAAGAAACAGAGCAGAGAAGTGAAGGAAGAGAAGAGAGAAGAGAAGGAAGTGAAGAGAAAAGAGGTATTTCTTTACTTGTTTTTACTAGTGTTGATGTTAGTTGTTCTCCTGCCGATACAGACGGTGTCTATGCCTCTTAATGTCCTAAAGCTGATGTTGAGGCATCCTCTCCAAGTCTTGATGATTGAACTACCGATGTTCCCTCACATCTCAATACTCCTGGAATTGATTTGGCTGGACCTAGTGTATCAACAGAACTAGCAGCACACTTTCAAAGGCTTCTAGAAATCCTTCTGGATTTGAAGGCTCAATAATATGGGATGGAGTTTGAGATCAAGAACCTCAAAACAGCTTTAGCGTCTACTCGAGAATCTTTACATGAGCAGGTACAAGCCCTTAAGTTTCAAGTTCAAGAGATTGCAAAGGGTGAGAATATTGAGCAGCTGAAGGAGACTTTGAGGAACCGGAGGAGAATGTTAAGTCTATGGGGGATTTCCAGCTCGTTCGCATCCTCAAATAGCCTTGATTTTATTCAATTCTTTTTAATCCTTCTCCATTTTTTGTTGTTGACAAAACGAGGGAGAATGTGTGCAAATTTATCTTTTTGATGTTGGATTTTTATTGTTTGATTGTTGAACTTTTTGACGCTTGTAGCAACTTATTTTGTGATAATGATTGTCATTGGATAGTTATTTGTCTTATCTTTTCAAGATTAACATGTTTTCCGTGGTTGTAGAATCGATGCTATCCAAGTCTTAATCAACTTATTTTTATAAGATATCATGTCTTCTTAAGAATTGTTTTGCAGGTCAAAAGTTCTTAAATCTGCATGAAAGTTTTGTCACTGTAAAAAATGGAGAGATTGTTGGAGAAAACTCCTTTATTGTTTTCAAGTTGACAAAACATTTCCACAGTCTAGTCTGAAGACTCCAAGACTTTAAAGTCAAAGTCTAAAGACCAACAAGCTTTAGAATCAAAGTCTGCTCACGCTAACAGATTCTAGACTGAATGCCACTGAAGAATGAACAATTATTCGGATGCGAGATTATCTTCATTCGACTCATACAGCTTATGGAAGTTTTTCTGGTTGGATACAACACCTACTTGATTGATTATCTTTATTGAAATCAATTCTGATAATCAAATCTTTTGAAAAGTGAGTAAACTTGGAAAACGCTACTCATGGAAACGAAGATCTTGATTGTATGGGCGAACAGGATTGACGAGCTTTCATCTCAATAATCAAACGACTCAACATCTCCCTAATTGATTCTGTCCAATGGTTGTGAAGGCATGAAGGAGTATTGAAGGCAGACTTTCTAGTTGTTCGATAGAGTGTGCATGAAAGAATAATTCCAAAGTCTCAAGCTTCCCAATTTCTTGCTATTTCATTTGCCGAGCTCAAATTGTACTCGAAAGAGAGAGCAAACATTTGTGTGACTTCGGAAGAGTGTAGTAGAGTCTCTGCACTATGAAGTCGAGATTGCGTGATTGTAAAATCCCTTTTGACTCATAGTGAAAATCAACCAGTAGGCTGTTAGCACTGAAGAGTGTACGTAGGCTTGATCTAAGCTGAACTACTATAAACTTTGTGTTCTTATTCTCTTCCATAAACTCCTTTATTTATTCATAATTTTATCTAACTGCTAGAGATTCAAAACTCGCTCAAGTTCGTTGGCTTTCAGACTCTGTTTCAAAAGAAAAGTATTTTACAAACATTTCCTCAAAATTTTCTCTTAACACCCATTCACCCCCCTCTAGGTGTTCATACTAGTTCTTTCACCGATAATCAAATCTTTTAGAAGGCAAGCAAACTTGAAAAGTTTTACTTATAGAAACCAAGATCCTAATTGTATAGGTGAACAAGATTGATGGGCTTTCATCACAATTATCAAACGACTCAAGATCTCCTTGATTGATTATGTTCAATGCGTAGATTGGAAGAATTCCTTTGAAAAGTGCCAACAGTTGAGAATGCATGAAGGAGTATTTAAGGTGGACTCTCTAGTTGTTCGAAAGTGTGCGTGAAAAAAAATTTCAAAGTCTAAAGCTTCCTAATTCCTTGTTATTTTATTCACTGAGCTCAAAGTTGTATACAAAGGAGAGAAACTCATAGTGAAACTTTGTGAGAGACCAGTAAAGACTTTTCACTGTGAAGTCAGAATCACCAAGTTGTAAAATCCCTTTTGTTTCTTAGTGAAATATATCCAGTGGACTATCAGTGTGGGAGAGTAGATGTAGGCTTGATCTAAGCCGAACCACTATAAACCTTATGTTCTTATTCTCTTCCCTAAACTCCTTTATTTTGATTCATAGCTCTAATTAATTGTTTAAGTTTAAACTCCTTTACTTTGTTTAGAGTTTTATCTAACTACTAAAGTCTAAATTCATTCATAGTCTGTGATTTTCCAAAGGCGAATTACTTCTACTAAACTTTGCAAAAACTTTTGTTCACACCTAGTCATCCCCCTCTATGTGTTATTACTAGCCCTTTCATTTTGCTCCTATTCTGAACCTACCTCTGCCCAACCTAGCCACCAACAGGTCCCCCTCGACCCTTAGGTGCCACCGGTCGTCGGCCAGCCCCTCGCCAGAGCTCCAGCCAAGCCGTTCTACTCCTTTTCTCCTTTGGCGGTGCGTTTTTTTCAAAGTTGCGGTGGGAGGCAGTGTTTGTTGCTATTGTTTCAGCCTCATGACTGCCTTGGATCATCGTGGTTAAGGTCCCCATGCATCGCTTTTGTCACCATCGCCGCATCCGTGTCTCCGGCCCGCTTAACAGGTGAATTTAGCTCCTAATTCGTTGATTAGTGCCTAAACTTGCTTCGAGTTGGTTTAGTTAGAGTTAATTCAAGTTTAAAAGATTTAATTAAGTTGTATTAGTCCAAAGATAGATGGTTAGATAAATGGTTAATATTAGTTTAGCTTAATCTCGCTTTATTTACTTAATGATGCTTATGTGCTTAATTAAGTATTTTTAGCTTTAATTGATTGGTCGTTTACTTTAATTAATGTTTTTAATGATTTTTGGATTTAATTTATTAATTATGTAATTCTGGAATATTACTGTTCACACGTACTATTCACATAGTATTGTTCACATGCACTATTCACAAGTATTGTTCACGCGGTACTATTCACATGTACTGTTCACGCGCACTGTTCATCCGAGAGTGAAAAATGGCCTTGTTTCATGTGTTTTGATTTTATGAGGATAATTGGATGTGTCATTGCATGGACATCCACATGAATTGCATGGAGTTCTAAAAAGGGAAACTATGTTTCGAGCGAGAGACATGAGAATTGACCGATTTTCGGGGGACGGGATTGAGACTGCATTTGTTTAAGGGATTGTTCCTACAAGCATGTATCATGTATGCATTGGTTAAATGTATAAAGATAAAAAAAGGGAGTCTTAGTGGTGTTCTTGCGTGATAAAAAATTAAACCGTCACCCAACGGAAGTTTAGGGGCGATACTTGGCGGGAGTTGGAAGCCAGTCACAGTAGATTATGGACTGATGTCCCTCTTCAGGATACCGTCTAAATGGAAGTTCTACATGTAGTTGTGCCTAACGGGGTGGGACGAAGCCCAATTCTTATCGGTAGCTCAGAAGGAGTTAGATGATCACTGACTGGAAAGTTGGCCACGGCCGGGAGGTCATTAATAACTGGAACATGCATGAGTGTTGAGTTCTTTGTGCCTTATGATGAGGTAAAATCGTGTGGCATGGTATAGGACGTGTCATAACAATTTTACCTTATAATCAAGACTTTTGTGATCAATTGATGCATGATCGGTGGTGCACTAAAGTGCAAGAGCGTATGTGAATCATGGCATCATTGGTGCTGGTTATGCATGGGTTGATCACAATGTTTATGGCACGCACGCATGAATCAATAATGTGCAAGGTGTGGCATACCGGGTAAGGTTGCATGCGAATCGATTTGATGATTGTTGATTGTAAGTCGTGGTAAAATTTTGTACAGTGGTTATGGAGAGATACCCCGAGTTGAGTTAGTATTTTAATTGAGGGCTTAGGAGAGGACTCGCTGAGATTTTATCTTGCTGGTTGTTATATAACCACTTTCAGGTCCTTAGAATGGCGTTTCCGCCAATGAGGTTCGATATCCCTAAGGACTGGGATACTGTCGTGATGCATTGCTACCTCCCGGGTCAGGTGCATCTTTATGAGAAGTATCTCTCCACCATCTGGGTGGATGAGGGACTGGGGCAGTAGATACCCCATAGATTTCTGGCACGGTTCATCCAAGATAGTGATTTACTTATCGGTCCCCTGAGAGATTTTGACGAGCCGCCCAGTAGAGGCCCCGAGGACGCTGACTGGGATCCCATAGAGCTGGACCGTCCTGATGGTGCATTGGAGAATCCTAGCCCCACTTCACCAGTGATCGATCCGTACGCCTCTGACTATGACTCGATGGAGTCTAAGGTTGGTAGGTCTGAGTGACTATAGTGCCAAACCCGGGGGTTCTTTTTTGTGTATAGTTGGATTAGCCTAGCCTAGTTTCTTTTTGTTCTGGCTTAGAGGATGGATCGGCCTCTCTATTGGGCTTGTAGATCAGAAACAATCCTCTGTAGGTTAATCTAATATGAAAATGTATATACGAGTAAATGTTGTGTTTGATTGCTTGATTGTCTGTTTGATGGGGAGATGGTTCGTTTTCCGCTTGCACTTAATGAAAGATTAAAAATGAAGGGTTAGCGACGAGTCCTGGAACATCATTTTCTATCGACCAAGGAAGGGGTTGTTGTGTGCCCGAGGTTCAGGGCGTGACAAATCAAAAAGATTTAACCCTAGCCATGTCCCCTCTCCCACCAAGCTTATTTTCTTCATTTAGTTGCCAAGTTGACTCCAAATGTGGGCCCTAATCCCAACTTCAGCTCACGCAAACTCTCCTTCTAGCTGATTTCTTGAGATCCCCGTGTGTTGTTGCAACTTGTCAAGGAAGTAAGCGAAAATTTACCACCATCATCCACATCCACTTCCATCCGTCTCCTCATTAGCTTGCCATAGATGAAGACCTTAGCTAAAAAAACCATGCAAAATTGGTAGAGGAAGTGGATATAAGAAGGTGCTAGCGATTACTTCCTCTCAAGAGCATCAGCATCAAACCCTTACAGCCTCACGATCATCATCTTCATTTTAAACCTCACGTCTACATCACCATCTTCCATTTTTCTATTCCCTCACTAGAATGTCCACCATTCTAAAGTCACGACTCAACGCTGTTCCACTCGTGCCATGCTACCACTCCACCAACCAGCCTTCATCATCGAGAATTCAAGGTAAGTAGACGTCGACTATTTTATACTATGTGAATTCTGTCATTCCTCAACGTGAAATCCTAAAATTTGACCCCATCTCATTTATATGAAATGGTTTTTCGTCGATGCGACTATACTCATTTTACTCTGAGCTGGCCCCTCACGGGTTAACTAATCTGTTAGGTGAAGCCGCTAAGGGATATGAACGTGACAGACTAGATAATTTGATCGGAAATCGATTGCTCGACCATAATAATCGGCAAGCGTAAATACGACATTGTTATAATCGAATTGCGATGGGATATAAGTCGATTCGATGGAAACACGTAATTAAATTGCGGGTGATTCCACATGATTGCGAAATTCGCATCGAATAGCACTAACCCGATTTTCTATCAAAATTATACTTGGGACACGTAATTGAAAACTTGCGATTTTTATGATAACCAAGAGTCGTCTACAATTCAAAAATGTACAAACTTGGATCGAAAATTATTGAGCATGGGTCAAATGCACTAAAATCTCTAAAAGCTACCCAATAGGTTAGGTCGTACTAAAATCGTGTTTGGTCGATTTTAACCATGAAATTGAATTTGGTTTTGAGATTCGGACGTTTGAGTGTGTCACGATTCATTTTTGCGACATTGTCTTATCTTTCGGTGAAATTTTGTCAAGTCTGGAATTTTGCGGAAAAATCGGTGTTCAGCAAAAAAGAAAAGATAGTGGAATTTCGAATGGGCTACTTGGGGGAATTTTTTGGCTGCCCAAAATGTTTTGTTTGTGAGGAAATGAAAGGAAAACGGCCATTAGAGGAGCCCTTGACCTTAAGGGCTGAAGACTTTGTGGCTTTGGCAATGAATGGCTTGATATTTTAGCCAAGCTCCTCATTGGCCCTTACTTTGACTTGGTTTTCCCCCTCTCCGTCCTTCTTCTCTCTCGTAGCCCATGCATGAGTCCCCCTTGCCTCAGCGAACTACCTCCTTTCTTCTACCCATCTGCTCCATCTTCATTTTTCCCTTCAGCTTCTGCACCACTTCACCATCATTTTCATAGTTGCTCCAGCTCCATTTTACTAGCAACCGCCCAACCACACGCCTACAGCCGCATCACCGTCCGCTTGTCCCGTTGTCATGCCCTGATCCTCGAGCGTGTGCCCATCCCTCGGTGGTTGATAAAATTGCGACGTCCCAAAACGCATCGCCGACCCATTCATTTTAATGCACATGCGGAAGCAAACGATTACCCCTAACAACAAACAACACGAGATAGAAAAGCAGGAAACAATTCACAAGCAAAGCACACCTTTATAAACCCCCCGGTTTATATACGGACTAATCTATTAATAGGAGTCTACAAAAGTAGACAAGCCTACAAGTCCTCTAGGCACTCGAGTCCCCAACTGAAAACTCTAAGGTCTCCTAGGGATTTGGGTCTAGCACTACACCACTAGAAGGGTCGGCTGTACACTCACCAAACGCAACCTCTATTACCGAGGCAACGGCATCAAACTCCTATAGGGGACCCATTGTGTGTCCATTAAGCCTGCAATGATACCACGGTCTAAATTGATAGGGTACTGGCGGAACTAAACCCTCATCAACCCAAACGATGGTCCTCACAATTTCATAAACCCAGACCCCGTGGCCCCCTGAAATAGGGATATCGGTGACCTGCTTGGTAATCCACTTGGGCTAACCAAAACATTCCGGAGGAACTGCCATCTAAGGTAGTCTATGCACATAAGACAGAAGACTCACCTCACCTCACCTCAATTCTTTCCTGCAAGTCAGTACAATTCATAATCCCAACCAATCAATTCAATCCAATCGATTTGATACAATCGATACCATTTAACAATTCATACCATCTATTAATCAATCGACACTACTCACACAAGCTGAAATATAGATGGTAGCTCGCACATGCTGATATAGTATATTGCTTGCACAACCTGACATATTAATGCTCGCACAATCTGACGGTTCAATGATCACACAAGCTGATAGTTCAATGCTCTCACAAGCTGACATATTAATGCTCGCACAAGCTGACATAGTATATTGCTTGCACAAGTTGATAAATTAATGCTCGCATAAGCTGACAATTCAAGGTGAACTAAAATATTGATATTCACACTTTTCAAATCTTGCGATTTGATCTAGTCCTTAAAATCACTTTCGGTGTCAAAACCCAACACTTGGGATTTTTCTAAATGAATAACAAAATTTCACCATTTTGGAATTAATACCCAAAATTACAATTTCCACTCAATTTGCACAATTTAGCAATCAATTGTATAAACCAAGCACACCACTGCAATCGGGATGAAATTCTGGTCATGGGCTATCCTAGTCTAATTTTTGAAAAATATTAAATAATTAAATAAAACCAAAAATACTTAAATAAATGCAATTAATTAAAAAAAAAAACCAAATTTGGCCGGAATTGCCTAATTAAATACCTAAACGGGCTCGAAAAATTTCCAAACTTATCTAGATAAATAGTACGATCTATCTAGTCTTTAATTAGGCTATTCTAACCACCTAACATGCACAAACAAATAATTAAATCACTAATCCATTCTAACAAATCACCTAATCCATGCTTAACCTAAACTAATCACCCCATAAGCACCATTAACTCCCTAAGCAGAGTTTAGCGAGTAAACTCACTAGCTTAGCGATTCGGTGAGTTCATGACGATGGTGATGCGGAGATGGGCGACAAATGACCCTACGACAACATCATACAAGGCCCGGAAGAGGCCTAAAACGGGCCTTGAAGCCACAAAGCCCTTGCTGGCTTCGATTACGGTTGCTAGGGTGATAGAGTTGGCATGAGCTCGGCTTGGGACTAGAACGAGCAAAGCGGCGGATGGGCTGCTGCAGTGGGCGACAACAGGTGGCAGTGGCTACTAGACGGCAACGGTGGAGCTGCGGCTGAGCTCCTATGGCAACCAAGGGCTCGAGGGATGGCGAGGAGGCTCAGTGCAGGCGAACAAGCACGAGGATGGCTAGGTAGTGTGCGTAGGCTCATGGGCGGCAAGCAGCGGTCCTAGCAGCTTGAGGGCAGTCAATGGTGAAGGGGGTGTTGCTCAGTCGTTCTCTAGTTCTCTCAAGCTTTCCAAGACTCCAACAATGGATAAAGTGCGCCTTGGGATGAAGAAGAAATTACTGAAGACTTGGAGGGTCCCACCCTTGGCCTCAAAAGTCTTCTCTTCTATCCCTTTGTCCCTTGGCATGGCCCCAACAGCCTTGGCTATCTTCCTCAGGCAATTTACAGCCCTCAACCTTCCCTAGCAAGCCAACCAAGTGGTCCAAATATTGTACACCAAGGGACCTACGAATTTTGAAACATTTTCCCCAAAATTGAACCAAAATCCCCTCCAATTGAGCCTAAATTGATCCCCATAAATTCAACCAAGGTGCTCGCACTTAAATTCACATTTTCCCTCATCAATTGAATCAACTTGAATCCCAAAAAGGTGACTAAAAACAGCCCTCTGATTTTTTCGATTAAAAATGGCCATACTTTGAAATTTTTCCAAAAAATCCTGGTTTGCAGAAAAATCTTTGGAGGGTGAGTCGACGGTCCTAAAATGAATCATGACATGAAAGAACTTTCAACTTCTGAAATCGGGTTGAATTTCACGGTAAATTTCAATTTGGCACAATTTTAGCGTGACCTAATCTACCGGGTAGCTTTTAGGAATTTTTAGTGCAATTGACCCCTGGCCGATTATTTTTGAGCCACATTGTACCTCTTTGACATATTGGTGACCCTTGGATGTTGTAAACATCTGGAGATTTTGAATACGAACACAACACCAAAACGACAAAAAAATTGGTCTAGTGTCAATCGACAAGAATTTTGCAATTAAGTGGAATCACCCATGTACTAATCACATACTTTTGCCAAATCGACCTATCTCCGGTCTCTAATCAATTTTTAACTATGCTGTAATGACCCTTGGAAATTACCATGGTCGAGTAATCGATTCCTAGTCAAATTCTCAAATCTATTGCGTTTAGATTCCTTAACAGCCTCACCTAATGAACTAATTATCCCGTGAGTGATTGGTTCAAGGAAAAGAACTATAGGCATGTCGATGAAAAGCCCAACTTATCCAATCGAAAACAGAACCTGAAATTCAAGATGTCACACCGTCCGCTAGCCAGCTCCGTTCTAGCTTAGCATGCGCCACTTTGTAGCTCCGGCTATGCCACTGCCAACAATCCGCGGCCAACAACCGCCTCAACCCTAGCACCACCGTGCACCACCATCAGCTGCACCACCTCACACCGCTAGCCACCCATCTCACTTCCAGCACTGCCACAACCAAGTCCAACTAGCCTTCCATGGAACTGAAACTAGCCCAAACTAAAACCAGCTCTATTGGAGACACGGTTGTCTTGGGTCCTCATTGCCGTTGCGCCACCATCGTCGTGAGCACGCTGTCGTCCTAATCCGATGAGTTAACTCCCTAATCATTTATTTGCTTGTTAATTGTGCTTAGGGGGTTAGATTAGTGTTAATTAGGATTAATTAGTTAATGCTAGTTAGTGTAACTAAATTAGTTAGGTTGGTTAGTTTAGTTAGGTTAGTTTGGTTAGGTGGTTAGTTTAGTTAAGTTATGCTACCTTAGTTAGGTTAGTCTACCTCAGGTTAGATTAGTTAACTTGTGTTAGATTAATTAACCATGGTTAGGTTAATAAAATTGTATTAGTTTAATTAATCGTAATTAGCATAAATTATGACAAATTAGTCGTTTTTCAGAATTTTACACTTGTTCTCATGGTTGAATTTATATGTGAATTTGATGGTTTATTTCTGCTATGAGGTGCAATTGAGTGCTGGATGGTAGTTATGGATTATTATTGCAAAATTCGATTTTTTGGGCATTTATATGGAAAAATACCAAGTGTCGGTTTTTTATGCCAATTATTAGATACTATCTAAAAATCATAGAATTTTATAATGGGAGAGTACTATGTATAATGGTTTGATTTAAATATGTGGTCACGCATGATTATTTTACTGAGATTTTTAATACGAAGAAAATGAGCCAAGTTCATTATTTAAATACAAGGTATTTGAATGCAAAGTACGGTGTTCTTGGCCAAGTATGTGTGTGTGTGTGGTCACTATCGGAACCCATCACTAGATGAGAGTTGGGGAGGCGATGCTTGATTAAGTTCGAATGCCCCACGTCAATGGATGCCGATCGCAGTGGCGGCCGGCTCGATACTCCTTTTATGGAATGTTGTCTAGGCATGTAGTGCTAGACGTTGCCGTGCCTGACAGTGCGGGATGATACCCAGTTACGCCGAATGACCATTGACTGTTGAGTTGGCCATGGCCGATGGGTCATAATAATTGGAACACGCATAGATGGTTGTGATAGTTGTGTCTGACTATGGGACGTGTCATAACTGTTTCACCTTATAATTAGGACCCCTATAATTGAAATGATGTGTTCTGATTACTAAATTGCACTTGCTACATTGATAAAAGCATATGTGATGAGCTAACGTGTAGGTACGCGCCGTGGTGAGGTGAGTTTTGTATAGTGCATGTTTAAAACCGCCTTCGAGACTAATTTATGTCCTAACCAGGGTTTAGGGTTTTGACTCATTGAGATTTATCTCACCCCGTCGTGGGCTAACCCTTTTCGAGGCGGTAGCATGGAGATTTGCTGAGTGCGAATGTGGTAGGCGCGAGATGCGACACCTTTTAGCCTAGCCTTGCCATTAGCGAAGTTTAGGTGACCTTAGTCCCTGAAGGTTTTTCAGAGAGTCGGTTGGAAGTTGCTAGTGTAAGGACTTGTATATCATTAAACTCCCTAGGGACAACAATGGTTAAATAAATAAGTTGTTTTTGGCAACTTTTGTTATATGTTTTTACTACCCCTGTGTTTGATGGTTGTTTGGGTTTTTGTTTAATTCGTTTCCGCATTTGCTTAATTGAAAAATAAACAAAAATAGTCGGCGATGCATCCTGGGACATCGCATTTTAATCAACCGCTGAAGGATGTGTGCATGCCTAGGGGTCGGGGCGTGACATCCCCACCCGAAGTGGTATCACAGTTGGTCAGTGTCTAGAGTGATAAGGTACGATAGGTTATGGGATAGTTAGTAGGAAAGATATTTTCTTATACCGGTGCTTGTGATTGATTGATTATTTTGTGTGAGTCGCTCGGATTTCTAATTTTGTGTTAGAATTGGAAAGTAGGTTCTGTAAAGAGTCTGCATTATAAGCAATTCTGAGTAGAAGACTCCTCAGAAGAGGGCAGTTGCGTCTGTTTCTCGGGGTATGATGCCAACTAGGGTTGATGCCCAAGTTAGAGTGCCGGCTCAGGCCAGCACAAGAGAAAGAGTACCGCTGCAAGTTGGTATTGGAGTAGGAGCACCCGGTGATCCTAGGATAGATGGGATCGTTCAGGTGCTGGAGACCTAAGGAAACATGATGGGTCAGCAAGCACAAAATCAAGTCACTGCTACCGCCAATGCCGTTGCCACTGTTGCAGCCACACATGCTAAGGTCCCACTTGGAAATGTGAATGGGGAGCGATCGATGCATAAGTTAGTGGAGCAATTTCTAAAGCTGAACCCACCGAGGTTCAGTGGAGCAAGCGATCTTGAGGCTATAACCCTCTGGATCAGAGAGTTAGAGAAAGTCTTCGCACTGTTGAGGTGCTTTGAGGAAGGCAAGGTAGTCCTGGCAGTCTACCAGTTGTAAGGGAATGTAGGCACGTGGTGGGAAGCCCCCAGAGGAAGAGTGTTTCTCGAAGGTACGGTTCCGGTGTGGAATGCCTTCATGAAAATCTTTTATGGGAAGTACTTCTCTGGATGTGCCAGAAAGTAAAAGATGGCAGAATTTCAACGCCTTCATCAGGGTCTGATGTTAGTGGACCAATACGAGGCAAAGTTTGTAGAATTGTCCAAGTACACACCAAGGCTGATTAAGGACCCGGTGGACAAAGCAAGGAGATTCCGAGACGGACTGAGACCAGAGATCAAGGATCCGCTGGTATCGCTGAATCCGAAGGACTACAACAATCTATATGAGAGGGCGTAGTTGATCGAGAGGAACTTGAATGAGCGAGCTGCCGCATCTGGGTTGCGGTTCCAGCCCAATAGAGACAACAATCAGTTCGAGAAGAGACCGATGTCAGGAGGAAGGTATTCCATTCCATCCAACAGAGAGGGTGGGATTAGAAAGCCGACACCTAACTCGAATGGTGTGTCTCGTTTTTGTGGGAGAAGACATGGATCAGCCCCGTGTTTTCCTAGAGCAAGAGCTTGTTTTGGATGTGGCTAACATGGCCACTAGATCAAGGACTGTCCGCGTAGGCCTATGGGATCACAGCCGCCACTACTGCTAATGGGATAGAACAGAGGGAGTGCGTCGCAAAATACATTGTAGGGTGGTTTGAATAAGCCTCTGGTGCAGGGAAGGGTGTATGTTGTCACATGACGGGAGGTGGAGGACTCACCAAATGTGATTATAGGTATGGTCTCTATGGCATCCTGAAATTCCTTGCCAATCATTAGGGGTGATCAAATTAATGTCTTGTATTAAGGACCTATGGCCAAATTTAATGGATAAATTTTGGAAAAGGATGATCTATCTTTAGCCATATGTATTGTGGGTTAGAATCTATGGTTGTGATTTCAAGTGTGTAGTTATTTTTTTATTTTTACACTATAGTACTTTGGTTCAATAAGGATTTAATTAGTATTTAAAAAGAGGGTTAAAATTTGATTTAATTAGGCTTGGGTCTTAGGCCCAAGAGTGTGGACCTTTGATGGGCCAAAAGGCCGGCCCATGAAGCCCATGGAGAGGGCTGCCGTTGACCAAGGAGAGGTGGAGTGGCTGGCCCACTTCCAAGCCCATTATGCATGGGTCTTGCCAAGTGGCAAAAAGGGAAGTCACACCATTGGCCATTGTGGGTGGCTTCTCAAGATTGCAAATGATGGCTATGTGGGGGAAATAAAAGAGAGAGAGTGGCCGGTTGAGGGGGTGGTCGTCCAAGCCAAGTGAGAGAGAGAGAGAGAGAGGGTGCCAAGAGAGTGAGGAACCAAGAGAGAAAGGGAGAAGCCGCATGAGGGAGGAGGTCCGCTTGTCCGTCCCCGTCCATGTGCTGTTGTTTGTTCGATTTTAGAGGCAAGTTGGGATCCATATTCTGCTCTTGCATGTTATCTCTTTCATGTGTGATTGTGTGGTGGTAAATCTCGGATGTTTAAGGTATGGGAAACCGAAGTTAGAGTGTGTTGTTTTTGAAATAGCATGCTGTTTTTGAGTGTGCCGCCTGACCACGAACGTTGTAGAGGCTTGCATGTGAGTTTTGAGTCGAATTTTGACTTTGAATTCTTCACAAAATTTGTATAAAACATATCAAAGTATAACATACTAAAATTTTAGACAAAATAGATGAGTTTTAAGGGGTGAAACCCTTCCTCTACGAAAACGCTAGATCTGAAACAGTTTTGTTGACCTCTTGGTGGTTTTGTATGTTGCATGTCACTTTTTACTGAGAATTTCACTTTGACTTCTCCACCAAAGTTGTATAGAACATCTTAAAGACTAACATACTCAAATTTGAAGCAAAAAGAACAAGTTTAGCCTAGTGAAACGATTCTTCCTTTGAAAACGGCAGATCTGGAAGTATTGTACTAGACTCCAGCGACTTCGTGAACTATAAGGTGACTATTTTTTGAGAATCTCACCTAGATCCCTTAATGAAAGTTGTAGTGGACCTCTTGAGGCAAAACATATCAAAATTTCAGAGGAAATGAAGGAAGATAAGTAGGTGAAACTTTGATTTTCGGCACTAGGAACAGGTGCTTCGACCGTCCATAGTTAATTATCTAGGATGAATCTTGCCTAGATGTCTTCATAAAAAATCTACCTTAGGTTATTGGATATCCCCTGGTAAAATTTCATAATTTTTGAAGGTCATTAGAGTAATTTAATCGGAATTATTCCAAAAACCGAGTAATCTGTCGCGTTCGATTTATTCAGTCTCAATGCATGGGTTATATCATTTTATATGAAACTCTTTTGGGAAATTTTTCTTTACAAAGTATCCTTCTTTATGTCTTCCCTATGACATATTAAAATTTCATAATTTTTGAATTTCATATACCTATTTAACCAAAAATATTTCAAAATCTGTGCAAGTTGTGTTGATAGAATAGAAATGCTGTGATTGTGTGAGCTATATCAAATTGTGTGAGGGTCTTTCGATGCAGTGTCCTTCATGAAATATCTGCCATTATGTCCTGATTTGCACATGTTCAAATTTCACAATTTTTAAAGACTATTTGGGCATTTAATGGAAATATTTTCTAAAATTGGGTAAGCATGGATTATACAAATTTCAAATGCTGGAAAGTGTGATTATTTTGCTTTGGATGAGCCCTATTAATCATATTGATTGAGGTGATTGAATATTGCTCAGCATGTGATGATAATTGGCATTGCGTATAGAATCAAATGCCGAATTAGTCTTTGTTGCCATTACATCATGTTCCATGCTAAATTGTGAGACATAAATTGGTGAACATGAATTATGATGAATGAGGAAACTATTGGAGGCGGCCGATAATGCCCTGGGAGTGTCAGGATGCCCGGGATGGGGGGTGCCGGATGGCCGGTTGTATTGTGATACATGCCCGGATGTCCTCGGGAGCTTCGAGATGCCTGGAATGGTTGGGTGCCGGAAGCCTCAGAGGTTTGTGCCTGGGGAATGCCTCATGATGCCAGTTGGGATGCGAGATGCCCGGAATGTGGGGGTGTCGGATGCCCAGTGGTGTGTACCGGAGGTTTTTCTCGCGATGCCAGGTTGGGGTGCGAGAGATAAAGTGTGGGATGCAAATACTGATCCCGGGAAAGAGAAATGTGGTGATCAAATTGAAAGATAAAAGTGGAAATTGAATCATGCAACATATGATGTGATGACATACGTATGGATGTTTGTGACATGATGATGATCACCTATGGCATGATGATATGTGTGTGACATGATGATGATCACCCATGGTATGATGATATGTGTGTGACATGATGATGATCGCCTATGGCATGATGATTTATGTATGACATGATAGTGATGAGTACATGAGGATGTATGTACATATGGTATGATGACATATGCATGGCTGCAAGGTAAGTTATGCTTGGATGCATGAATTGCATGTACTATGCTATGATTATTATGATTGTATTGTGTGATGCATTGAGTGGTTTATTGGATCTTTTACTTGCTGAGTGGCTGTACTCACCCCTTCAGGGACCAACATTTCAGATTAGAAAAATGCTGCTCCCTACCGTTACGCGGGGCACCCTCTATGGCATTCCATCGGATGTAGAGGTAGAATGTACGGAGATCGAACACACTACCATCCTTGGACTAACATTTGTGCGAGTGCGAGTGCTGGTTATGTATGATGTGGGCCTGGCTAGGGGCCCTGTCATTCAGGAGTTTCTGTTAGTTCACATCCGCCGAGATGAAGTGTTTAGGGGAATGTTACCGCCACCACCGCCCGACGTGCCAGGATGGGTGTGATGGCCACGTGAGGGGTAGAGACCTAACGTTTTTTGTTTTTAGAGTAGCCGACACTTGTAGATGGGGGATGATACACGATCGATATAGGGGTCGAGGTACCTTTTTGGGTAGTGGCCAAGTGTAGTTAAGAGTCTTGGCCTTTCTTTTTGGATGTATCGACTTGAGAAACCCATCTTGAATATATGTAAATAAAAAGTGGTCGGCCTTATCTTTTCATATGATGTGTAGTTGGTGTGCATTGTATCATGATTGTCGGAGGGAGAGATGGCGATATTGAATTATGCTTCTGAAAATAAGATGCGCTGGGACCATCTTAAAAAAAAAAAAATGCCTAGGGACTAAGGTTCATCTATGGTATCTGTGGTGACCTCAGGCGCTTTATTTGATCCTGGAGCTACGCATTTATTCATTGCTAAGAAGTACGTTAAGTTGGTCAGGTTGAGTCCAGAACCATTGGGGACAGTCATTAGTATATCCACATTGTTAAAAGATAAGGTGTTGTTTGCAATAGGATATCTTGGTTGCAAGTTAGTTATTGGTGAGCGAGAGGAAATGATAGATTTGATTGTGCTGGCCATGTATGATTTTGATATAATAATTGGCATGGACTAGCTCACCAATTAACAAGCTACTATAGACTGTTATCGTAAATTGATTCAATTTAACCCATTAGCAGATGAAAGTTTTGAGTTTATCGGAAGTCGAGGAGGACCCTCAATTACCTTAATCTCGTTGCTTGAGGCAACCCATTTGTTAAGGGTGGGTTGCCAAGTTTATTTGGCAACTGTAGTAGATACGACAATTGAGGAGTTTTCTAACGTGTTTCTTGAGGAATTACCTAATTTGCCCCGTGAAAGAGAGATCAAGTTCGTGATTGAGTTGGCCTCTGGGATGCAGCCAATTTGTAAAGCTCCTTACCGTATAACGTTGTTAGAATTAAAGGAATCAAATGTGTAGATGCAGGAATTGTTAGACAAAGGATTTATACATCCTAGTGCATCACCTTGGGGAGCACCAGTTCTATTTGTAAGGAAGAAGGATGGTTCGTTGTGCCTTTGCATCAATTATTGGCAACTCAACCAAGTGACAAACAAGAACAAGTATCTATTACCGAGGATTGATGACCCGTTTGACTAGCTACAGGGAGCATCGATATTCTCCAAGATCGACCTGAGGACAAGATACCATAAGTTGAGAATTAAGAAGGAAGACATACCGAAGATGGCTTTTCATATGCGTTACGGCCATTATGAATTCATCGTAATGCTGTTTGGTTTGACCAACGCCCCAACTGCTTTCATGGATCTGATGAATCGAGTATTCAAGGAATATCTGGATTAGTTTGTGATTGTGTTTATTAACGACATCTTGGTGTACTCAAGAAGTCCAGAGGAGCACGAAAGACATTTAAGGATAGTGCTTCAGACTCTACGAGAACACGACCTGTATGCCAAGTTCGGTAAGTACGAATCTTGGTTAACTCGTGTAGCTTTCTTAGGTCACGTGATTTTTGGTGAAGGGATTTCCGTGGACCCGACCAAGATCAAAGCCGTGATCAACTGGCCGAGACCTACGACAATGACAGAGATAAGAAGTTTATTGGGATTGGTACGTTATTATAGACGGTTCGTGAAAAGATTTTTCTACAACAGCCATGCCTCTGACTTGACTGCTGAAGAACGAAGAAAAGTTTGAATGGAAGGATAGGTACGAGTGTAGTTTCCAAGAGCTTAAGCAGAAGTTGACTACCTTAGGTTAGATTGTCCACCTACGTGAGGGTGATTGGTCCATTTGGAAAGATCATCATGAGGGGTTTGCCTATAAATAGAGGCCTTCTCTCCCCTCATTTCCACACCACCTCCTCTTCCTCCCTCACTCTCTCGACCTCACCCTCACCATCGCCCTTTCTCTTTCTTGTGGCCACACCCTCTTGCTCATTCGCCAACCTACACGCTGCTCAGTCACCTAGGCCATCCCTTGAAGTGGGGTAAGTAGAACTTAGTAATATTTGGTTAGGGTGTTGTGTTATGCTAATCCAAGTGTGTAGAGAGTCCTTGATTAAAATGTTGTGAATATGTTCTTGCTTGAGGTTTGGTTATGCTTGCTTAGATCAGTTTAGACCTTGTTCCTTGATTGAGTTCGATCCTTGTTTGATGAGCTTTGGCTCGTGCTTTGGCTTGAGTTGCTTGGAAGAAGCTTGGTTTGTGTGTTTATTTGATATGTTTTGATTTTTGCTTTGATACAAACCTATTTTAAAACCGTTTTGTGAAAGCTTGCTATTTTCTCACAAAACTATTTTAGACCATTTTCACAAGTGCATGTTTTAGTTCACGCCTTGAGCTCTGAAAAAAGGGCTTTATCGGCCTTGACGTACGTGGGATCACGATGGATCAGTCCTTTCTTACTCTTGGTGTGATATCAAGGCATATCATTCCAAGTCAACTTTGATACTAGGTCAATGAACATGCCACGACGGGCTATTCCTTTGATGGTCTCAGCGCAATATTGAAGCGTATCGTTCTTGAACCAAGTCTAGTACTAAGTCGGTGAACATGTCGCAATGGGCTGATCCTATCATGGTCTCGGTGCAATATCGAGGTATATTGTTCCGGAGCCAAGTTGGGTATTAGATTGGTGCTCAAACATGTCAGATCAAGTCACCATCCTTGATTCATGCTCGCCATGCTTAACGTCTCGGTTTTGGTAAGTCATTTCACACACTTATGCATGACACACCTTCAAGCCCTTGAACTAAAAGTGAAGATAAGAACTAGATTGTGATGTTTCATGGACACACGATGGACTAATTTATGCTGTCGACCGATAGATTTGGCGACGATGCCCCCTCGCCAACGAGATGCCTTGTCAGAAGGACGAGATGTTATGATGATTCCAGCCATCACCCTTCGATTATAGGACGTTGCCCAATTAAGTTCGGATGTCCGATGAATTCCGGAAGAGTCGATGGATTTCAACTCTTAATAAATGAATCTTGTGTGCATGTGTTTCTCTCTTTATCAAATGGATTTTGGTTATACTGCATATCATTAGTGAGGCGTGAGTTCCTCATGGTGTGGATGAATATTGGGTTATGCTTGAGTTCCTCATGGTGTTAATAAATGAATCTTGCATTAAAATTCCTTAACGACTAATGTTTTGCACGGGTTATGTGCTTGTTGATGGGCGAGCCATCCTCCTACCTAGAAATTAGTAGGTTTTACTTATTGAGTTTCCCCAAAACTCACCCCTCATCCTTTCAGAATTGTAGGCATTGAGGTCTCCCACTAGTGCTGGAGTTGCAGTCTTGTTAAGAAGCTAAGGTTTACTCAGCCTTTGGAGCATAGAAAATGTAGTGGTTGTAAATATAACGGTCCTTGACAATGGGGCCTATAAATGCAATTGATGTAATTGTATATTTGTAAATAGTTGTTTTCCTGGCCGCTTATTGTTGTCTGGGTGTTGTTTGTAATGTCTTAGCACGTGCTTAATGAAAACATAAAAAGAACGGGACGATGATGTGCTTGGGACATCGCAAAAATATCCCCCATCACTTGTGACCATGGAGATGGAGTTGGGGTCATGACAAAGCACTTGTGTTCTAGCTTGGATATCATAATACTCAATGACTTGTAAATCAGCATCCCCTCAAGTATCCAATGCTAAATAGTGAACCTTGAGAACACACCGATCTCAATAGGATCATCAATATCCTCTCAATGATCCATCGATAGGGAACTGTTTAAAGATTTGGCATAATTGTAACTTGTCACACATATTCTTAACACCTTAAGAATAGCTAAATTAGACGGTGAATGAAAAACTTATTTGTCATCAAATAACCCTTAACATGTAACTATTACTTGATTGCTTTAGGGATACAACTAACATTGCAATGGAAGTTTGGCTCTAGTTCCTTTACCGAATGATTTTCTAGTAACTTTTCTTGTTAGATAATGTTCATATATGGGTAAATTAATGTTGTCATGCCCCGATCCTTAAGCGTGCACCCATCCCTCGGTGGTTGAATAAATTGCGACATCCCAGGACTCGTCGCTGACCCAATCATTTTAAATGCGCATGTGGAAGCGAATTATTAATCCCCTGACCACAACAAACGTGGGATAGAAAAGTAGGACAACAAATTTTAAATCAATCAACATAGACTTTATAAACAATCTGATTTACAAATAGAGGCCAACTCTAAGGTCTAAGTACAGGAAGTCTATCTCCAAAAAGAACTTCTGAGCCACACATGCTCTTGACCCTTCCACCTCAAACTCCAAGTTCTTCACCCTATAGACCTAAAAAGTTAAGCCCACGATAGGGTAAGACAACGTCTCAACAAGTTCACCCCCTAAACTTCGACTAGGAAGGAAATACGTCTAAAGGTTATCTGTGCACCCATAAGATAGGGGACTTACTTTTGCCTTAGTTCCTTCCTGCAAGTCAATATAAATCATATACTTAAGAAATCAATTCAATTCATTCAATTCATTACATCGATCGAACCATCAATCCATCGATCCACTCGATTCAACACCATCAATACCATCTATAAAATTCAATTGATTCGAACAATGCTCCCCCAAGTTGAAACAGATGGCATAGCTCACTAAAGCTAATATATATATATATATATATATATATATATATGTTAATGCTTACCGAAGCTAATATATATCTATAATTGCTCACCAAAGCTGCTAGAGTATATTGCTCATCGAAGCTGACATATTGAGGTCCTCAGGTTGATATAGTATATTATTGTCATCAACTGACAAATTCACTGTTTTTATAATACCCAATAAAAATAATTGTATGTGAGTACACGGTCGGTCTAAGCCAATATACAATATTTTCCTTTTGAAAAATCCTAACATTTAATTTAGTCGATAAAGATATTTTTTGCGTTGTAAATCGATGCCGGGTGTTTCTTGATTAAAATACTGAAATAACTCAATTTTGGGATAAATACCCAAAATTATAATTACCATTCAAATAGCACAAATTAGCATTCAATTAAATAAATCAAGCACACCTTGTAATCAGCACGAAATTCCGATCACTGGCTATCTCAATCTAATTTATGAAAAAAATAAATAATTAAATAAATACCAAAAATAATTAAATAAATACAGTTAAATGTCATAAATGCAAACTTAAGACATAAAAGCCTAATTAAATACTGAAATAGGCCTGGAAAAATTCCAAACCTATCTAGATAAATGATATAACCTATCTAGTTACTAATTAAGCCGATCTAACCACCTAACATGCTATAACGAGTAATTAAATTGCTAATCCATTCTAACTAAGCACTTAATCCAAGTTTAACCTAAGCTAATCAACTATTAAGCATCATTAACTTCCTAAGCAGAGTTTAGTAAGTAAATTCACCGCTTTTGCGAGCCAGTGAGTCCACGACGATGGTGGCACAATGGTAGCCAAAACTCGGGCGTACGGCGACACCAACGGGAGACCGGACCAGGCCAAAAATGGCCAAGGAAGCTCATGGTTGAGTTGGTCGGGCTACTTCGGTTCTGTGGGAGTGAAAGTGTAGATGGACGATGCGGCTTGGGTTTGAATCAGCAACTACAGGTGGTGGTGTTGGCTCGGCTTAACATGCTGAAGCTCACGGGCTAGGCCATGAGGGATGGCTGGTGTTGGCTTCGAGCAGATGAAGCCAGCGGCTTTGGTGGAGGGATTTTGTGGGGCGTGAGGTCTCTTGGTGGGAAGCAGCAGAATTTGGTTGACCAGTGGAGGACTTGCGGCAGAGCTAGGGTTGTCAGTTGGGGATGTCGCGGATGAAGGGGGATCGGTGGAGAGGGAGAATGTGGAGAAGTTGGGTCAGCAGAGGTAAGGAGAAGAAGGAATGTACACCAGAAGGAGGGAAAAGAGGAGAGAGGGATGGCCAAGAGAGGGGGATGTGCGAGAGAGAAAGAGAGAGAGATAAGGATGAGTCCACAAAGTCAAAGGGAATTGGTTCGATGGAGGGGAAACGTGCAAGAGAGGGAGAGACCGAAGGAAGGGGGGAAAGCTAAATAAAAAATATCCCACACCCATCAATTCTTGATCACATAAGCTTTCATACAAATCCCTTTTGTCCCCTAAGCCTTTATGCACATAAAATTCCACATATAGCTAGGTTGATATCCACATGTTGCAGCCCCCACTCTAGCATATGAATTTCACCCAATTAGGCTTCAATTTCTTCACCCATCTCTCTAATTTATGACCAAATTTGCTGCGGAGGCAGCCTATACAATTTTCACCATTTTCCTTTTCCAAGTAGCTCACTTTAGAGGTCAAAATTCCACTCAATTTAGCCCCTATAAATTTCCGTTCTTTTTCGAATAGTCCGAATTAATTTTCCATAAAAATCCCGAACTTGTCGAAAATTATTCGAAGGATGAGTCAAGATTTCTAAAATGAATCATGACATGATAGAACTTTCAATTTTTGAAATCGGATTCAAGCTCACGGTTAGTTTCAACCTGACACGATTTTAGCATGACTTAGCCTACTGTGTAGCTTTTAAGAATTTTTAATGCAATTAACCCATGGTTGACTATTTTCGAGCCACATTATATATCTTCGACACATTGGTGACTCTCGATTGTTGTGAAAATCTTGAGATTTCAAATATGGGCACCAGGTACTGAACCGACAGAAAATTGGATTAGTGTTGTTTGACGCAAATTTTGCAATTAGGTGGAATCACCCACACTTCAATTGCGTGCTTCCGTCGAATCGACCTATTTCCAATCACTAATTACTTATAACAGTGTCATATTGACCCTTGCAGACGAGCACAGTCAAGCAATCAATTCCTACTCAAATTCTTAAGTCTATTGCGTTAAAATTCCTTAATGGCTTCACCTGATAGACTAGTTATCCCGTGAGTGGCCAACTCAAGGAAAAGAATTGTAGGCGCGTTGATGAAAAGCCCAACTTATTCAATCAAAGACAAAACCTAAAAATTGGGATGTCACAAATGTGACCTAGTTTAGCATGCCAAGTACTTGCATTAATATTAACATTACTAGAAGATGCAATTAGAGAAAAATAACCACAAACGTTAAGACTGTACACATTACAGTCAATGTCTAACATCATAAAATCATTCAATACATAACCATAAGCATAATAAACTATTCCAAACAAAATATCAGCACAATCATAATCGAAATTCAATACATAACCTAAGCTAAGAAGAATAATATGAAGACCAAGTTCCTTCAAGTATCTAGAGCATATAGGACATCATGTAGGAATAGGTTTCAACCATAACGTAAAATTAATTTACATGTGCCGATACCCTTCACTTCAACTCTTAAATTACTCTCAATATATATACATCTTCTTCTAGGTTGTATTCAACACTACTCCATAAATGCTCCTCAGTCTCTAGCTACGTGTTCTGTTGCTCTCAAGTCTGCAGTCCACATTGAATGAGATTTAGTGAGTATTATAGTGTTAGAAATAAAAGTATTAATTAAAATAATGAAGTAATGGAGTACATTTTTTGACTCAGTACACTCACGAGCAAAATGACCCAACTTGATGCAATAATAGCACTTTATTTTGGTTTTATCATTCTTCCCACCATGCTTCTTATGTCGGAGGGTCTTAACTCTCTTGGGTACTTCACCAGTCCCCTACCCTTTGTTGTTGAATTTATGGTTCCCGTTGTGCTTGAAGCTCGAAGCGTTGCGCGAACTCAATTCAACAACATAAGCATGTGTAGAGGATCCCGTAGCCATTAAGCACTCATCCTCTAATTCCAAATGATGTGCTACTATATCGTCAGAAGTGAGAATATTCTTATTATGCGTCATGTTGATTTTCATATGCTCCCAACTATTAGGAAGAGAGCTTATAAGTGCTTGAACTTGCTATTCATCAGTAAGAGAGTGACCTACTGATTTTGGCTTATTAATCATATTTAACATCTCCCGAAGATGTTGTCTCATCATTATATTTGGGCACTTTTGGCATGTGTCAAACTTAATAGCGAGTCTCCTCAACTTAGTGACAAACAAACCCTTAAACTTATTTTTTATGACAACATCACATTGTTTGAACTCTATCATAACCTTCAAACTTACACATAAGATCATATTGCATGCAACTCAATAATTTAAGGTAAGCAATGTCATTTTTCTTTTTCCAAGCTTGATAAACTTTTTGATCTCTCTTGTATTGAGTTCATGTTCCATGCTCAGGCCCATCCATGGTGTGATTGATGGTTTTCAAAACTTCTTCCTCCCTGAGGATGTATTGAACCTTTCGGTACCAAATATCATAATTGTTACCGTTCAGCTTCTCACCCTTACAGAGGTCAGTCATAATGGTCTTGGATGCCGAAGCCAAAATCATTGCTACAATCACATTGACATAATAAACATAGAATCGATACTAGCACATTTTTTTTTATAGTAACACACATATTTAATTTACAATAAAAGCAAAATAAATTAATGATAATTCAATAAAAGATATCGAAAAAAAAGTTCACTATGTTCCCAACATATATGTGGTCATTTACATATAGGCTAGTTTTGTATTTATAAAACCATAGGAAAATACATGTCAGAAGAAATAAACAATGCATTTATATCGCAAAATATGTGTACTTACGGTTCCGTAAATTTTTTTATACATTTAAAAGCCTCAAACATGTAAAATAACTACATCATAGTAGATAGCACATCCATACAAACCAAACGCTACTAACCACGCGACCATTGGAGCCCGCATGCGCCCACACGCACCGCCTGAGTGTGTGGTACATGTGGCGTACACGCTAGCAAATCAACGTGACTCTTTGCCGATCCAACTGGCCTCACCAGTCCAACTAGAGACCGATTCGACTAGTCCAATCACCAGACCGGTCTAATTGGTTGAATTGGTTAACTAGTCAATTGGGTTGTGTATTCGGGTCTACGTGTCGAGTCGTCGGTCAGGTTGAGTTGCCGAATGGTCATTGGTTGGTGAACGGCCAGTAGATGATGTCATCAATGACGTCATTTGGCAATTACCAACCATTGGCTTATGTCATTGATGACATTAGCACACATCAATTTGCTGACGCGAGCATGTTGCTCATGTGTTGCATGCGCATGTGGGCACGTCCAGCAGCATTCGACTTGCCGTTTTGCTCGTCTCAACGAGATCTTTCACCTTGTATATTCAAACTTTGATTTTAGCCAAAAAAATATTCCAAAAAATGGCCAAAACCATATGGGTGACAGTGATCTCCAAGACCCATACTTCGTTTCAATTTGTTTTCGACGATTCATGTTACAATTTATGAGCAATGAACATCCAGACGATGTGAAGTTCATCCTCTTGATCACCATATCAAATAGCAAGCAAGAAAATTTGATTGAAAAACAAGGTAGAAATTATAACGCGGGTTTTGATACCAATGTTAGAAGAAAGTTGGTCGAAGAAACGACTTAACATATTTTCGATGCACAATGAAAAAATGACCAGGAACGAACGTTGAATCACAAGTGAAAGATGGATGATACGACTTCACGATGGTCCAAATGCAATCATGAGGAAATGCCCGATTGTCTTCTTGAAGTAAAAACGAAATGCCTTTTGTTCTTTTATGGAGAGAGGAGAAAAAGAGAAAACAGTTTCTTTGTGAACGTTCTTTCTACCAACCAATGTAACATTTATCTCCAAAAGTTATTTATATAACTTCCTTCACACCTTTGTAAAAAAGGTATCTCTCATTATGTCTCATCAAGGCGAACTAGTGCATCTTAATCGCATCCTTCATGAACGTACTACAGAAATATAACACAGTTAAATTTAGAATAATAACTGTATAAAAGAACTTTTGTACCCTAACCTAATCATTCCATCTTTTTTCCCCATTGAAAGCGCTTTAAATCAGCTGTAGAAAACCTAAATTATCTTTTCATAATACTATTTGTCAAGAATTTAGGTTTAGTGGACTCGTGATGAGACGGTGATGAGTGCATACACATATTCTATTCTTATTCGGCCCCAAGAAGTGCACGAAATGGCAGCGTTCCAATAACCAACGACTCATAGCGCCAATACTTTTGCTTGTTTTTAAGCCGCTTTGTGGAACTGAATCCATGGAAAATGAAGATTAATGGACTACTAGGATCGAGATATGCTTCACGCACAGGTTTGCCTAGATATTGCGCCGCCCTATTGTCACGATTTCTTTGTGATATCTTGATCCACACCCATTCAAGGCACATGATCTATCTAACAAATTAGGAACAATATTTAACTTAATATAGGTACAAATATCTATTGATAAATAATATCATTTCTAAATATCCTTATGAAAACACTTGAACTTAAAATAGCATAAATATCAACTCAATAAAATTTTATATAAGCTATTACTTTTAGTAATATAAAGATTCTAAGTTAAATTAGTTAAATGGAACTATCCCAATATTAATAAAAGTAAAGAAAGATAAAAAGCTAATTGAAAGCTAGAAACTTGTTGTTGATTAGGAACCGAATTGAAATAAAAAGATATTCCAAAATCTGGGCAATATGGTAATAATGAAAACTTATGAAAAGTATCGATGGACTAATTTGGGTTTGTTGTGAAAATTTGAGTGAGAAAATTAAATAAGTTGCAAGAATAAGGACTACATTGCTCATTTTGCAATAATGTAATGACTAGATTGTACATTTTCTAAAAGTTTAGAGGCTTGTGATAACTTTCTCTCTTATTTTATCAAATAAAATAGCTAATTTGACAAATAGCCTTGTAACTTTGGGAGAAGGGGTATTTTGCAATGGTTAGACCTAGGCGACTGTTTATTGAAAATATCGATCTTCACATAGTAGTAAGACCATATATGGGGGTTGATGCCTGCCCAATGCTGGAAGGTCAAGCAGATTTCATATTCTTTAACAAAAGAGGGTCGACCACTACAAAAGCCGCTGACAGGGATAGCTTTAAAAGCCCAAAGATAAAAATTCACGTTGAACTAATGAACTAGTGAAACAAAATTTATGAACTATTAGTTTCATTTTTCCTTTCTAGAAAGGAAATTCACTATTTCATCCTATTTCTTCACCATTTTAATTTTTCATTTTAAAGAAAGAAAACTTGTTGGCTAGGATTTTTTTTGGGTAAAACGAGATTCCATAATTAGATGAATACCGGAATCCCTCAAGAAAACAAAAGGAGAAAAAGGACGACATTATTAGAATACATATTTCCTCCAAACCCCAATAAAGCACCTTTTCGAAAATCTCTCAAAATTAAATTATGATTCCTCTGTTTGAAAGGCGTGTCAAAGCTGGCAACTGCAGATGTAAATAAGATATTTTTAGTGAAACGAGTTATTTCACAATTAAATAAGGAGGGAAACCCCTTGTAAGAACCAAAGGAGAAAAAAGAAAAGAATATTTGAATACATATTAACCACAAGTCCCAATAAAACATTTTTTTTTCAAAAGTCTCTCAAAATGAATTAAGAATCCTCTACGAGAAGGCGTGCCCAAACTGCACACTTACAGATGAAAATATGAATGCCCATACAATCCCACCTTTCTTTATACATTTTTTCTTCCTTTTGCTTCCACCGTCGTAGCTCACGTTGTCTTTTTCTTATTTTCTTCTTTGTTTTGCCAAGTGACATTTACCTTGTGTTTTCTTATTACATGGGTTGGGATGACATGATACAATACAACAATGGCAACAAGATCAACTAACGCATTGATGGACAACAAATGCAGTGTTCCCACTTGTTTAGGGTGTGTATGAGAAAATTTTTGTTATAGAAATTGATTTCTGGCCAGAAATTAATTTCTTAATTTCTATTCCCCAGACAAGTTTCTGAACAAAGAAACCCATTTGATAACGACTCAAAATTTTTTTATTTCTAGAATAGAAATCTGTTTGATAACATAATAAAATTTCTATTTCTAGAAATAGAAATTGATTAGATAACAACATAGGAAATCCTCAAATACAAAATAATAGTCGAAATAATACTAATACATTACAAAAGTTGAAAATACAATTTCATGGAACTTCCACCATATTATTATCCCTTGCCATTTTATTGGCAATGGTTTTCCTAAGCGTATTTATTTGGTTTCCCTCCTCGGTCAATGTATCATTTGCAAGCTCATCCTGCGTAGGTTCAGACAAGTACTACGGACCTCCATATAGGGAAAAGTTCTTATCCATCTTGTCCTGATCACGATGTAATTATGGATGGCACAACATGCAATTACAATATATGCTTGCTTTTGAATTGCAACTGAGGGCATGTGCCTCAATATGAAAGAACGATTCTTTAATGCCGTAAATGATCTTTCAATGACATTCCTTAGAGAAGAATGCCTATAGTTAAACAATTCTCTTGCAATTATTGGTCGTCTCACTATACCCCTATAATCATTTAAATGATACCGTTCACCTTTAAGAGGAGTTAAAAATCTTGGAGTTGCTGCATAACCAGAATCCATAACATAGTATTTGCCTACAACAATGTATTCATACATTGGTTATAATTTGTAACTGTAAATATGATCTTAAAGAAAATTACTCCTTAAAGGACAAGCAAATACCTGGTGGCGGCCTAGGAAATTCCAAGCGAGGAGTCTCCAGTGCTGCTGCAAGCACTCAACAATCGTTGGCAGAGCCTTCCTAACCAGCATATACAAAAGTAAATTTCATATCAAATGAACAAACACACATCACCTTCTGAGTGGTGATTCATTTCCTACCTCTAAATGGGATTTGCTTCGACACAGGTACAGAAGCATGAATATGGGTGCCATCAACGGCGCCTATACAACCCTGTCATTTTATCAAATACTAGTATTATACAAGATTATCAACAAAATAAAATTGATGGTGTAAAGGAATATATGAGAATTCTATCTTGAAGTAACATTTATGGTTAGGAACCAATCGGGGGAAGGTCGGTTTATATTGATTCTCAAATTGAATCAGTCCAGTTGCTCATTCCTAATTTCTTTATTGTTGCTCAATGAACCTTTAATGGCCCTTACATCGCAAAGAGAGAGATTCTCTTGAATCTCTTGCCTCCGAATTAAAATTCAAGATTGTGTAACAATCTAAGACGTGCGGACCCCTCAAGTGCCTTAACTTTGTCCAAAGGGACACTTAAGTGCCATAACTTACGAAAGGTACACTTAAGTGCTGAAATCGGAGCAAAAAGGATCACTTGAGTGCCAATCCAGCCAAAATCCGGCCAAATTGCTTACGTGACATTTTCCGGCGATTTTCGACGACTTCTTTTACTGATGTGGCAAACGTTTTTTTTTTAAAAAGAAAAAAAGCTGACGTGGACGACAAAAATGACGTCGTCCGTCTACGTTGAGTGTGCTGACCTAAACGACGTCGTTTAGGTCATTATGCGCTGACCTGAATGCCGTTCCTCCCTGTCCGTATTCACAGTAGATCTCAGGCCCTTCTCTTCGTCGCCATTCACGCCCAGAGTTGGTCATCGGTCGCTGTCGTCAATCACCGTTGTTGGTCGCCATCGCCGCTCACCACTCTCCATCATTGGTTGTCATCACCACTCACCATCGTCGCTCGTTTAGGTTCGGCCCCCTCTCCCCCTCCCCTGTGATGAAATTAGGGCTCGATTATTTAATTAGGGCTCGCTCGGTTATTTAATTAGGGCTCCCTGACCTAAACGCCATTCCTCCCTGTCCACGTTCACACTAGATCTCAGGCCCTTCTCTCCCTCGCCGTTCATGCCCAAAGCTAGTCATTGGTCACCGTCGTCAATCGCCGTTGTTGGTCGCCATTGCCACTCACCGCTCACCATCATTGGTCGTCGTCACCGCTCACCATCATCACTCGTCCAGGTTTGGCCCCTTCTCCCCCTCCCTTATGATGAAATTAAGGCTCGATTATTTTATTACAGCTTCAATGGAATTTGTGTTTGTTGGGAATATCGGATTCCCAAAAACCAGATTCGACACTAAATCGAACCCCTGAAACGAATGCAGAAGACGAGCCTAGGAATAACATGTATCACCGATTGAAAGTTACACTACTGAATTGAGCGTACCTTATTGTCCACAGATTAAACACCAATGCCGAAGATCAAGGAAGAAATTCTAATCTGTTCGATCAAGGAGCGTGCCGTTGCTATTAGGGGAAGAAAGAGAGTATTCTTCTTTTCTCTTTTTGAGGAGAGAAAAAAACTAACTTACGTTGCTTGAAGGGGAGAAAGTGTCTTCACGTACGTTCATCCAAAAAGTACATGCCTTTTATTTCTTTCCCTCAAAGCGTCTCCTCCAATAGATGCAACCCCTCAACATAACATCTCATCCATGGGCCCTAATCTTGCGGGCCAGGCTTTTAGGCCCAACGTGGGCGGACGGGCCAACTTAGGCCCATCAAATTAATTAATAAATAAAACCATCATCTCCCACTCGCACATGGTGGGCCGAACAGGATCCTCTTTACCTCTCTTCAACATTCATACCGGTGAATAATCCGTGCGACCAGCATACTTTGAGAGCTCATTGCCATACATACGTTAGGAATATATAACAGCTCATAATGGGCATCACACTCGAGTAGATTTAGTATACAGTACCCTAGATCAATCGATCACATTTATATCTCTCTTGATCTCTTTTAAACAATGATATATATATATATATATATATATATATATTGTATTCACAATTATGATTATCCCAAAGACAGTCATAATTGGTCGATCTCGTGAATACAAAACTACAATGTGATTTTCCAAATTCGATCTTCCTCTTTCCTTCAAACTCTCAATTTCAGTTCAGCTTACTTTTCTAGAAATGTCCCATTAGATCGAATCAACTCGTGACCATTGGCAACATCCTAAGATAGCAAACACTAAATAAAAATCTTGAGAATAAGTAAGAGTCATGAGGGCACTCAAATTTGAGGAACTCTTTTCCTCAAAAGCCTCACACGACATAAAAGTTGAGATCAAACTTTTGCCACTCTTATTGGCCGTCTCATGCATATGTAATATGAAATACGTATTACGGTATTAAGTCATTTCCCATGGAGCGTATGTCTACACCTTCAATACCATACAGATGATAGTTCGGACATATCCAATGTCTAACTTGAGTTCACGTATCTACTCATTCACAAACTTCATCAAAACTCACATCTGGCATCTTAGACAGATAAAGTAAAATATTTGTGTTTGTTGGGAATATCGGATTCCCAAAAACCAGATTCGACACTAAATCGAACCCCTGAAACGAATGTAGAAGACGAGCCTAGGAATAACATGTATCACCGATTGAAAGTTACACTACTGAATCGAGCGTACCTTATTGTCCACAGATTAAACACCAATGCCGAAGATCAAGGAAGAAATTCTAATCCTGTTCGATCAAGGAGCGTGCCGTTGCTATTAGGGGAAGAAAAGAGAGTATTCTTCTTTTCTCTTTTTGAGGGAGAGAGAAAAAAACTAACTTACGTTGCTTGAAGGGGAGAAAGTGTCTTCACGTACGTTCATCCAAAAAGTACATGCCTTTTATTTCTTTCCCTCAAAGCGTCTCCTCCAATAGATGCAACCCCTCAACATAACATCTCATCCATGGGCCCTAATCTTGCGGGCCAGGCTTTTAGGCCCAACGTGGGCGGACGGGCCAACTTAGGCCCATCAAATTAATTAATAAATAAAACCATCATCTCCCACTCGCACATGGTGGGCCGAACAGGATCCTCTTTACCTCTCTTCAACATTCATACCGGTGAATAATCCGTGCGACCAGCATACTTTGAGAGCTCATTGCCATACATCTGTTAGGAATATATAACAGCTCATAATGGGCATCACACTCTGAGTAGATTTAGTATACAGTACCCTAGATCAATCGATCACATTTATATCTCTCTTGATCTCTTTTAAACAATGATATATATATTGTATTCACAATTATGATTATCCCAAAGACAGTCATAATTGGTCGATCTGTGAATACAAAACTACAATGTGATTTTCCAAATTCGATCTTCCTCTTTCCTTCAAACTCTCAATTTCAGTTCAGCTTACTTTTCTAGAAATGTCCCATTAGATCGAATCAACTCGTGACCATTGGCAACATCCTAAGATAGCAAACACTAAATAAAAATCTTGAGAATAAGTAAGAGTCATGAGGGCACTCAAATTTGAGGAACTCTTTTCCTCAAAAGTCTCACACGACATAAAAGTTGAGATCAAACTTTTGCCACTCTTATTGGCCGTCTCATGCATATGTAATATGAAATACGTATTACGGTATTAAGTCATTTCCCATGGAGCGTATGTCTACACCTTCAATACCATACAGATGATAGTTCAGACATATCCAATGTCTAACTTGAGTTCACGTATCTACTCATTCACAAACTTCATCAAAACTCACATCTGGCATCTTAGACAGATAAAGTAAAATATTTGTGTTTGTTGGGAATATCGGATTCCCAAAAACCAGATTCGACACTAAATCGAACCCCTGAAACGAATGTAGAAGACGAGCCTAGGAATAACATGTATCACCGATTGAAAGTTACACTACTGAATCGAGCGTACCTTATTGTCCACAGATTAAACACCAATGCCGAAGATCAAGGAAGAAATTCTAATCCTGTTCGATCAAGGAGCGTGCCGTTGCTATTAGGGGAAGAAAAGAGAGTATTCTTCTTTTCTCTTTTTGAGGGAGAGAGAAAAAAACTAACTTACGTTGCTTGAAGGGGAGAAAGTGTCTTCACGTACGTTCATCCAAAAAGTACATGCCTTTTATTTCTTTCCCTCAAAGCGTTTCCTCCAATAGATGCAACCCCTCAACATAACATCTCATCCATGGGCCCTAATCTTGCGGGCCAGGCTTTTAGGCCCAACGTGGGCGGACGGGCCAACTTAGGCCCATCAAATTAATTAATAAATAAAACCATCATCTCCCACTCGCACATGGTGGGCCGAACAGGATCCTCTTTACCTCTCTTCAACATTCATACCGGTGAATAATCCGTGCGACCAGCATACTTTGAGAGCTCATTGCCATACATCTGTTAGGAATATATAACAGCTCATAATGGGCATCACACTCTGAGTAGATTTAGTATACAGTACCCTAGATCAATCGATCACATTTATATCTCTCTTGATCTCTTTTAAACAATGATATATATATTGTCTTCACAATTATGATTATCCCAAAGACAGTCATAATTGGTCGATCGTGAATACAAAACTACAATGTGATTTTCCAAATTCGATCTTCCTCTTTCCTTCAAACTCTCAATTTCAGTTCAGCTTACTTTTCTAGAAATGTCCCATTAGATCGAATCAACTCGTGACCATTGGCAACATCCTAAGATAGCAAACACTAAATAAAAATCTTGAGAATAAGTAAGAGTCATGAGGGCACTCAAATTTGAGGAACTCTTTTCCTCAAAAGTCTCACACGACATAAAAGTTGAGATCAAACTTTTGCCACTCTTATTGGCCGTCTCATGCATATGTAATATGAAATACGTATTACGGTATTAAGTCATTTCCCATGGAGCGTATGTCTACACCTTCAATACCATACAGATGATAGTTCAGACATATCCAATGTCTAACTTGAGTTCACGTATCTACTCATTCACAAACTTCATCAAAACTCACATCTGGCATCTTAGACAGATAAAGTAAAATATTTGTGTTTGTTGGGAATATCGGATTCCCAAAAACCAGATTCGACACTAAATCGAACCCCTGAAACGAATGTAGAAGACGAGCCTAGGAATAACATGTATCACCGATTGAAAGTTACACTACTGAATCGAGCATATCTTATTGTCCACAGATTAAACACCAATGCCGAAGATCAAGGAAGAAATTCTAATCCTGTTCGATCAAGGAGCGTGCCATTGCTATTAGGGGAAGAAAAGAGAGTATTCTTCTTTTCTCTTTTTGAGGGAGAGAGAAAAAAACTAACTTACGTTGCTTGAAGGGGAGAAAGTGTCTTCACGTACGTTCATCCAAAAAGTACGTGCCTTTTATTCCTTTCCCTCAAAGCGTCTCCTCCAATAGATGCAACCCCTCAACGTAACATCTCATCCATGGGCCCTAATCTTGCGGGCCAGGCTTTTAGGCCCAACATGGGCGGACGGGCCAACTTAGGCCCATCAAATTAATTAATAAATAAAACCATCATCTCCCACTCGCACATGGTGGGCCGAACAGGATCCTCTTTACCTCTCTTCAACATTCATACCGGTGAATAATCCGTGCGACCAGCATACTTTGAGAGCTCATTGCCATACATCTGTTAGGAATATATAACAGCTCATAATGGGCATCACACTCTGAGTAGATTTAGTATACAGTACCCTAGATCAATCGATCACATTTATATCTCTCTTGATCTCTTTTAAACAATGATATATATATATATATATTGTATTCACAATTATGATTATCCCAAAGACAGTCATAATTGGTCGATCTGTGAATACAAAACTACAATGTGATTTTCCAAATTCGATCTTCCTCTTTCCTTCAAACTCTCAATTTCAGTTCAGCTTACTTTTCTAGAAATGTCCCATTAGATCGAATCAACTCGTGACCATTGGCAACATCCTAAGATAGCAAACACTAAATAAAAATCTTGAGAATAAGTAAGAGTCATGAGGGCACTCAAATTTGAGGAACTCTTTTCCTCAAAAGCCTCACAAGACATAAAAGTTGAGATCAAACTTTTGCCACTCTTATTGGTCGTCTCATGTATATGTAATATGAAATACGTATTACGGTATTAAGTCATTTCCCATGGAGCGTATGTCTACACCTTCAATACCATACAGATGATAGTTCAGACATATCCAATGTCTAACTTGAGTTCACGTATCTACTCATTCACAAACTTCATCAAAACTCACATCTGGCATCTTAGATAGATAAAGTAAAATATGTGGGGTATTTTACTTCCGAACATAGTACATATCATGTCCTCATCTTAACACTTAGTTAAGGCGACATATATATTTAAAGCTTGAGCTCTCGATTATCACCTAGATAATAAGCTTAAAAACCGTCTCATCTCTATTTATCACATAGTAAATAGAGGCGATTACCCGTGTAAATGGGTTAATCTTATATCTGTCCAACATAGTTTCTCAACTTAAAGTAATGCACTGAGCATTAAGATGCATAAAGATCAAACAAAGATTCATAGGCATTAATGATGAAAACACAAATTCATCAAATGTGAACACTTAGGGAAATTACAATATTCAGTACATTAACCTCTACATAATCCTAGAGATTTCATATGGCCACAAAATACATCTCTAGGTTTTGACTTTGTCATAGGATCTGCTACCATTCTATGCGTAGATATGTACTGTAAGTTCACATCTTTTCGTGCAACCATATCTTTGACAAAGTTATACTTGGTATCACATGTTTGGTCTTGCCATGATATTTTGGATCTTTGGTGTACGCTATAGCTACTTGGCTATCACAGTTAACTAATAATAAATTTGCAGCTTTATCAATAACACCTAAATGATCTAAAAAATATCTTAAGCCAAACACCTTCTTGTATTACTGCTGATAATGCCACGAACTCAACTTTTATCGTGGACAAGGCTATGCACGTTTGTTTCTTACTGCTCCAACATATGGCGCCATTATTTAGTAAGAAAACATGGCGCCATTATTCAGTAAGAAAACAAACCTAGAGGTAGATTTCCTTTCATCTAAATCTCCTCCCCAATCAGCATCAAAATAGCCTTAAAGTCGCAAATCCTTTCCTTAATAATTCAGCGTATAATTAGCGGTTCCCTTTAAATACCTCATTATTCTCTTAACGGCTTTCCAATGTGCTTGACCTGGATTGGATTGGTATCTACTTACCATTCCAACTGCAAAACATATGTCAGGTCTTGTACACATCATAGCGTACATTAAGCTCCCAACAGCACTAGCATAAGGAGCATGTTTCATTTGTTCATTCTCTTATGGAGTTCTTGGACACAGTCTAGCTCAATCCTTCACCTTTTGCAATAGGAATGTATATGGGTTTACAATTTTGTATACGAAATCATTCAAGAATCTTATTTATATATGTTTCTTGCGAAAGAGATAACGATCTCTTCGAACGATCTCTTGAAATCTTAACTCCAAGAATGTATGCAGCCTCAGCCATATCCTTCATTTCAAAGTTGGAAGACAAACAACTCTTGATAGTATTAACAAACTCCATATTGCTTTCGGCAATTAGTACATCATCAACATATAATGATATGATCATAAATTGATATTTGGATCTTTTGATATATACACAATGATCCTCATCTATCATTGTAAAATCATATGCCATTATGGCATTATGAAAACGTATATACCATTATCTCGATGACTGCTTAAGGTCGTATACTGATCTCAAAAGTCGACATACCTTTCCTTCTTGACCTTCCTTTATGAAACCAGCAGGTTGTTCCATATATATTTCTTCCTCTAATTCTCCATTGAGGAAAGTAGTCTTTACACCCATTTGATGTAACTTAAGATCCATACTAGCCACTATTGCCAGAATAATGTGAATCGAGGTAAATCTCACTACAGGAGAAAATGTTTTTTCACAATCAATTCCCTCCTATTGATTATACCCCTTTGCCACAAGGCGAGCCTTATGCCCTTCTATCGAGCCATTAGCTTTTCGCTTTATTTTGAGAACCCACTTGTTCCCAATAGCTTTGCGTCATTTTGGAAGATCAATCAGTTCCCAAACATGGTTTGACTTCATTGACTCAATTTCCTCTTCCATTGCATGAATCCATTTTTCCTTACTAGGGCAATTTAGAGCCTCATTAATATTTCTTGGCTCATCCTCATCTTGCGGAGCAATCATAAAAGTTTCCCCTTCAATGTCAAAACGTCGACAGGGAATAATTTGGCGACTTGTTCGCCGTATGGGAAATTATACACTTTGCACATCATTCCCCATTATGCTCCCATTCGGATTAGATAATGACGATATCATCTCATCATGTGATTATAATTGAAAGTGAGTTGAATTAAATTCATCACTTCTCATGTTACTCCCACTTGGACGAACTCCACTAATATCATTATCTTGATCCAAGGTTTCAAATAGGGAGTAATCTTCACCTATTTCGCCATTCGTAGGAAATTCAGTTATACTCCCACTTTCCTGCTCACCTATGAACACATACTATTTCGAATGTTCGGAGTGTCTTATGAAAATACTTTTCTTTCCTCTGGGACTCAATTTCCCAAACTTGTGAGATGGCTCATGAGTATAGGCAGCACAACCCCACGGCTTAAGAAAACTTAAGTCCGGTTTTCTACCTGTCCATAACTCATATGGAGTGGAAGTAACTGATTCGGAAGGCACCCGGTTAAGTATATAGGCAGCAGTTAACAACGCATCACTCAAAAAGTGATAGGTAAGTTGGCATGTGCCATCATGAACCTAACCATTTTTAGTAGGGTTCTGTTTCTTCTCTCCGCAACACCATTTTGTTGAGGAGTATATGGAATAGACAACTATCTTTCTATTCCTTTTTCATCACATAATTTTCTGAACTCATCAGATAAATATTCTCAACCTCGATTGGATCTTAATACTTTTATTTTCTTGTCTAATTGATTTTCTACCAAGTTCATAAATTGTTTGAAACAACTTAATGCTTCAGATTTATGAGAAATCAAATAAACATATCCGAATCGAATATAATCATCTATAAAAGTGATGAAATAAACAGCCCTATGCCTTCCTCTCACATTCATTAGACCACAGACGTCAGAATGGATTAAATGCAAAGGAAATTCAGCTCTTTTACCTTTTCCAAATGGTTTCCTTGTCATTTTCCCTACTAGGCAATGCTCACATATGGGCAAATCAACTTTTTCAATGTTGCCCAACAAGCCCTCTTTGGCTAGTCTATTCATACGTTATTGGCCAATATGACCAAGTCTAGCATGCCACACATTCACATCATTATCATATGAAGTAGAAAACGTGAAAAGAGAATAACAAATATTGACATCACCATAGTCAACATTTAGTACAATAAAACCATTCAGAAAATGACCACAATCATAATAGTTTGTATCAAAATACAAATATACACTGCTATTACGGAAGTTCACACTAAAACCAAGCTTAACCAACACCAAAATAGATACTAAATTTCGACAAATCTCCAGAACATATAGAAAATCATGTAGGAACAAGGTGCGTCCACCACGCATGTTCAATTGGCAGGTGCCAATCCCTTTAACTTCAGCTCTGGAGTTATTTCCCACATAAATCCACGTAGTTCCAGTTGGTACTCATCGGAATTCCACGAAGGATTCTCTATCCTTCGCTACCTGGTATGTTGCTCCTGAATCTATAATCCACAAAGGATTGGATTTACCAATAATATAGAACTTAACACATAAGCAAAGTTCTCAAATGTACAGAGGTGTTTACCTTTTTCGACTCACAATAGTTGCGAGCATAGTGACCTTTCTTGTCACAATTGTAACACCTCACCCTTGACATTTTTTTCACTCGAGGACTTTTTCCTCTCTTGTGTTGGTTAACTCTTGATTTCTTGCAATAAGGATTTGATCCTTTGTATTCCCACATATTGAACGAATCAACATGCTTGCGCTTAGAGTTCAAAGCCCTTTCTAAGCTAGAACCAGCATTGCAAATACCTATTTTCAGCTCAAATGCCGTTAGGCGATCCTCTACTAGCTCAATGTGGCGCACGGCATCCTCAAGATCTTCCATAACATGGTCAAGAGCTTCTAGTGCTTCTTGATTTTCCAGCACATATTGAATCTTCATATTCAATATTTCACAATTATTGTCGTTCATATCAACAATTACGTTTTTAGTTACTGAAACTATCGATCTAAACACATCAAACATACATGCACAAATAATTAATGCCTATCATTTATGCATCCACTTTGCACAGACCCATCATATCAATGAACAATTTCAAGTAAGGTTTCAGAATCAAAAGGTCACTATATTTCCAATCATCCTCCAAAAATCCTAACTTAAAACTATTATTAATATAATTGTCTTATGCAAAATAAATTCTATGAAGTTACAAAACCTTCTATGAACTATCCACAACAGTCAACAATAACAGAAAGCAAATAATATTTGACATCTAATAGAATAATAATGCTTTCACATAATACAACTATCCACTACACTAAGTAATATATACAGAGGAAAATATCAACATAGCAAGAGATATTTACACCAAAAACATCTCAAACTATTCTAAGAAATAAATAGGGAAAGTCTCTACTAATCTATCAGTCAAAATATCTAAGAAATCTGAGGGCACATTTGCTAACCATGGAAAAACTTTTGAAGAGCTTTCATGTTGCCTCCAAGGCGCATTCACTCTTCGCCATGTGGCGCTCAATCTAAGAGTTGAAGTTTTGGTTAACTCAATCCTATAGTACTCTCTTACAAAAGCTACTACTAGCCTCCTATATCCAAGGACCACGTTGACCTCCCATAGGCGATCTAACACTGCTTGCCATTCAGGTGGAAGAGTGTTCATCAAGGCCGGCACCTTCTCAAAATCCGGCATAAGATAACCATTCCAGATGATTTCCTATATCATCTGATTGACCCTGACCACATGTGATACTAAATCACCGTCATGCCACCGATAATTAGCTAACTCTGTCATTAGCCTTTTAAGTCTTGCACTTCCTTCATCCGTTCTCGAGAATGCAGGTATCCGTGCATAACGCATCATAGTTCCTTCAACAAATGCAGAACTAAAAAATGGATCACTTATAATCTATAATGAACATTAGGGAAAATACATAATTTTTCATGATTTATGCAACAAATGCAGAATTAAAAAAAAAATGGATTACTTATAACCCACAAAGACATAATTGAAAAGAAACAGATTCTTTTTCCTTTTTTTTTGGTCAACGATCAAAGTCAACGGTCAACGGTCAACGGTCGGAGTCAACGGGTGGTGGGTCGGGCCGGTCGGACTGGACGGCCTAGTTAGACAGGTTGCACGTGCCGATGACCCCCGTTTGTTCCGGTCGCGCGTGGCGACACATCTGGCGGCCTCCGATGGCGATCCGCCACTCGTTTTTCTCGTCTCGACAAGGGCTTTGATCCTATGCTTTTAGAAAAAAATTTTGACTTACAAAAAACCAAAAAAACGGGGTGAACAGAAATGGGTGTCGAGATTTTTCCCCCCTTATCGGTGTCGGCCAATTTTTTTTACGAAAATTCAATCAAAAATCATTCATAAACATGAAAGAGGTCGGGAAAACATGAACTAGGACTCTGATATCAATGTTGGGAATATCGGATTCCAAAAAACCAGATTCGACACTAAATCGAACCCCTAAAACGAATGCGGAAGACGAGCCTACGAATAACATGTATCACCGATTGAAAGTTACACTATTGAATCGAGCGTACCTTATTGTCCACAAATTAAACACCAATGCTGAAGATCGAGAAAGAAATTCTGATCCCTTTGATCAAGGAGCATGCCGTTGCTATTAGGGGGAGAAAAGAGCGTATTCTTCTTTTCTCTTTTTGAGGGAGAGAGAAAAAAACTAACGTACGTTGCTTGAAGGGGAGAGAGTGTCTTCGCGTACGTTCATCCAAAAGGTACGTGCCTTTTACTCCTTTCCCTTAAAGCGTCTCCTCCAATAGACGCAACCCCTCAATGTAACATCTCATCCAAAACACGCAACCCCTTAACTCACTCTTTCATCCATGGGCCTTAATCTTGCGGGCCAGGCTTTTAGGCCCAACATGGGTGGACGGGCCAACTTAGGCCCATCACATTAATTAATAAATAAAACCATCAGTGTTGATACACTTCAACTGAAACTTGCTGACATTACACAAAGAGACCAGATTTCTCATTATTTTGGTGAATTTGTCTTTCAAGCCAATGTCAGAGTATGTTTTAATTGTTGGATCACTGTCTATGCATCTCCTTAAGAGCATCCCAGTAAAGCAAGTGACCAATGCCATTCTGAGAAGAAAACTAAGTTCTTGAACCACCCTGCTGTGATTGCTATATAGGGTATGTTTATCAATCCAAAACCCTGCTATGATTACTGTATAAGGTATGTGATTATTGTATAGGGTATGTTTATCCATCCAAAACCTTGCTATGATTGCCGTATAAGGTATGTGATTGTTGTATAGGGTATGTTTATCAATCCAAAACCCTGTTGTGATTGTTGTATAGGGTATGTTTATCAATCCAAAATCCTGAATGAGAACATAATCCTGCTGTGATTTCTCTTTGTTTTTCTTTAGCTTTAGCGACATAAAATGCTTCTAAGTTTAGTCGTTCTAATTTTAGTTTAAACTTTTAAAGGAATTTGTAGGAGTCAGCGGCTGTGATTTGATTAAGTTGATATTAGAGTATGCTTTGATTTGCTTAAGTTGATGTACATTCTCTCACATCGCACGTTTGGTGCAATAGACAAAATTGCTTGGCCTGTAATTGCTGTGGGGACCTATGCTTGTTGTGGGGACCTCTGTTTTTGGTTAATATTTTAACGGAAGGGAAGGCAAATAATTAAAGTGCCGACCACTTTTTTGGCTGTCATGTAGGGGCATATTATCAATGTGGGGACCTCTATTTACTAAAGTCCATAAGAGTGGGGGGACTCCCATGTGCAATTGTCTAGTAGTCCCAAAAACTAATGATTATTTTTCTTGTTTTTGGTGTAGTAATGGCGCATGACAAGGATTATGTCGCTGTTATAGTTTGCTACGATGGGGAATTTGTGATTAGGGAGGATGGGTGGGAGTATGAGGGTGGAAATGAGGGCACCATCTTTGTGGATATAAAGAATGCATTTTATATAAGATTTCTTAGGGATATAAAGAATTATTTGCCTTGCAAAGTTCATAAACTGCTGTATTGTATTCTTGAGAAAGACTTAAGAGATGGTTTGAGATGCTTAGAAGATGATAATGGTCTTAGGGATGTTCTATACCATTATCTTCATGGTGAAGAGATAAAAATATTTGTTGACTACAATAGTAAAAGTGACGATGAAGATGATGATGGAGAGAGTGCTGAAGTAGGACAAGAAGAAGATGGTATTCAAGGAAGTACTAACGTTAGGGTCGAAGGAGGGTAGGATAGATATGATGGACATGAGAGAAGCGCAGATGCAGTTCACCAAAGTGATAATGACATAGGTGATGTCACAATCTCTGGATTAGATTGGGAAGTAGCTGAATCAACTGATGATAATGATGGAGGGTTCCCTGCTAAAAATTTTATAAGTGATGACGACGATGAGGAGCTTATACAGTCAAGAATACAGCGAAGGGATTTTTTGATAGCTAAGTTTGCAACTTTGCAAGTAATCGATGAAGTTCCAAACAGACCCGAAGGCCCTACAGATTCTGGTGCTGCTAGCGAGGAGACTGACTATGAAGAAAGCATCGAGAATGCTACTTCTCAGGATGAGCTTGAAGAAGATGAAGGACCTGTGCATAGAAGGAAAATGAAAAGTAAGTTTCCTTCTTATGATCCATCCATTGCCTCTCATACTTTGTTGGTAGGCGTGAAATTTCATGATGCGAAACAATTTAGAGAAGCTATACTGAAGATCTCCATTGTTGCATAAAGGAACATTGACTTCATTAGAAATACTAAGACCTTTGTAAGAACTAGGTGTTCGCAGCAAAATTATCCATGGAAGATCTATGGCACATTTGTTAGGAGAACTGGATCCTTCCATATTAGAGCCTACCAAGAGGAAATACTTGTTCCATTAATTTTGAGAATAAAAGGGTAACAAGTGTATGGTTATCAAAGCACTTCTTTGAATTGATTAAGCTAATGCCTCAAATAAATACTACTCAGTTCAGGATGCTAGTGAAGGAGCAGGTAGGCATCAATATATCCAGGAACCAATGTAAAAGATCGAAGCAAAAGGTGATGAAGATACTCATTGGTCAGTACAGCGGTGAATATGGACAGTTGTGGGACTATGCTTGGGAGTGTAGGCTGCAAAATCCTGGAAGTAGAGTGTATATAGAGGTCGTGGAGAGATCACTTCTTGATATTGGGATAAAGTTCGATAAATTCTATGTTTGTTTCAATGCATGCAAACAAGGATTTTTATTTGGTTGTAAACGGATTATAGGATTGGACGGGTATTTTTTGAAGGGTTTGTACAAGGGAGAATTGCGGGCCGCAATTGGAAGAGATGCAAACAACCAAATGTTTCCCCTGGCTTGGGCTGCTTTGAAGGTAGAGAACAAGGACAATTGGTCCTGGTTCCTCAAAAATTTGATGACTGATTTGGAGATAACAAATGGGGCAGGGTGGGTGTTCATGAGTGACCAACAAAAGGTAATGTTTTGTTTTTAAAAAATTTGGTCACTTGTTTGCTTTTTGAAATCAACATGTCATTTGCTTACATTTTTCATATTTTCAATTATTGCAGGGACTTGTTCCAGCAATAGCTGAGTTGTTGCCTTATGTTAAACATCGAATGTGTGCGCGGCACATATACGCAAATTTGGCAAAGACCTATAAAGGGGACAAGTTGCAATCGCAATTTTGGTAGCTAGCAAAGAGCACGAATACGGCTGACTTTAGGATGGCCAAAGAAAAGATACTTCAGTTGACAAAGTATGGTTATGATGCACTGTTCCAAACAGACCCGAAGCATTGGTGTAGGGCGTTCTTTAGCGAGGAATTCAAGTGCGATAATATTGATAACAACATCTGCGAAGCATTCAATGGGAGGATAATGTGAAAGCTAGTATGACCACCTAAAGGGGGTGAATAGGTGTAAAAACAAATTTCCGAGAAAAGTGTGCAGCACTATTCAAAAATAGATTATAAAAAGGAAATTTGTTTCTTGTCAACTAAACGAGTTACGATTAAAGTAAAAGAGCGTAGGGAAGAGAATATGAACATAGAGTTTATAGTAGTTTGGCTTAATCCAAGCTTACGTCCACTCTTCCGCACTGACAGCCCATCGGTTGGAATTCACTATGAGCAAAAGAGTTGTTACAGTAAAGCTCTTCCTCGATTCCACAGTGTAGAGACTCTACTACACTTCCTCAAGGTCTCTCAAAGTTATAGGCTCTCTTTTGCGTACAAGATTTCGCTCAAATGAATTGACTAAGAACAAGGAGTTTTAGATTTTGGAATTCTTCTATCGCGCACACACTCGAACAACTGGAACGTCTTCCTTATATACTCTTTTATGCCATCATACCCGTTGGCACTTACTAAAGGAATTCTTCCAATCTACTCATTGGACAGAATCAATTAGGAAGATCTTCGAGCTATTTAAGGAACATGACGATAGCCCACCAATCCTGCTCGCCCATACAATCAGGAACTAGGTTTCCATAAGTAGAACCTTCCAAGTATACTTCACCAATCAACGGATCCAAAATCCCTGAATCAATCTTGATTTGAATAATGGATTCTGACATGTTATATCCAGCTAAGAGATCTTCTCCAGTCGATAAAGTCAAATCCTTAACGAAACATCCAGTTCTAGATAAGCCTTCTTCGACGATCTAGAAACTATCAATGAGGATAGACTATGAGTCTTAAGTCTGGCAGTCTGGAGGTCTTCAGACTTTGATAGTAGAGTTTGCAAATTTTCAGACTAGACTGATGGAAATATTTTGTCAACTTCAAAACACTCAAGGAAGTTTTCTCCAACAATCTCTCCCTTTTTGATGGTGACAAAACTTTCCTGCAGATTTGGATAATTTTGACCTGTAAAACATTACTCAAGCAAATATGGATATCTCACAAAGATAAATGGCTTAGTAAAAATAACACTAGAATTTGCATCCACAGAAAGTAGGTTAGTTCTGTAAATGAATAAAGCCATGAGATATCAACAGCACTTAAGATAAACAAATGTTCAAACAGTCAAATCCAAATCTAGTTCAAATCCAAACAGCCAAACACAAAAGTCAAGTCAATCAAACATAATTGACACAAAAGTTCAAAAAGTGAGTTCAAAGTTCAAAATCAAATCTGCACCACATCTCTCCCCCTTTTTGTTCATTAAAAAGGTAGAGTTGAAAACATAATGGAATTAAGATTACTTGGAAACACGAACAAGCTGGAAAATCTCCCATTGACTGGATAATGCCTTCCAGCTTTTTTAAGTCCTCCTTCAGTTGCGCCACATCTTCACCCTTAGCATTTACTTGAACTTGAAGAGCAAGGGCTTAGATTTGACCATTCAAAGAAACCGAAGAAGTTTGTCCTGCATTCTGCAAGTTCTGAATTTCGCATCCCAGAGCATAGATTTGATCTCGCATCTCCAAAAGAACATTAAGTATTCTGTGAAAGTCTACTGAATTATCAATCTGAGTACTGGCTTCTGCACGATCAGACGAAATATAAGCAGATGATGGCAAATCAGCATGGTCACGCAAATTGGGTGATGAAACATCGTGTCCCTCCTCAGGAAATTGAAAGGCATAGATGTCCTCTGGATCTGCTAGAGAACGACTTATTCCTTCACTGGTGGCAGGGAATGAGGACGTTCCTCTTTTCTCAGGATCTCCCCCTGTTTTCATGCCTTCAGGTGGAGAAAAGTGTTCCTCATGCTCTGTTTCCGCTTTATCTCCTCTCTCCTCCTCTTCTTCTTCCTCAATTCTTTTCTCCTCTACATCTCTCTCCTCTGCTTCTTTCTCCAAATCTTCTCTCTCTCCAGTCCTCTGTTTTGTCTCATCCGTGACTTTTTCCTGCCTCTCCGTTGATTCTGGAACAGAACGACTCAAGTTTTTCAATGTCATTGCAGAAATGGTGATATCATCTTCATCCTCTTCATCCTCAATGATGAGAGCTCTTATTTTCTTGGATGGAGCAACCATGGGCTCCTTCTCTTTCCTCTTTGCAGCCGAAGAGACTGGATGAGTCTTGACAGGGGTTTTCTCCTTGAATTGCTCCAACGCCTTGTTAAGTTCTTTCAGACGCATTTTAGAGATCATTTTTAATCCTACCACCATTTGATCGCACGTTCGAACACAAAGAATCTGGGAAGGCTGGACGTTCAAATGTTTGAATAACTTGGTCGCAAGTGCTGGGTAAGGAAGTTGACCCTTGTCCTTCACTACTGCTCTGTACATGTGGAACATAATAGTGTGTGGAAAAGAGAACTTTTTCCTAGCATTGATGGCATACGTTAGCTTTGCCTCCGAGTTTGAAACATCGGTTTTTTAAGTAGATTTTGGTCTGAGGCAATTAATCATAATCTTGTGAAGCAAAATATTGGATGCATTCATCCTCAAATAGGAAATCTTTCCTTCCGTCCTTCTATCCTTAACAAGCTCCAACGTTGCACAAGTAATAGACACACTGATAGGTTGATATCTCTCTCTTTCAACCCAATCACATCAGCCAATGTATTCATGTCAGCCATAGGTTGATATCTCCCTCTTTCAACCCCAATCACATCAGCCAATGTATTCATGTCAACCACATAATCCTAATCTCGAACATTAAAAGAGAATCTATTCGCATTCAAGAAACTGAGATTTGAATAGAAATAAGCAATAAGTTCAGCATAAGCTTCTATACTTTCAGAACAAAACTGTTCGAGTTGAAGAAAACTGAATTTTTCCTGCAGATTGATATTCACAGAGTCAAAAAAATCAAAATCCAAACTTCTAGGCTTTATCACCCCACGCTTTAGCAACTTAGAGTACAGTTGCTTGTGTTCCTCCAATCAAAACAAGTCTGTCCTTTTGCTTCGGATTTTTACCGCAACACCCATTCTCGATATAAACTAACTGAACATCCTATCATCGTCATTCCCATCAGGCTGACTTAGCCCTCCAACACATGGATCGCTTGGGATATTTGCCAATGCCTCTTCTGCCGACCCAGTAGGAGCAATTCCCAATCATTCCATTGTGTGTAAAAAGAAAGTTTCATTTCTATACCCTTTGTCTTTCAGAAATTCATTAATGTAGTTCAAAGGAGTACCACCCCTCTTCAAAGCACGATAAAACTTATAGGTAAAAGCGGGCTTAAGAGTTCTTACGGGTTCTGCGTCTTCGATGATTTCTTCCTCTTCTTGATGTGTAGCATCCTGAGGTCTAGATGGAGGAGATGGACGCTGCTAAGAATGTTGTGGGCTCTGTTGCTATCTAGGAGATTTTTCTTCCTCGGTGAGATCAAAGTGCGTAGGCCCCTCACGCATTTGCTATGGTCCCCTGTTCACGATCCTTGAAGACTTTCTTTGGGACGGCATCTTTCATAGTCTTTGAGAGATTCCAAGCTTGTTTCCCAAGAAAGATGAAAATTTTTCGAGGATTAAACAAGAAAAGAAGACAGAAGTGGAAGATCGATGCTCTATTAGGGTTTTTGTGAGTAAAATGAAAAAGAACCGACAGTATATAAGGCAATCAAAGCGAGGCATACAGAACGTCGTAAAAAGAAAATATAAAGATGCCCTTTTCAAAAAAAATAACGTCCTTTTCGAAAAGGAAAGATTGCACTAATCACGAAAAATTAGGAAAATAACACCAATTAATTTTGGATAGATGATCATACCTTTTCAAGATTTAATCTGAGAGATAAATTTCTAAAATAAAAATAACTTATAGTCATAGATCTTGATTGTCTGAGTCGAGTGCCTTTAGACTTCCAGTCCTGAGTTTAAACTTCTTCAGACTTTAAGATATTTAGTCTGGAACGAATAACTTCAAATTGATTTTTCTCCAAAGGCTTTGTAAATATATCCGCCAGTTGATTCTTTAAATCAATAAACTGAATCGAAACTCCATTTTGAACATGATCTCTAATGAAATGATGTTGAATCTCTATATGTTTTGCTCTTTAGTGAAGAATTGGATTCTTGGTGAGATTGATTGCACTAGTGTTGTCACATTTAATTTCAATGCATGAATCTTCAATTTCAAAGTCTCTTAGCTGTTGTTTTATCCACAAAATTTGTTAATAACAACTTCCAAGAGCTACATATTCTGCTTCTATTGTAGAAAGAGTTACTGTACTTTGCTTCCTTGAAAGCCAAGACATTGTCCTGCTTCTAGGTAGTTGACAGGTGCCCGATGTGCTCTTTCTATCAACTCTGCATCCGGCTAGGTTTGCGTCTGAGTATCCAAGAAGAGTAAAGTCTCATTCTTTAGGATACCAGAGACCTAAATTTGAAGTTGAGGCAATGTATTTGATGACACGCTTTGCAGCACTTAAATGAGATTCTTTAGGGTTTGATTGAAATCTGGCACAAATGCAAACACTAAAGAGAATGTTAGGTCTAGAAGCAGTAAGATAAAGAAGTGAACCAACAATACTCCCGTATAGCTTCTAGTCAACTTTCTTTCCTCCTTCATCTTTTTCCAGCTTCAAGGAACTTAACATTGGTATATTAGTCTTTTTGCAATTTTCCAGCCCAATTTTTGTGACAAGATCGATGCCATATTTTTCTTGTTGAATAAAAGTTTCTTCCTTCAGTTGTTTCACTTGAAGCTCGAGAAAGAAGGTTAGTTCACCCATCATGCTCATTTTAAATTCATCCTGCATAGACTTAGAGAATTTCTTGCACATACATTTATTAGAGGATCCAAAAATAATATCATCAATATAAATTTGAACAAGTAGAAAACTTTTGCTTTCTCTTTTGATAAACAATGTAGTATCTACTTTACCTTTGACAAAACCGTTTTGAATTAAAAACTTACTTAGTCTGTTGTACCAAGCTCGAGGCACTTGCTTTAAACTGTATAAAGCCTTTTTTTAGTCTGAATACAGAGTCTGGCTTTCTTGGGGCTTCAAAACCGGGTGGTTGTTTCACATAGACTTCCTCTTGGATAAATCCATTTAGGAAAGCACTTTTGATGTCCATTTGGAATAACCTGAAATTCTTATGACAAGCAAAAGCAAGTAATAATCTAATTGCTTCTAACCTTGCTACTGGTGCATAAGTCTCATCATAGTCTATTCCTTCTTCTTAGGTATATCCTTTGGCCACGAGTCTTGCTTTGTTTCTCACGACTTTTCCTTTCTCGTTCATCTTGTTTCTGAAAACCCATTTAACTCCAATGATGGATTTACCTTTCGGTTTAAGAGTCAATTCCTAGACATCATTGATACTGAATTGCCTGAGTTCTTCTTACATAACTTTAATCCAGCTTTCATCGGTTAAAGCTTCTTTTATACTTTTGGTTCTATTTCAGAAATAAGAGCCACAGCACTAGACTCTTCGTGCCTTTTGGATCTTATGCGAATTCCTTCATTAATATCACCAATGATGAGATCTTTGGAATGACTGGACTTTTGCTTCCAGTTGCTGGTTGATTTGTCAGATTGTTGATCATTTTTCTCATTTGAATCTTCGACGATCATTTGTTGCTGGTCTTCTGAAGTCTAAGCTGCTTCTGGAGATTTAGACTTTGTAGAGTCTAAAGCAGGTTCAGATTCTTCAAGTTGAGTCTGAATCGATTCATTTTGCATAAAGTCTTAAAATTTGACATTCATTGATTCCTCTACATATTGTGTCTTCTTGTTGTAAACTCTATAAGCTTTGCTTATGGTTGAATATCCAGGAAAGATACCTTCATTTGATTTTTCTTCGAACTTGCCAACTCGATCATTTTGCATTTTTCAAAATAAAACATTTACATCCAAACACATGAAAGTACGAAACAATTGACTTTTTTCCTTTGAATAACTCATAAGAAGTTTTCTCCATAATAGGCCTTAGAAAGACTCTATTAATAATATAGCATGCTGTAGAAACTGCTTCAGCCCAAAAACGAGAAGAAATGTTACTTTCAATTAAAAAGTTCTAGCCATTTCTTGCAAAGATCTATTTTTCCTTTCCACAACTCCATTCTGTTCCGGAGTATAAGGAGAGGAGAATACATACTGAAAACCAAATTCATCACAGAACTTAGCAAAATATTGATTTTCAAATTCACCTTAATGGTCTATTCGTATACTTGAAATAACATACCATTTCTCATTTTAGATCTTTTTAGCAAATTTTGTAAAATAAGAAAATATTTCAGACTTATTTGCTAGGAAATATACCCAAGTGAATCGTGAATAATCATCCACAATTACTAGGCAGTATTTCTTACCTCCAATGCTCTGAGTTCTAGTTGGTCCAAAGAGATTCATGTGCAAGAGCTGCAGAACACGATTAGTGGTTACTTGATTTATTGGCTTGAATGAGTTTATTACCTGTTTTCCCAACACGCATGGTATGCATAGATTAGAATTTTGGTATGACAGATTGGGTAAACCACGAACAAGCTTTTTTGCTGAAATTTTGGCTATTTGCTTCATGTTGATGTGTCCAAGTTTTCTGTGCCATAAGTTTGCTTCTTCTTGAATTGAGATTAGACATTGGACTTCATCTGATTTGACATCCAAGAGGTAAATATTTCCATGTCTTCGACCCGTGAAAGACTGAGAGGAGTCTTTACTGGTTCCTGAACATATTCCCTCTTGAAAATTGATTTTGAAACTAGTGTTGCACAGCTGACTGATACTTAGCAAATTGTAGTTGAGTCCTTCCACTAAGGAAACATTACTAATCATAAGGCTTTCAATCTTTACAGTTCCGTATCCCACAATTCTTCCTTTCCTGTTCCTTCAAATGAAACTTTTCCACCATTAACTTTAACAAGCTTTATGAAGTAATTTGAATCTCCTATCATATGCCTTGACCATCCACTATCCAGGTACCATTTAATATTTTTCTTGATAGTGACCTACATTAAAAAAAAGAAACTCATACTTTATTTGTTACCCATATTTTCTTGGGTCCATTGGTGTAAGTATAATATACGGTCTTTGTCTATACCTTCTTAACAGGTTTCCAAATCATAGGACATTCTTTCTCAAAATGATCTGAACTATTGTACTTAGAACATCTAAGAGCACTGCGACCTACTGGTTTTACAAAAGCTTTTTGGAAATGATTTTTGTAAGCATCTCTTGTAGGTCTTTGCTTAATTCTTTCCTTTACTTTAAGAAAATCAATTAGAGGAATGGTTTCCGCAGTCATTCCCAAACCAGATTTACTGAAATAAGGTCTTTGTGCAGAAAGAATTTTTTCAAATTTCTCAGATCCTATAGAAAATCTTTTAGAAATACTTGAGATGTCATTTTTCAAGAATGCATTTTCTTTTGAAAGATAATTTGTATTTTCTTTTAAAGTAATAACACTTTTGTCTAAACTTTCAATTTTTTCTTTCCAAACAATTTCCTATTGCTTTAGTGCATAATTTTCCCTTTTGAGTTTGGAAATCCTTTTAAGAGAAGTTTTGAGATTAAGACACAATTCATCAATGTATTTAGAGACTTTAGTAGGGATTTTCAAATTACTTACCTCAATTTCATCGTCTGAATCTGAGTCTATTTTGGAGTACGAATGCGAGTCGATTGTGCCATGAGAAAAATATTGACATAATCATCATCACTTTCTTCACATTTTGTATCACTCTAAGTTTCTGCTTTGAGTGCCATTTGATATTTCTCAGCTTTTCCTTTCTTTTTCCTCAGAATGGAATGGTTGGGTCTGATGTATCCCTTTTTCTTACATTCAAAACAGACTACATCTCTATTGGATTCATCATCCTCAACAAACTTAGTCTATTACTTTTGAAAACTTTGTTTCTTTGAATTGAATCTTCTCCCCTTTCTGTTTAGTTTTCTAAATCTTCTTATCATGAGAGCAAGCTCTTCATCATCCATATCGTCTTCAGAATCTGTGACATCAAAATCATCATTAGATTTTAATGCAATGGATTTCTTACCTTTAGGATCTTCATCTTCATTGATTCGCTTCACTTCATAAGATTGAAGAGTCCCAACCAATTCGTCAACAGAGAGTGGCATGATTCTTTGTGTCTCCCTTATTGAGGTCTTTATGTGATTCCAATCCTTGGAGAGTCCACATAGTAGCTTGTTTACTTTGATGAGATCAAAAATTGATTGACCCTGATTTTCAAGACCATTCACGATTTCTATAAAACGACTAAAAATGTCAGTGATACATTCTCCTGATTTCATTTTGAATGCTTCGTATTGACTGAGCAGAATGTTGATTCTGGTTTCTTTCACTCAATTAGTTCCTTCATAGGTGATGTGTAATCTATCCCTGACTTCTTTAGCTGTAACATAAGAAGATATTCTGTTATATTCAGTAGGTGATAATGCACAATATAAAGAATAAATTGCTTTTGCATCAAGAGCTTGTATCTTGGTTATCTCTTCTTGAGTCATTTCGCTAGACTCAATGGCTTCTTTTCCTCTTTCTGAGACATGTACAGCTTTAGGAATGATTCCTTTGTCTACCACATCCCATTCCAGAGGATCATTTGATCTTACAAATGCCTTCATCTTGTTTTTCCATATGTTGTATTCATTTCCATCAAAATAAGGTGGTCTGGTATTGCTTTGCCCTTTAACCAGTTTTGGAGCCAACATACTAGCTATGGATCTTTAACTCTGAAGTAAAACACTTCAACTTAAGTGAGTACACAAGCTTTAATACTAATTGTGAAAGCTAGTATGACCACCTAGAGGGGGGTGAATAAGTGTAAAAACAAATTTCCGAGGTAAGTGTGCAGCACTATTCAAAAATATATTATAACAAGGAAATTTGTTTCTTGTCAACTAAACGAGTTATGATCAAAGTAAAAGAGCGTAGGGAAGAGAATATGAACACAGAGTTTATAGTAGTTCGGCTTAATCCAAGCTTACATCCACTCTTTCGCACTAACAGCCCACCGGCTGGATTTCACTATAAGCAAAAGAGTTATTATAGTAAAGCTCTACCTTAATTTCACAGTGTAAAGACTCTACTACACTTCCTCAAGGTCTCTCAAAGATATAGACTCTCTTTTGCGTACAAGATTTCGCTCAAATGAATTGACTAAGAACAAGGAGCTTCAGACTTTGGAATTCTTCTACCACGCACACACTCGAACAAATGAAACGTCTTCCTTATATACTCCTTTATGCCATTATACCCGTTGGCACTTACTAAAGGAATTCTTCTAATCTACCCGTTGGACAAAATCAATTAGGAAGATCTTCGAGCTATTTAAGGAACATGATGATAGCCCACCAATCCTGCTTGCCCATACAATCAGGATCTAGGTTTCCATAAGTAGAACCTTCCAAGTATACTTTGCCAATTAACGGATCCAAAATCCCTGAATCAATCTTGATTTGAATAATGGATTCCGACATGCTATATCCAGCCAAGAGATCTTCTCCAGTTGATAAAGTCAAATCTTTAATGAAACATCCAGTTCTGGATAAGCCTTTTTCGACGGTTTAGAAACTGTCAATGAGGATAGACTTTGAGTTTTGAGTTTGGCAGTCCGGAGGTGTTCAGACTTCGATATTAGAGTTTGCAAGTCTTCAGACTGGACTGATGGAAACATTTTGTCAGCTTCAAAACACTCAGGGAAGTTTTCTCCAAGAGATAATAGATGCTAGATGTAAACCAATTATCTCGATGCTTGAAGACATACAGGTTTTGGTCATGACTCGGCTACACAGACAAAGAGATGACACTGCAAAGTGGACTAAGCAATATGGTCCTAGGATTGCTAAGAAATTGGGTGACAACTTGACTGCAAGTAGGTATTGCCATCCCATTTGGAATGGAGATGAAAGATATGAGATAATGAGGGTTCCGATAAGTATGTTGTCCGTTTCGGTACGATGAAGTGTTCATGTAGAGCATGGCAACTCAGTGGAATTCCTTGTGCACATGCCATATGTGCAATTCAATTGAAGGGTCACAACACAGAAGACTACCTTGATGATTGGTACAAGAAACCGAAATATCTTGCTTCGTATCAATTCATGTTACAGCCAACTAGAAGTAGCAAGTTCTGGGAGCCAACAGATCGCGTAGCACCTCAACCTTTGCCACTAAAGAAGAGAATGGGACGACCAAAGAAAAAAAGAAAAATGACGGAGGGAGAGGACTCATGTCACCATAGGATGAATAGGATGGGTGTACCGATAAAGTTCTCTTTTTGCTACATAGCAGGGCATAATATTAAGGATTGTCAATTAAAGAAGCAGCAGGAACAATTGAGGCCAGCCGAAGGGCCTAGTGAAGGGACAGTTGGAGAATGAGAAATAGAAAGGCGAAGTGAGTTAACTATTTTTCAGTCGACGACAATAAACCCAATAAGTCATGGCAATTGTGTTTATGTTGTTTTATGGTTTGTTATGAATATGTACATAGATATAAGTGACATGTATGTAATGTTTTTGTCTTTGTCAAGTCACAGTAACAGGTGAAGAATTGGCCGAAGCCCTTGCTATACCTAAAAATGAAGGGCCTGTTCAAAGAAGGGAAGGTGGAAGACAGCCAGCTGCAGGATTGGCTAAAGCAACTGGAGGGCTAGTTAAGTCGATTGTTCTTCAGCAGCAACAGAGAAAAAAAATACTCGGTCAGTTAAATGATTTGAGTTTACTTTTCATTTACATTTTAATATGGCCCGATGCTATATTTATGATGTCCTTTACCTTTTTTCTCAGGTTCAAAGAAGCCAAGCTAGAGTTCAACTACTAATAGTGGGCCAAACTAAAGGGCCACCACAAGATCCATCACCAAGGTCATCACAAAGGCCATTAGAAGGGTCATCACAAGGGCCACCACCAAAGCCTACCAAAGGTGTCATTGAAGCTGAAGGCATAACTAGAAAAACAACCAGAAGAAAGCCAAATCAAGAACCACCTACAAGAAGGCCATCTACAAGACGCCTAGCTGAAGAATTGGCCGAAGAAGCTCCTGCTATAGTTGAACAACCACAAGAGCTGAAGAAATCACATGCGAGAAGAAGAGACAACTAATCACAAGTACCTAAAAGTGACGCTCCCCTTCAAACAAGAGGGGCTCTTGGGAAGAGCTTAAAACAATATGGTTATGACTTTTATACAGATGACCGTTCTGGAACAGTTATTCTTAATGTAAGTTTTATAGGCTGCATTTAATTTAATTTATAGTACAAACTTTTGTTGATAATTAAGTTTTCTTTTTGAAGCTTGAGAGAAGTTCGGAGGTTCTTATCTCTTAAGGCCGAACTCAAGAATCAACGGCTGCGCCAACAAAGAAGACATTGCCTGCGCCAACAAGAAAGAAGAGTAAGAAGAACCCAGTTGTAGGTCCATTCGAATCAGTTCAGCCTATAGCAGTTGCAGCTCCTTCTGAATCAGTTCAACCTAGGATAGTTACAGCTCCATCAGACTCAACGCATCCCAAGACAGTTGAAGAAGAAGTCTCACGTCCAGTTAGAAAAAGTGCAAAGACTATGAATCAAGTGCGAAGTCCATCAAAACAAGCACGAACAGGAGGCATTGTGCATATTGATTGATGAAATAGGATATGATATGGTTTGTGGGGCTGAGAAGTCAGTTGTAAATATATGTGGATGTTTGTTTTTTTTTTTTTATATAATAGTTTGTCATTGAGTTAGTTGAGTTTGTGAGACTTCATTTGTCATTGAGTTTGTGAGACAGATGTTCAAAATCAATTAAACGATTATTGCTTGTCATTTTTGGCATGTGCCTTTTTCATTTTTTTATTTTGTTTTCTTCTTTTGCTTATTGCTACTTCTGGTGGTGGATATGTGGTGGTGACTGGGGTGCTTGTGTGGCTGCTAGTGGCTGCTGGTGAAAAGCCTGGTGGTGGTGGGTTAGGTTGGAGGTTTTTGCTGCACATGGTGCAAGATGTAAGTGTGCAATATGCACAGCTTGCACCAAGTAGTACCGGTGCAAGTTGGTGTAAGACACCTTACACTTGCAACTTATGCAACAACATACCACCAGCATAGTGGTGGCTGGTGGTGGCTCAAGTGGATGCTTGGGATGCCTAGTGGTGATGATGGCTGGAGGCCGATGGTGGCCAATGTTGGGCGGTGGTGGTGGCTGGTAGTAGCCGATGTGTACAAAAAAATGGCACTTAACTGATCACATTCTAAAAAACCTTGCCCTTAAGTGTTCACTTTTAACAACAAGTGGCACTTATGTAATCCTTTTAGTAATAACTTGATATTTAAATGACTCTTTTTCTATCACGACTGGCATTTAAGTGATCACCAGATACAACTTATAGCACTCGAGTAATCACTCATGTCTGTTCTATGTATATGGTGGTTTGCAACAAAACAGAGAAGCTGCTAGTTTACACATTTGTTGCTAGTTTACATTCAATTCAAATAAAATAGTCACCACAACACATTTACCTAATATACATTCCATCATCACTGATTTATATTTGAGAATAAGCAAAAATTGTCGAAATCATTCATTCATTCATTCAAAACAAATACATTTCTCCACACATTTACAACTATGGTAGTCGGAGAAACTTCTTCTCATCTTCCATCATCATAAGGTAGTATAGACAAAAAAACAGCAACACAATAAACGTTTGGTAACACTTCCGTTCAATTTTTATTTTTGAAACTTCGTTCTTCAAATGATTAATAGAAGATGCTTGAGCTTGAGCTTGCATTGAGTTAACATCGTCCAAATCGTCCACAAGCATATATAGAGGTCCAATATCACCTCTGTGGCTCGGTGAGAGAATTTTGCATCGACCCATTTGAAGTATTTGCACTTTGAGCCTTCTCTGTATTGGGCACATCCATAGAATCTGTTCTCAGGATTCGTTCGAGTCCACGATGTTCTTCTTGGACTTGGTAACCCATAAAAACAAAAATGCTCACCTCCTCCTTTGCTTCAGCGAGAGAAATTTGAGCCACTGCTAAAAGTTCTGCTCTCCATTTCCAATATTCGGTGGTAGAATTTGGGGCAAATTGAATTAAGGTGCGGGATTAGGGCTTCAACACTTCAATGGCATTTTGCCTAATTTAGGGTTTTAGATTTAGGGCAAATGGGGAAGACGACGGCGTTTTCGCTGATTTAAGGGATTTTTTTTGGGCGAACACCCTAAACGACGTCGTTTAGGGTGAATTCGAGCTAACTCAGCTCTCCGACGAGACACATCGGCAAGAGATATTAATATTTTAATGCCATGTATGATTTCCGGCCAACTTCGCCGGAGATGGCACTCAGGTGGCCCACTTTTTTTAAAATGTGGCACTTAAGTGTACTTTTTGTATATTATGGCACTTAAGTGTCCCTTTGGGTAAAGTTATGGCACTTGAAGCGATCTTTTGCTAACAATCTAATTATTTTGATTTTGCAAGAATTTTGAATCCGTAAAGAAACGAGGTTAAATTTCTAGGCATGTTTTTATTCATCTATTGCGTAAGAATTTTTTCTTCAACTGGCCATGCGTGTGCCCTTTTTAGGAGGAAAGAACCCCATTGTTTTTAAGTAAGCATTTAATAACTTTGGTTTTTTTTTTTTTTTTAAATTGGGGACCGATTCGATTGCCTTTCATCCTAAAGAGGAAGTTACAAAAAAATGAAAAAAAAATGAAAAAAACACGAGCAAAATAAGGAAAAGAAAATTAGCAATAATTTGTGAAGTTGTGGTTATGAGTGAATTAAGTTAGCAAGAAAGTGTAAGGTTCTTTTATATGGTTTGATTTTAGCTTTTGTTTTCTATTTCAGAAATTGAGAAGTTAAAAATTTTATCTTCTAATTTCTTCTATTTCTCTATTTCTAGAATAGAAATCTATTTAAAAAATAGAGAAATCAAATTGCGTTACCAAACAGATTTCTATTCCAAACCTGTTCCGGGGAACAGAGAAACAGAGAAATTGAGAAATAGAAATTTTATCATGCGCGCCCACTGTTTATTGAAAATATTGATCTTCGCATAGTAGTAAGACCATATATGGGGGTTGATGCCTGCCCAATGCTAGAAGGTCAAGCGGATTTCATATTCTTTAACAAAAGAGGGTCGACCACTACAACAGCCGCTGACAGGGATAGCTTAAAAGCCCAAAGATAAAAATTCACGTTGAACTAATGAACTAGTGAAACAAAATTTATGAACTATTAGTTTCATTTTTCCTCTCTAGAAAGGAAATTCACTATTTCATCCTATTTCTTCACCATTTTAATTTTTCATTTTAAAGAAAGAAAACTTGTTGGCTAGGATTTTTTTTGGGTAAAACGAGATTCCATAATTAGATGAGTACCGGAATCCCTCGAGAAAACAAAAGGAGAAAAAGGACAACATTATTAGACTACATATTTCCTCCAAGCCCCAATAAAGCACTTTTTCGAAAATCTCTCAAAATTAAATTATGATTCCTCTATTTGAAAGGCGTGTCGAAGCTGGCAACTGCAGATGTAAATATGATATTTTTAGTGAAACGAGTTATTTCACAATTAAATAAGGAGGGAAACCCTTGTAAGAACCAAAGGAGAAAAAAGAAAAAGAATATTTGAATACATATTAACCACAAGTCCCAATAAAACATTTTTTTTTTCAAAAATCTCTCAAAATGAATTAAGAATCCTCTACGAGAAGGCGTGCCTAAACTGCACACTTACAGATGAAAATATGAATGCCCATACAATCAAATCTTTCTTTATTCCTTTTTTCTCACTTTTGCTTCCACCGTCGTATCTCACGTTGTCTTTTTCTTATTTTCTTCTTTGTTTTGCCAGGTGACATTTACCTTGTGTTTTCTTATTACATGGGTTGGGACGACATGATACGATACAACAATGGCAACAAAATCAACTAACGCATTGACGGACAACAAATGCAGTGTTCCCACTTGTTTAGATTTTTTCTTTCCCTAGCTCTGATGCCCCTCTACTAGTCTAACTTATTTCCTCATCATTTTCTATCAACGAAATTTGCTATCTCATCCTATTTCTTTGTCCTTTGAATTTGGCATTTTAAAAGGAATTTTTTTACTAGAAATTTTTTTGGTAGAATGAAAAATTCCTTAATTAGCTGAGAACAGGAATCCCTTGAGAGGGCAAAAGGAGAAAAAAGAAAATTATGATCGATTACATAAATACTGGAAGTCCCCATTAAACACATTTTCCAAAATTTTCCAAAATGAATTTTGGAATATGACTTAAGGCGTGTGAAAACTGGTGTACTTTTATCAATGGAAATATGACTATATAAAACTTCTTTACTGTGACCTAATTGTTCCATCTTCCTCCCATGCAAAGCGATTTGAATCGGCGGTAGAAAACCTAAATTATCCTTTCTTAATAGGATGTTGTAAAGAGTTTTGATTTAGTGGACTTGGGACGAGACTACTATGAATGGCACTATTGAATAATTTGAAAGCATAATGACTAAATTGCATATTTTGCTGTAATTTAGGGACTAGATCATATATTTCAGATAGTTTAAGGCTTTGTAGTGACTTTCTCCCTTATTTGAGCAAATAAAAGAACAAACACTAAACATCTAAAATGGTTCAAGGTGCACATAAAACTAATTAAAAGTCCAAAGAAGATCTTGCATATAGAGCCAGAATTTTTTTAGAGACTATTGTGCCATTTTTCCTTTCTAGAAGGGAAGTTTGCTATCTGTTCTATTTCTTTGCCCATTTTAATTTTCACTTTCGTTGGCTAGGAAATTTTTTTGGGTAAAATGAGGTATTCCTTAATTAAACAAGTTCGCAAATCCCTCGAAAGAGCAAAAAGGAGAAAAAAGAAAATATTATTGGACTACATATTTCCTAAACTCCCCTTAAATTGCACATTCCTCAAAATGAACTAAGATTCCACTGCACTGAAGGCGTGCCAAAACTGATAAACACTTACAGATGGATATATGAATGCCCATATAATCCAACCCTTTGTTTTTTATATGTTTTTTCTCCCTTTTCTCTTCCACCGTCGTACCTCACGTGCTCTTTTTCTTATTGCTCTTTTTTTGTTTTGCCATACGACAGGCACCTCATGTTTTCTTATTATATGGGTTCAGAGAACATACTCTGATACAACTATGTTAGCATGATTAAATAATGCATTGACGGGCAACAAATGAGCATAAAGTGAGGCCCACGTGGTGTTCCCACTTGTCTAGAGTTTTTCTTTCCTTAGTTCTGATGCCCCTCTACTAGTGTAACTTATTTCCTCGTCCTTATCTAGCAGGGAAGTTTGACTATGAATATTTTTGGATAGAAGGAGATATTCCCTAATTAAACAAGAACGGGATTCCCTTGAGAGTGCAAAAGGAGTAAACGAAAACGATATTCGATGACATATATACTACAAGTCCCCATAAAACACATTTTCGAAAATCTTCCAGAATGAATTAAGACTATTAATCTAAAGTCTAATGCGTGTGAAAGCTGGCATACTTTTCTAGATGGGAATACGACTATATAAAACTTTTGTACCGTAACCTAATTGTTCCGTCTTTTTCCAATGTCAAGCGATTTTAATCGGCTGTAGAAAACCTAAATCTTCCTTTCTTGATGGGATTTTGCAAAGAGTTTAGGTTTGGTTGACTTGATATGAGACTATTATGAATGCTTGCACATGGTTCACTCCTATTCGGCCTAGAGAGAGTGCACAAAATGGCACCGTTGCATGTATTAGCAACGCCTGTTGGCTGTATAGTGCCTATACTTTTGCCTATCCTACTCATTCCATGACTGGATCGATGAAGTCACAGCCTCTTGGCAGAACTAAATACATGGAAATGAAGACTCTGGGATTTTCTCTGGTTGCTGAATGGGCTTGGTGAAAGGGCGAGTGATTAATGGACTATTGGGATCGAGATATCCTATAATGCTTCACGTGCTGGGTTGTCTAGATATTTTGCTAGGCCCCCACTTGAAAAAGAAAATTGTCGGAAAGATTCATCGTCCAAGGCCATGGGCTATAGCCCTATTCTCACAAGTGTGAGTAACTAGATCCATGTCTATCCAAGGCACATAGTCTCTCTAATAAGTGAGGAACACAATTTAGATTTATGTAAATACTAGTATATATAGATAGATATCATTTTTCGGTATCCTTGTAAAAGCACTTAAACTTAAAATAGTAGAAATTATCAAGTTGATGTTCTGCTTTAGAGACCATAATCTAAAATATATTTAATTGAAACTATTGTAATATTTACAAGAATCAGAAAGGTAAAAAGCTAATAAAAAGATAGAAGTATTTTGTTGACCTAAGTAATGAATTGAAATGAAAAGATATTTTAGAATCTAGGCACTAGCATAATTATAAAAATTTGTGAGTAATATCGATGGACTAATTTGAATTTGTTATGGAAAGTTCATGGACTAAATTGAATAAATTGAAAGCGTAAGGATTAATTAGCATATTTTACAGTAATTTAGGAACTAGTTCATATATTTCAGATAGGTTAGAGGTTTGTAGTGGCTTTCTTCCTTATTTGAGCAAATCTAAAAATGGTTCAAGGTGCACATAGAACTAATTAAAAGTCCAAAGAAGATTTTGCATATAGAGCCAGAATTTCTTTACAAACCATTAGTGCCATTTTTCCTCTCTAGAAGGGAAGTTTGCTATTTGTTCTATTTCTTCGCCCTTTTAAATTTTCATTTTTGTTGGCTAGGAATTTTTTTGGGTAAAATGAGATATTCCTTAATTGAACAAGTTCGCAAATCCCTAGAGAGAGCAAAAGGAGAAAAAAGAAAATATCATTGGACATATTTCCTCAACTCCCAATAAAACACATTTTCAAAAATCTCCCAAAATTAAATTGATTTTCCTCTGCTCTAATCGCGTGCCAAAGCTGACACATTCTTATAGATGGAAATATGATTTTTTTATTTTTTGGTAAAATGAGATATCCCATCAGTAAATATGGAGGGAACCCCTCGAGAGAACAAAAGGAGAATAAGAAAAGAATATTTGACTAAATATCAACGACGAGTCCCGATAAAACATTTTTTTCGAAAATCCCTCAAAATGAATTAAGATTCCCGTGCGTAACCCAGAAACACTTAATAGATGGAAATATGAACGCCCATATAATCAATCCCTTTGTTTGTCATTCATTTCTTCTCCCTTGTTTCCTCCACCGTCGTACCTCACGTGCTCTTTTTCTTATTGCTCTTCTTTGTTTTGCTAGAGGACAGGCACCTTTTGTTTTCTTAGTACACGGGTTGAGACAACAAACTTTGATACAGCTATGTTAACATGATTCGACAAATAAGCATAAAGTGAGGCCCATGTGATGTTCCCACTTGTCTAGAGGTTTCCTTTGCTTTGTTCTGATGCCCCTCTACTAGTGTAACTTATTTCCTCGTCCTTTTCTATCAGGGGAGATTGCTATTTCACCTTATTTCTTCGCGCTTTTAATTTTGCATTTTAAATGGAAGTTCTTTACTGGGAATATTTTTGGGTAGAATGAGATATTCCTTAACCATATTAGAACAGGATTCCATTCAGAGTGCAAAAGGAGAAAAAGAAAACATTATTCGATTACATATATACTACAAGTCCCCATAAAACACTTTTTCGAAAATCTTCAAAAATGAATAAGATTCTTCGAATCTAAAGTCCGAAGGCGTGTGAAAGCTGGCACACTTTTATTGGTGGAAATATGACTATATAAAAGTTTTGTACAATAGCCTAATTGTTCCATCTTTTTCCAATGCGAGGCAATTCGAATCGGCTGTAAATAACCTAAATTATCCTATCTTAATGGAATGTTGTAAAGAAATTTGGTTTAGTGGACTTGAGATAAGAATGTTATGAATACCCATACATAGTCCACTTTTATTCATACTTAAGAGAGTGCATCAAATGGCACCGTTCCATGAACAACAATGCCCATTAACTATATAATGTTAGCTATATGCCCTAAAGCAACCATGTAATAGTTACATGTTAGGAATTTAAATTGCATGATTTATTTAATAGCAAAGAAATATTCATTCATCATTCCATTTATATGAATGAGCCCATAAAATCACTTATGACTAAACTTATTCTTAAGGTGTTAAAAACATGTGTGACTATTTTACAATTAAACTAAATATTTAAAAGGTTCTAAGTCGATAGATCATTTAGAGGATATTGATGATCTAGTTGAGCCAGTGAGTTCTCCAGCTTTTACAATTCGATATTAGATACTTGAGGGAATGATGAGTTACAAGTCTTTAGATAATGTGACACCTAAGCTAGAACACAGGTGTTTATCTTAAACAAGTTTATTAAACATGACATGCATAGAATGATTAGCAACTTGGAAGCTTTTAGTGGGATTAATTACTAATCTTTTGTGCTTTTGGTCATGTGTAAAATCCTTAGACCTCATGTATGAAGTATGTAACGACCCTAACTCCATTTCTAGGATCAGGAGCAATGGGGGTTATTTTCGCAACGTCCTAGGTGTGTCATCGTCCTTTTTCTTTTTTTTTTTTTCTTTTGTTACAAGCATGTGGAATTGTGCATACAACACCTAGACTATAGGAAGAAGAGTCAACGGAAGAATCAACTAATCTCTTTGATGTGCAACAAACGAATTACCTAGGAATGTATATTGAATCACGGGCAAACAATAGACGAAATAACTTTACAATGGTCTGAATACAATTATAAGGAAAGTATTCATATTCCACAATGTTAATACCGGTTGTCTTCACAAAGTAGCAATTGAATTGCCTTTTGTTCATTAATGAAGAAAGGGGAAAAAGGGAAAATAGTTTTTCAAAACGTTATTTCTTTCTACCATTAATTGTTACAGTTATTTTGCCAGAAGTTATTTATATAACTTCCTTAAAAAATAACTTCCCTCCACCCTTTCAAAAGATGTCTTTCCATCATATCACATCAAGATGAATCGGTGCATATTAATCACACCATCATGGACAAACCAACAAACTATAACATCTCTCACTCGGACATAATGGGCAATATAAGACATTCAACATTCATCTACTTTAGAAAAAAATTGTACTAGCAAGAAAGCTATATGATCAATAAGTACACTTGCACTTGGGTGCTCAAATTATGCACCCATTAGGGATGACAAAATGGTTACAACCAAAAAAGAAAAAAAGAAAAACAATAGATGCCTCATGATGCTTTAGACATATTTTGCTACATTAGTCAAAGTATACCTTTCCCTTAAACGCTATACTTGACTGCTCTCATGTGGCACCCCTCGACATGGCCCCCGATCCGCTAGGGTCGCCACAGCTTGCTCACCTATCACTTGTCCTAATAACATGTCACTTTGGTACCATTTGAATTGTATTGGGTCCATAAATCTTGGGGGTTCATATCATCTGAATTGGTCCCAACGCAGTTCGTATAACGGAAGCATACTCGACATCTCCCTAACCTGTACTCAAACTAAATAATACAACGCAATGCATACCAACTACACTTTTCATATATATAGAAGTTAATGCCGAACCACTTTTATTTACATACTTTGATGGACATCACGAATTGGTACAACAGAAGGCCAAGGCTTTAACTAAGCTTGGCTATAACCCAAAAGAACCTGACTCTACATCAAACATGTACATCAATCCATCATCTTAGTGTCGGCCATCCAAAAAGTGTCAACCTCCACCAGTCACACGCTTCTATCACACCCAGCCCGGTGCATCGGCCGGTGGCGGCGTAGCATCCCCATCATCCTCTCGTCTCGATGAACATGGACAGATAGGAACTCCTGAACTACGGGGCCATCACATAGGCCCACATCATACATAACCAAAACACGAACGCAGATAAACACTAGACCATGAACACCGACGCAAGGGTGCTCCGAGCACTCGACCTCAACATCATACGGTAAGCCATAAAATGTACCATGCATGACAGGTGATAGAGACATCTCTCAATCTGGAATGTTAGTCCCTAAAAGGGGTGAGTACAACTACTTAGCAATAAAGATCCATCAAACTACACAATGCAACAAGCAAGACAACCACAATTTCATGTGACACACATATCATCCGTGTGATCATGCTTGCATTTCCATGAAATTCATTCATTAAAGCAATTCATATTCCATGCCATATGCACATACATGTGCATGATTCGTATCATCCATACCATCATGTATATATCCCCATGATATCCATTCAATACCTTCATGATCACATTCTCAATGCCATATAATACAACTCAATTTCATATGCAATTATATCCCATACGATATGTACACACACATGCGCATGATTCAATTCCCATTTTAATTTTCAAAAGGATCTCATTTTTCTTTCTTCCAGGGACTAGTGTTTGCATCCCTCATATATTGCTTGCACCCAATCCTGGCATTGCGAGGAACCTCCGGCACACACCTCCGGGCATCTCGCACCCCAATTGGCATCGTGAGGTCATTTGATACACACCTCCGGGCATCTCGAAACTCCCGAGGACATTCGGCACACACCTCCAGGCATCCGATACACACACTCCAGGCATCCCGACACTCCCGGGGCATCGTCGGCTCACACCTCCAACGATATCATCATCATCATAATACATATATATATACATATATCTCATCTTTGGAAAATGCCATTTAATGCAATAGTGCCAAAATTTCATTTAATTTTACATGCCATGTGAAATGCATAATTGTCACCACACATGCTACATAGATAGCAACTCAAAATACTACATCCCATAGAATAATTTATTTGTTCTTAAAAATAAGATAATTTTCAAATAAAGCAGAATGCATTCCTTTAATTAAAATTCTGGAAAAATTAGTAATTGATATTAATAAATTCCGAAGATTTAACATAATGTAGACAAGACATAGAGAAAGAGGTTTCATGAAGAACACTATGTCAAGAAAATTTCACATCAATCACATAGGTCCATACTTCATAGCGAAAAAACTTCCAACGCCACTTTTGCATAGTTTCGGAAATAATTTCTATTAAGTCCTTAAACGAACTTCGAAAATTCTGAGATTTTAATATGTCATAGCTGAGACATAGAGGTAAAATTCCCTTGAAGAAATTGAAGTCTAAGTCATTCTGAATTAAAAATATGATTATTGTAACTCACCCTAACCCTCGGCTCAATCTCCAAATTTAATCCCTTTCAAAGAAAAATCATTTCCCCAATCAATACCAGTCTGTTTATTCTCAAATTTTAGTATGTTGCTCCTCAGGATGTTGTCTACAACTCTTATCAAGGACACGAGATCAAATTTAGACTGGATAAGTTCCTAAAATTCACAGGATCGCAAGGGATCAACATAGCAGTTTTCCAAATCTAGTATCTTTGAAGAAAAATGGTTTCACCATCCTATACTTATCCGTTTCATCTCAAATTTTAGTATGTTAATTTCCAAGAAGTCATCTACAACTTTTATCAAGAAGTTGAAGTGAGATTCCAACTAGAAAATTGCATGCAGCTCACGAAGTCACAAAAGGTTGGACTGTTTTTCCATAAAACAGATTACTAGACTAAGGTACTACTCCCATAACTTTGAAAATTCTCACCTCCACCACCTCCAAAATTTACCATACAATACACACAATAACAGCAAGAAAAGTGTAAATCAAAGGACTCTACTTGCCTCAAATCCAAAGAAAATCACAGCAAACACAACGGCGGGGCAAGGCGGGCTCGACGGCAGCAGCTAGGCGGATGCATGGCAGCCGGTCTTCTTCCTCCTCTTTCTCTCTTTCTCTCTTTCTCTCGCACGAACACTCCTCTCTCTCGGTTGCTTCGTCCATTCTGCCCCCTTCTTTCTCTCTTTTTCTTCCTTTCACCCTCATGATTACTAGTTAATCATGAGGTTTTGCATGGCATTAGACACTTGGCTTAAATAAAAGGACATGTGGCTTCTTCCATGGGACAAATGGAGAGGCATGCAATCTGGCTCTCCCTCTCCTCCTTCGGTCGATAGTAGACCCTTTAGGCTTCGTGGGCCAGGCCTCTTGGCCCACTTTGGGCCTAACACTTTTGGGTCTAAAGTCTAACTTTTAAATGGCCCAAAAATAATACTAAATAAGCCCACAATTGCTCTTAACAATTTACTTTAATCCTTACTTAATTTCATAAGCTCAAATACTCACATGGCGATAAAACTTTGTAACAAAAATTAATAAAAATCCAACTTATAAAACGCATGGCCAAGAATAAAATTTTCCTTATCAATTTATCCTTTGAGTACAATCCTTAATCGCTTATGGACATAAAATATATTTCCAACCAAATAATTGTCCATTAAAATGCTCGGCCTTAATCTATTGTAAATCATAGGTCTAATGGCTACAATGAAATCTGATGGCGCTTCCATCACCTATTTATGGTTCATGCTATATCTAGGGGTCGTCATGAAATTTTAGGATGCCACATCTCATAATACCATGTATTTAAAATTATATCCAAAATCACAAAAAGCAATATAATTGGTTAACCAGTAAATACATGTGATGGATGTAAAACAATAATAATCTTTCTTTGCACTTATGTCTCTCTTCGTTTCGGAATGATGTTTTCCTACACGTCTTATCACGCCTCGACCCTTGTTGTGCATGCATCCCTCTATGGTCGATACACATTTGTGATTTCTCAGGACTAGTCGACAACCTTTTCATTTTTAATGCACATGCGAATGCGAACAATAACCCCTGACAACGAAGAACATTAAATAGGAAAGTAGGGCAACATTTCACAAAAGTACACTTTTATAAACAACTGGGTTTAGGTACAAAAAGAGTCTAGGTAAAAGCCTACAAAATGATCGACTCTCAAAAGGAGCTATCCTTCAACATACTAGTAGAACACATACGCCGATCCTTTAGACTCCACCTCCACAAACTCTGGGGCTTTAGTCCTCCACCAACACCATCTAAGGAATTGAAAATGGTTATACAATAATTAGTGAAATAATGTCTTAGCAAGTCCATCCCCTAAACCTCCATTAGGAAGGAAATACGCTAAGGGTGGCCTAGCCACACAACCACACAATGAGAACAGGGGACTTACCTCACCTTAGTTCCTTCCTGCACGTCAGCATAGTTCATATCCCAAATGCATATAATTAATGCACACAACAATTGAAAGGCCAAACCGTTATGACACATTCCATACCATGCCATAGAGTTTTATCTTATAATCAGGGATATCTAACTCAATCAACCATGCGTTTCAATTGTTAATTTCACCCCTCAAGGGTACCACCTACTCCAAAGTTCGGTGTCTTCTAGCGTAGCCAGGCTTTGTCTCATCCCTATTGAGCATGGTGACGTCTCTCAATTAGACGGCTTCCCTGAAGAGGCGTAGGTCCAGAATCTACTGCGACCCGAGTCCCAATGAATGGGTATCCCATATAGGATAACGTCCGACTTAAAAGCTTAAGACGGGTTCTCATTAACGAACACATGACCAATCAATTTCAGCCCAAGACACCGTGTATTGCACTCAAATGCTTCTAGTAAAATAGTGATCTTGGCTTATTTTCTTCATATTAAAAACACTTTATGAAAATAGTTGTTTGTGGATACACGGTCAGATTGAACCCAAAAAATTCGTAACCTCCAATTTAAAATCCTACTATTTTATATAGTATATAAAACTATTTTTAGTGTTAAAACCTGATGCCCGGGATTTTGGGAATAAATATTGAAATTCACAATTTTTTGGAATAAATTACAAAAAATCCAATCAGCACTCAATTTGTACAAATTAACATCCAATTGCATAAACTGAACACACCATTGCAATCAGAATGAACTGGTCATCGGCTATCTTGGTTTAATTTCTAGAAAATATTTAATAATTAAATAATTACCAAATTTAATTAAATAATTCAATTTAAATGCCAAAATTGCTAACCTAGGCCGGAATTGCCTAATTAAATACTGAGACGGGCCTGGAAAATTCCCAAACCAATCTAGATAATTGATACAACCTGTCTAGTCCTTAATTAATCTAATCTAACAACCTAACATGCAAAATTGGATAATTAAATCACTAATCTAATATAACTAACCACATAATCCTTAATTAACTTAATATAATCATCCCCTAAGCATAATTAACCTCCTAAGCGAGGCTTAGTGAGTTAACTCACTGGATTTGTGAGCCGATGAGTTCATGGAGACGGCGGCGTGACAGCGAGCAATAAATTCCAAAGCAACGATGCCAACAAGGCATGGATCTGGCCCGAAAAATGGCTTGCAAGTAATGGCCAAGGGCTCGAATTTGCAGCTGACTTTGTGTGGAGATGCTGGGCTCGATTCACTAGAAATGTGAGCTAGGCAAAGGAGGAATGGGCGGCTTCGGTCGCGTGGGGCGTTGCTAGAGTTGACTCAGTGAAGCGGCTTAGGTGGGACGGGTGGACTTGGATGGCAAATGCAGCAGCTTTGGTCGCTGCTTGGGGTCAACAACAAGGCTTCATTAGGTGCTGAAGTTGAGCGAACATGGGGATGGCAGCGAGAGAGAGAGAGAGAGAGAGAGAGAGAGAGAGAGAGAGAGGAGGAGGGTCGGTGGAAGAGGGGACAAAACTTGGTGGAGATGGGGCGGTCTTCAAAGAGTGAGTGGCTGCAGAATTTCAGTGGATGAAGGAGAAGCAGAAGTGTGAAGGTGAAAATGAAATGGAGAAGCAGCGAAGGGGAGGGGGGGTTGGCGTACAAAGGAATCTTTGGAGAGAAAGGGGGCAAAAAGTCAAAGAACTTATCTCAATTTGATTAATGCTTTGTCCCCCTAAACCCACATACCAATCTTCATGGTCCCCTAATACTTTCTAGCTTAGAATTTCCATGAATTAACCAATTTGATGCCAAAAGTACAGCCTCCAACCATAGCTCCGAATTTCTTCAATTTGAGCTTCAATTTCTTCACCAATTCTCCAATTTGATGTCCAATTTTGATGAAGAAAAGGTCCACCCAATTTCTACAAGTCCCTTTCAACAAATAGCTCAGTTTGCAAGTCAAAAATCCCTTCAATTTGGCCAATCCGAATTTCCATTCTTTTTCGAAACGTCCGAATCAATTTTCTGTAAAAATTCCGGAATCGCCGAAAATTTTTCAAAGGATGAGTAGATGCTCCTAAAATAAATCGTCACATGACAGAATTTTCAATTTCTAAAATCGGGTTGAACTTCGCGGTTAATTTCAATCTAACGCGATTTCGGCGTGACCTAATTTACTGGATAGATTTTAGGAATTTTTAGTGCAATTGACCTGTGGTCAATTAATTTCAAGCCACATTATATGTCTTTGACACTTTGGCGACTCTCAGTTGTCGTGAAAATCTCAACATTTCAAATACAAACATCGGGTACCCAAAACGACAAAAAATCGATCTAGTGCCAATCGCCGAGAATTTTGCAATCAGGTGGAATCACCCACACTTAATCACACACCTCTGTCAAATTGACCTATCTCCAATCTTTGATTGATTTTTAATTGTGCCGTAATGACTCTTGCAAATTGGCACGGTCGAGTAGTTGATTTCTAGTCGAATTCTCAAGTCTATTGCATTAAAATCCCTCAATGACTTCCCCAAATAGTCTAATTATCTCACGAGTGACCAGCTCAGAGAATAGCACTATAGGCGTGTCGATGAAAGGCCTGATTTATTCAATTGAAAACAGGATTGAAATTTCAGGATGTCACATGTCCCATAAAGCCATATCTATTTATGATCGTTGGTATCATGCTAAAGTAGCAACATTAATCTTTCAATTAGATAATGTATTTAGAAGTAATATAAGGAACAAAATGAGATAAATTATAAATTACCGTAAAGGCTCACATGATAAGTAAATAAGGGTAATTTCATGCATCTTCCCTTGTCGATCGTACAATGCATATGTAGTATGAATTACATGTTATAGTAGATCTCTCTTCCTATAATATTGCATTTTCCAAGAAATGTTTTGGCCATGTTGCTTCTTGTACTACAACAAAGCACGCAATAAATTTTGCCTCCATCGTAGATAAGGCTATGCATGTCTATTTTTTGCTATTTTAAGAAGTTGCACATTCATTGAGCAAGAATACATACCCAAAAGTTAATTTACACTCATCTAGGTCTTTTTCCCAATCAGCATATGAGTAGCCTAATGAGTGTAAATCATTCATTTGATAATATAGTCAATAGTTCATGGTGCCTTTTAAGTACGTTAGAACTCTCTTCACTACTTTCCAGTGCGCTTGACTAGGATTTGACTGATATTAGCTCACCAACCCCACGGCATAACATATGCTGGGTCGAATACACATTGTCATAACCCCAACTCCATCTTCAGGGTCACGAGCAATAGGGGTTATTTTTGCAGCGTCCCAAGCTCGTCACTATCCCGATTCTTTTTATTTTGTTATCATGCACATGTGGAAATGTGAACAAACAACTCTTGGACAAACAACGGCTGGAAGACTAGGACACACATCATACTAAACACATTGACTTGTATTAGAATAGTACTTTTAAAAGCCTTTTATTTATGGGCTCTCTTTTCTTTTTATATGGCAGTACAAGTTTTCCACATAGGCCAGGGGAAATCCTATCTCCTCTAGTGTGACTACAGCTCCCAAAATTGACGAGAGACTTCCATGCCTACAAAACTGAAAGATGAGGTGTAAGTTTTGGGGGAACTCAATAAATAGAATTCCTCGTTCTCTACTAGGAAAGCATCTCATCATCATTAGAGCCTAACAAGTACAACACTAGTAAAATAGTGTCGATGGCAGATCAATTAAGCTATTTCACCAACAAACTCATCAACATCACATATTAACATAATCAATAAGTTCATTAACAGTATAAACGATTCTTCTCATACTTTCATGGCTTCCAGCTGCAAGCTGGGCATCTGTCCTCAAGCCAAACATCCCATACTCTCAGGGGCTTCCTGGCTCAATTAGGGAATCCAGCCATCAAGCCAGGCATCCCATACTTTCAGGGGCTTTTTGGCTCAACCAGGGCATCTGGCTCTCAAGCTAGACATCCCATACTTTCAAGGGCTTCCTGGCTCAACTAGGGCATCTCGTTCAATGAATGAGGCATCACCGCCAACGCTGTGTGGCGACAGGCACTTTTTCCTCTTTAAATGCATGTACAAATGCATCATACAAGCTGGTTCATATCTTTTCTCTTAGCCAACACATGCATGGCCTGAAGGCGTGCTTATTCATTCATGTGCGTCATGAGTTTCTTATACCTCACTAGCAAACATGTCGAGAATGATCTTGGGTCCAGCAAACCATTGTAATCATCATAAAATTCCGATCATCGACTATCTCGGTATAATTTTCGGAAAATAATAAATAATTAAATAAATACCAAAAATAAATAAATAAATACAATTAATTACTAAAAATAGAAACTTAAGCTGGAAATGCTTAATTAAACCCCAAAACAGGCCCAGAAAATTTCCAAATCAATCTAGATAAATAATACAACTTATCTGGTCTCTAATTATGCTACTCTAACCACCTACCATGCAAAATCAAAAAATTAGATCGCTAATCCGTTCTAACTAACCACTTAATCCCTAATTAGCCTAATCTAAACATCTCTTAAGCATCATTAACTCCCTAAGCAAAGTTTAGCAAGTAAACTCACTGGTTTCGCAATCTGGTGAGTCCACGGTGATGACGACAGTTGCGCTAGGCCACTCGGTTCTATCTAAGGATCGAGCAAGCTAGAACGAGGTTGGAACGGCGGGCTAAGATGGACTACGGCCAGGAGGGCGACTAGGCAGGCAAGCAGGGCTTTCAGCGACTAGACGGGGACGACAACGACTAGAGCAATGACAGAGGAGGCTCGGACAACGAGTTGGGCTCATGGGACAGCGAGCTGGAGCGGGACGAGAATGCGGGGCGCGACGGCGTGCAAGCTGCGAGTGGCAGCGGCAGGGAGCTTGGTGGATGGTTGACGGCCAAGGGGAGGAGCTACTAGGTTTTTCTGCAACTTTGGAGCTTCTAAAACACCTCTAATGGAGAAAATGAGGATGCTGAAGGAGATGGAGTGGCTGAAGACTTAAAAGGACCTGATGGCCACAAAAGTCTTCTATTGTCATCTCAATTGATCTATGCTTGGCCCTCACTTGTTGGGCTGTCTTCCTCAGCCAATTTGGAGCACAAAAATCCCCCTAGAATCAATTCTAAGTGGTCTAAATGGTTGAGGGGACCATGGCCCACGAATTTTGGTCACAACTCCCCCAAATTGAATTAATTTCTCTTTAAGTGGACCTAAATTGGAGTCCATAATCCCCACCAAGTTGTCCTCGACTAAATTAACATTTTTTCTCACCAATCGAACTCAACTGAATCCCAAAAACGTGATCAAAAATGGTCCTCGGATTTTTCCTATAAAAAAGGGCCCTACTTTAAATTTTCGCCAAAAATCTCGATTTGTAGAAAAATCTTCGGAGGATGAGTCGACATTTCTAAAATGAATTGTGACATGACAGAACTCTCAATTTCTAAAATCGGGTTCAATTTCGTAGTTAATTTCAATCTGACGCGATTTTAGCGTAACCTAATCTATCGGGTAACCGTTAGGAATTTTTAGTGCAATTGACCCATGGTTGATTAATTCATCTTTGACACATTGGCGACTCTCGATTGTCATGAAAATCTCGATATTTCAAATACGAGCACATGGTACCAAAACAATAGAAAAATCACACACACTTTGATCACACACCAAAACAATAGCGCCATTCGACGAGAATTTTGCAATCAGGTAGAATCACACACACTTTGATCACATATCTCAGTCGAATTGACATATCTCTAATCTTTGATCGATTTTTAATTGTGCCATGATGACCCTTGCAAACTAGCAAGACCGAGCAGTAAAATCATTTAACGGCTTCGCTAGGTAGACTAGTTGTCTCATGAGTGATCAGCTCAGAGAATAGAACTATACGCATGTCGATGAAAAGCCCAACTTATCCAATTGATAGTAAAACCTGAAATTTAAGATGTCATAGTTTTCAAATGCTTTATCTTGTGAACTGAAAGTTTCTCAAATTCCACAACTACCTTATCAGTGAATTGAAATTCCACCTTCACGATTTCTATCAATTCTAAAGTTTCTTCCTTTGTTGGAACAACTCTCATGGCTATAGCTTTGAATTCAGAGGGAAGCATTACTTGTACCATGTTTGATCCAATTGAGGAACCAGGGTTGGATCTTCTTTAATTGAAGTTGCCTTTGTTTTATCAACTTTCCCCTTCTATCCTCTTTTTCTTCTGCTTTAGAGAAGGGCTTCTCTTTGTCATAAAATCACCTTTCTAGCAGCTACTATACACTTCATCTCAAAAGAGTCCTTTTTGTGTCGTACCCATACTAGGCCCTTCAGCTCACCATAGTGTTTACCTTTTAGTCTTGCCAAAGTGCTAGCTTGCATATGTAACTCCTACAACGTTTTCTTTCGTTGCATTCTCCTTCTTCGAGTTCTTGACACTGGTATTTTTTTCGATGGTTGAGTCTATTATGGATTAGTAGGGATTTCTCTCCCCAAAAACCATTGCTCTTTTGGAGGATTATGTGGCACCTTCATTGTTCAAGGTGACTTTTGACGTTGACTCGTCAAAAGTGGAAATTCATCTTCGTACTCGAACTTCGATCCCCATCCTAGTAGTACTCCCTTAGAAACGTCTTTTTTTGTTGGGTTTATGAGTTCTTGAATACTGGACATAATAATTGAAGTTGCCACTTGTCTCCCCCGAAGTTCCAATGTCAGAATGCCCTTCCTCGTAAAGTCGCTTAAATGAGACTTTATTTACTCGTTTCCTTCTTAGTACCATAACACTCTCGGGAGTCTGATCTTGGAAGCTATACACATTAAAATATCTCCTTCCAAATCTGGGGCTTTCTCTATGCCTAACCATTTGTTGAGCGTGGCTAGGATAGTCATGGGAAGACCCGTTGTGCTGAGTAGGTCGGTGGTATTAACGATCATAATTCGTGTTTTGGGACCTTGCCAAAGTCCTTCTCAGATCCTACTGATGTCTCAAAGCCATAGGGTGATCATTGCCATTCATGAAATGTCGATGAACGATTTCCTTTCGACATCTTTGACATAAAGTCCTTCGGTTTGTGTGCCCTCTAAAAGTTGCTTACACCATCCCGATCATTTAAAGGAAAGAATCCGAGACAATTTCCATCTTCTATCTCCTTCTTCGGCAAATTTTATTTTACACTAGCGGATTGCTTCTTGAACCGCTTTCCTAAAGACATTACAATAATTGGTATAGTAGCTCTAGGAGTGGTGCCACTCACAATACCTTCTATTGCCATTTTCCTCCTTATTCGAGATGGTTTGACCCTTTGTTAATCTTACTACTCCATTGCATACCAAGTGATCAAAGATTTCATCTAACTTGATAACGTCAAATGAATATCTCTAAGTGTCTTTGGCTTTAAGCATAATTGACTCCTCCACTCTAGTGAGTTTCAGGGCCTAGCAAATGTATGGCTTGTCTATGGTCATATTCGTTACCACAATCTCAGCAACATTGTCCTGAGAATCTTCATCTTCAGAATCATACATTACCATGTTCTACTTGTAATTCCATTATGGTTTCTTGTCTTTCTTCTTCCAAAGGTTCTCATACTAAGTTGCTATGACGATCAATGAAAATAAATCGATAAATTTCTACCTCGTCAAACACTCCTTCAGTGTAAACTTAGATCGTTTTTAAGCATCTCGGCAACTTCCTTTTCTAAAAGGAAGAGCAAGCATCAATTTCTCATTTTCTTAAATCAAGCGACATACTGATCCATCATTTAACAGTGGCTAGATCCAATAACGTCACTTTGGGAACTGGGCGATAAAATTGGGTATAGAACTTATTCTCTATTTCTTCCCAATTCTGTATCGAATTCACGAGAAGGCTAGTGTACTAAGTAAAAGCCATTTTCGACTACGATAGAGGAAACAGATGCAACTTTATCCGTCTGTCATTGTTGACACCACCATATTGAGTCGTAAATAGGCTAATATGTTATGTTGTTGACTAATCATCCCCGCCAGTGAAGAAAGTACACTCAGGGACCTTGTATCCCTTGGATATGGGATATTATCAACCCATTCTGGGTATGTTTTACGATACACAGGCCTCGGGACGCCCCCATCCAATCTCATTCTTTGCATTACTAAAAAAGTAGCTTGCTCTATCACTCGTTGATCCCTTGCAAGATCTAACGCCTGATTCCCTTTATTCAATTGTACCTTGGGCAGCGAAGGAGGCTAAACAGCGAAATCTTTAGGCTCTCACTATGGCTAGTAAGGCCGGTATCCTATAATTGGTGCGAGAATTGATCTAATATTCACTAACCATGTAGGCGGAACTACATTATTGCTCCTAGTCGATTAATGTCAAGAGGCACCTGTTACAGGACACCCACTTACGCCTCATTTCCCAAGTTTGAGGTATCACCCATCACTCTCGTTGGATTTGTGCCATTAGAAGTTTATGGTATCAATCCGAGCAAGAGTATGGTTCCGAGCACTCTTGTCTAGTCACCTTGACTACCCTGAATTCGGTTATTCACATTGTTGGCTTTTCGCAAAATCCTAACTGGCAGTATGGGATTTGAACCGCCTACAACAGGAAGTTGGGCCGGAACTTAAATGGGTGGTGGAATTGTATTCGCCTAATTGCCATAGGCCACATTCACTTGATAGGATACTCCCATTTTTGAATTTAAATTAGTGACCAAATTAGTAAGTAGAGTAGTTAAGACGTTAAAGAGATGATTATTCAAATGATTGGCCAAATCATTTTGCTGCTCCTCCAATATCCTTCTCATGGTGGCCATTACCATGGAATTTTTAGCCAACTCCCTTCTTAAATCTTCAGAAAATTCTCATGGAATGTCTCCAAAATGGTCACCCTTGTTAGCGCCATTAGCATGGTCTAGATCCTGACAAGAAATTTTGGAACCAATGGTTATTTCTCTAACACATTACAGGGACGAATTATCCTCGCTGGCAGAGGAATGACTCTCCTGGTTCTTGTTTCTACTATTGACTCCTCCTAGGAACATGTGACATTCTCGTTCCAACCCGTTTTTTCATAATGGAATTGTTTCGACAAGTGATCATCGGACGAGATTATCTTGAGAATCGATAGACCGCGAGCACATAAGAAAAGGCCATTTAGGGGCGAAAACTCAATTTTTCATCGGTAAGAACATACGAGTGTTGAAAAGTGGAAATGGGCCACAGACGGGGACCCAATGGGCCTGAACCCAAGTGGGCGGCCTAAGGTGTCACGTCTTGATCCTCCGAGCACGTGCCCATCCCTCCTTGGTCGATTAATAGCGACGATCTAGGATGCATCGCTGATCCATTCTTTTTTATACTCATACGGAAGCATATAAATAATCCATAGACAATAAAACAATGGGTTAGAAAAATAGGACCATAAATTTTGAACTTGAAACAACCACACATATATACATTGCAAACCAGTGCATATGTATACAATGTGAACTACCAAGTTAGGTTCTATTCAAACAAGTTTAGAAAACAAAGTCTGCAGACAGGGGTGGGGGTTTCCAATCTACTTTGGGTCATCATCATCCTCGATCTCTCCTTCTTCCACGCTCCAGCTAGAGCCTTCAACAGACTGCACTGGGGACTCTAATACTACAAGAGCTGGGTCTACTGCATCTATTATCAAACCTTGAGGAGGATCAGTTGTAACCTTCCCAAAAGCGGCCTCCAAGATGTACAGAGGAATCTTAGATTTCGAAATGGGACCTTTTCTCTAGCCATCTTAAGCATGGCAGTACCATGATCTGTATCAGCGGGGCACCTTGTGGGTGAGACCCGCATTAACCCAAATTGTGGACCTCACTAGCTCATAAGTCTAGCCCCCAGGGTTCCCAAGCAACAGAAAATAAGATGCCTGCTCTGTAACACTCTAGGGTCATCCAAAAAACTCAGGGGCAGCCATCTAAGGACCTAAAATATTATCCCACAACGGGGTGAGACGACGTCTCAACGAGTTCTACCCCCTAAGACTTGATTATAAAGGAAATACACCCTAAGGTTGCCTAAGCACAAAGACGAGTCAGAGGTCTTACCTTTGCCTATGTTCCTTCATTCAAGTCAATATATCTCGTAGATATACATATCACATCAACCAATTAATTCAATCAATTGGATCAAAGTTTCGATCAATCGACTTAGTCAATTATATGTCATCATGACCTTCTCTCGATTGGCCCAATCAATACTATCCATAAAGTCCGACCACCTTGCGGACAGCTTGTTCTAAGCTGAAAATAGATAGTAACTTGCCTCATGGCTAATAAATAATATACTGTTCCTTCTCTAAGATGACATATAGAGTCATCGAGCTAATAAGTAGACTATTCTTTCTCCAAGATGACGCGTAGAGTCATCGAGTTGATATGTATACTATTCCTTCTCTAGGATGACACGTAGAGTCATCGAGCTGATATGCATACTATTCCTTCTCCAAGATGACATATAGGGTCATTGAGCTCACATGCATACTATTCCTTTTCCAGGATAACATATAGAGTCATCGAGCTGATATGCATACCCAATAAAAATACTCGTGTATGGGTATACGGTCAGCCTTAGCCAAAATACAATAATTTTCTTTCCATAAATCCCACCATTTTATATGGTCCACGAAAATATTTCTGGTGTTGTAAACCGACGCTCGGTTATTTTTCAATTAATTACTGAAATTAAATAAATTTAGGAATAAATTCTTAAAATATAAATCACACAAAATTTGCACAAATTAAAGCTCAATTAAATAAACAGATCACACCACTACAATCCGCATAAAATTCTGGTCACCGGCTATCCTGGTTTAATTTCCGGAAATAATTAATTAATTAATTACGAAAATTAATTAAATAATGCCAATAAATACAAAAAACGCATACTTAGGCCTGTAAAGCCTTATTATATGGCGAAGCGGGCCCGGAAAAATTCCAAGACTTGTTAAATAAATATTAGAGCCTATCTACTCGCTAATTAAACAAAACTAACCACCTAACATGCATTGGTAATTAACTAATTCGCTAAACCGTTCTAATTATCCACTAAACCAATCTTAGTTTAAACTAAACAATCCTTAAATGGTATTAACCTTCTAAGCGAGGATTACTGAGTTAAACTCACTTGATTAACGAACAACTCGGCTCGAAACAATGGGGATGCCGTGGGGATCAACTATCTCCAAAGCGGGCCTAGCTTTCGGGGTCAAGAAGTGGGCCAAAACGGGCTTAGACCACTGCTAGAAGCCCACACTTCCAGCTTTTGTTTTGGGCTGAAATAGAGAGAAACAGGGGCTGGTTAGGCGAGGCAAGACCGACGAAGGTAGCAAGGGCTCTCGGTAGCCAATGGTGAGGACTTATGATGGCTGAGGCAAGATGGACGGGTCCAGCTGAGCCTGCTGGACAACGAGACATGCCTAGACGACAAACTAGATGTGACTGAGGAGAAGGGCACACGTGGGCATTGGTGGCGTGCGAGGACCTTGTGCGACTATCTGGCAATCCGGCGGTGGCGTGCAACAAAGGAGGGACTGAACGGTGGCTTCTCTAGATTTTTTGGGTTGAAGGCAACAAAAAGAGAGGGGGAGAGTGTGGCTATCGATCGGCTTGGGGGAGGGAAGAGGAGAGAGGAGACAAGGGGGTTCACCAAGCCTTAATTTCTCCTTAGATGTCCCGTTGACCATTTTCCTCCATCAGCTGCATCCCTTGGCTGAAAATCAGCCACCAAAGCTCACTTCTAGAAGCTCGAGAAGGTCCAAACATCGTGGGTGGTGGGGACAAACGAATTTGACTTGGCTTCTCTTCCATTGGACACTCAATCCTTCTCGAATTAATCCAATTCTTTCTCTAAAAATTCAATTGTCAAGTCAATAATCAAATTGGTATTTTTCCTCATCATTTGAAGCATCTTGCTTCCCAAATGCGCGATCAAAAATGGTCCGTGACATTTTCTGCACAAAGGCGGCCCTACGACGACTTTTCCCCAAAAAATCTCGGTTTGTAGAAAAATCTTTAGAGACTGAGTCAACATTCCTAAAATAACCTGTGACATAACATAACTTGTAATTTCTGAAATCGGATTCAAATTCGCGGTTAATTTTAGTCTGGCGTGGTTTTGGCGTATCCTAGGCTACTAGGTAACTTTCAAAAATTTTTAGTGCAAATGACTTATGATTGATTTTCTTTGAGCTACAATAAACCCACTCGACACATTGGCAACTCTCAGTTGTCGTAAAAATCTCGAGGATTCAAATACGGACACAGGGTACCAAAACAATAGAAAAAAATCAGTTTAATGCCGGTAGACGAGAATTTTTCAATTTAGTGGAGTCACTCATGTTTAGTCACACATCTTAGTCAAACCGACCTATCTCTGATCCCTGATTGATTTTTAACTGTGCCGTAATGGCCTCTAAAGATGAACATGGTCGAGTAGTCGATTCCTGGTTGAATTCTTAAGTTTATTGCATTAAAATTCCTTAATGGTTTTCCTAGATAGTCTAGTTATCTCGAGAGTGACTAGTTCTATGAATAGCCCTATAGGTGTGTCGATGAAATGCCCTATTAATTTAATTGAAAGCAGAAGTGAAAAATTTAGGATGTCACATAAGGCCCGCATGCTTAGAGGTGGGGGCCAAGGGAGTCCTATGGGCCCTTCAAGCCCATCAGGCCTCCTTTTGACAAGATCTTGGCATTAAATGCACGAAAAGATGTGAATAGTGCATGAATAGTGCGAGATCTTGGTGAAATGACCACAATGCCTTCCCTTTGAACTAAGGACAAAAGGGCAAAGAAGGAAATGGGCAAGGCAAAGGGCAGCCATACATGGAGTGGGTGGCAAGTTAATGCTAGGATCTTGCTTCTTTCTTAAGCCACCTTGATGGACATGAGCCAAGGGATGTGATGGGCATTTATGAGCAAGATTTCTTCTTGTCTCTCTCCTCCCTCTCCTTCAAGACCACTGGCCACCTATCCCCCTCTCACTCTTACTTTGTTCTCTCTTCAAGGTGTCACTTCGTCATCAAAAGAACTCTAGGCTCAGTAGATTGAGGGATATAGGATGAGATGGACATTTATAGCGATGGGATGTTCTTTCCTCTCTCCCTTCTCTCCATCTCCCTCCCCTCACTATCGTGACCTCTCTCTCACACACTTTCACTTTCATTTTCTCAACCGAAACATTGAAAACTCACTTTTCTCTCCCTCACTTGGTGTGATCGAACCTCATAGCCTCCTCATCTTCATTTGAAGCTTGTTTCTTCCATATTTCCTCTCATTCTACCTCGTCGGCGACCATCAGTCGAACCCCGAATCCCTAACCACTGTTTGCACCTCCAAACCGTTGTCCAAGCCAACTAACCGCCTCTTCAAGGGCTATTTGGTGTCGTGCACCCTCTCGCTCATTTCTTCTTTAGTCTAGTCCCCAGTGAAGCTCGGAGGCTGTGTCATTGTCGAACCATCGCTGGACGGTTGCTGAGTTGCCACTGGAGCCATGACTAGCCACTGTCCAGCTACTTTCTAGTCTTGTTGTCCCTTCCCTTGACACGTTTCAATGCCCGAATCATTTGTGAATGGCTTTCTAGCCCTTGATTAGGGTAATCGTTGCATTTAGGGAGTAGTTTAGAGCTTGTTAGTGGTTATATAATGATTTATTGATGTGATATGTTTTTGTTGGACTTAGATAGGTCATCAAGTTTCAAAATGATAGGTTATCTTGTTTAGGACGATAAGTGATTGGGTTATGATGAGGGAAATTGATATGTGGTCTTATTATGCCATAATATGGTGAAATGCCATTATGTGCTATAAGGATTATTGGTTAGATGTGATATATTGGTTATGTGAGATAAGATTATTGGTTAGATGTGATATTTGGGTTATGTGCTATATGGATTATGTGGTAGATGCATTATTCGGGTTATGTGTTATAAGGATTATCGGTTTCATCAGTTAAGCCCGATTGTGTTCGGCTTTATTTGACCATGGTTAAGGCACAAACCTTGAGCCAAATAGGGTAATTGATCATGGTTAGACTCGATCAACTCCCGCCGAATGAGATGACCTTCTAACTTGATACTTCCCATGGTGTATTTAATGTGTTTGGAAGGTAGCCTATTGATGCATGATGACTAAGTAGGACACTTGGGCACAATTAGTCTTACTCTTGAAAGGTAATCATGAAATTTTGGATGGTTACATATTAAGAGAGGGTGAGTCATAAGCTCATTAATGGTAGGAAGTGACTCATGGCCTAGAAGAATGATGACAATTGATCTTGAAGACCAAGTAGGGTGCTAGCCCTCCTCTTTAGACTTGCCACTTAAGGTTTCATAGGTTTTGACTCTCCAGTCTTTCGAAATTCCTAGACCATCTGCACTTTCCAATTTATTGAGCTTTTTGTGGTTCGAATTTCAAGAAACTTCCATCATGAAAGTTGTTAAAAATTCTTTTCCTACAACATACTTGAATTTAATATTTTTCTAAAGTGAAACGGTTTGAAGGAAAGCCCAATCATATACCGTCTAGAACCTGCCCGGTGTAGTAAAAACAGAAACAAGATTGCCTTCTTGATTTTTTATAAATTTTTCCCTTTCGAAGTTGAACATTCCTTCTCTACAAAAGTTTTAAAGGACATCCATGTCTACAACATATAGAAATTTCAAATAGTTTTGCGAAGATTTGGATTTCGAAATAAGTCTCTCTCTTCAACCATTGAATTTGCTTGACGGATGAACTTTTTAGGTTGTGCTAAGTGATTCACTGCTATTTCCACAACAAAATTTGGACTTGCCTTTCACCGTGAAAAAATTTCATTTAGGGCCTTATCTACAACATATTAAAATTTCATAAGTTTTCAAGCTTGTTTGATAGGGTAATGACTCTAATTTCAAAAATTGCTTGAAACTATTTTCACCCTAGGATAAGAGAAACACGCCCAACATAGAGGGCAAGGGAGTTGCACGCCCAACTTGAGGAGCAAGCCAATCTAAATTCTTCTTGATTTAGGATAAGGATGAATTAAATATCATTGGACTCTAGTTCTTCAATGCCAATATGAGGTGTCCTTTAAAGGAATAAACCATAACGCCTCATAACCTAAAAACTTGGAGAGCAAGTTTGGAGTATAAACATATCTAACCTAATGATGACTCAAAATCCAACCATTAAATGAGAGATGCTTACTCATTTCCTTAGGTGTCCCTATAATAATTACATGTAATTATTCCATGATGACTCAGCCCTTTAGATGGACCAATGGAAAGATGAGCAAGTGTCACCCCTAGGAACTAAACTTGCCACCCATCTCCTTAGCTTGCCACCTCCTCAACCTAGATTGTCCACCTACATGAAGATGAGTGGCCCATTTGGGAAGAACATCATGAGGGGTTTGCCTATAAATAAAGGCATTCGCTCCCTCATTTCCACACCACTTCCTCTTCTTTCCTCACTCTCTCGACCTCACCCTCACTGCCGCTCTCTCCCTCTTTCTTGTGGCTGTGCCCCTATTGCTCATTTGCTCGCCTGTACGTTGCTCGGTCACCTAGGCTGTTCCTTGTTTAATAATGTTCTCATTGTTACGCTAATCCAAGTGTGTGATGAGACCTTGACTAAAGTTAATTGACTTGTTGTTGCTTGAACTTGTTTGATAATGTTCTCATCGTTTGTATGTTGTCGATTTATTTTAGGACGATGCTTATGCCTGTGAGCCAAGGTATGTTCTAAAATACGAAAATGGATCTTGTTGGTCTTGGACGTGCGTTGAAACGTGACAGACTAGGCCGTACTTGGTCTCGATTTGATATTGAGGCGTATCGATTCCGAGTCATGTTCGGTTCTAGGTCGGTGTTCAATCATTACAGCTCAAGTCACAAGCCTTGAGTAGTGAGTAAAGCTTACTAATATCTGGTTAGGGTGTTGCGCTATGCTAATCCATGTAGTGAGTCCTTGATTGAAACATTATGACTATGTTCTTGCTTGAGGTTCGATTGTGTTTGCTCGAATCAATTTAGACCTTGTTCCTTGATTAAGTTCGATTTTTGTTTGATAAGTTGAGTTGCTTTGGAAGAAGCCCGGTTCATGTGTTTATTGAATATGCTTTGATACAAACCTCTTTAAAAAAGTGTTTTTGTGAAAGCTTGATATTTCCTTAGAAAACTATTTCCAACCATTTTCACCAACGGGATGCCCCCACACCAACAGGATGCCTCGTAAGAAGGATGAGATGTTGAGATAATCCTAACCATCACCCTTTGATTAAGGGACGTTGCCCGATTAAATTCGGATAACTAATGGATTTTGGAAGAGGCAATGGATTTTGACTATTAATAAAAGAATCTCGTGTGCATGAGTTCCTCATATCACGGAATGGATTTTGTTTATGCTGGTATAATATTGAGTGAGGCATGAGTTTCTCATGTTATGGGTCAATATTGAGTTATGCTTACATATTGTTGACTGACAATTTCTCATGTTTCATCCAAGACAAAGCTTTATTTTGCTATGGATCTGCCATCGATTAATGTCTTGGATAAGTTATATGCTTGTTGATTGGTGAGACATCTCCTACCTAGAAATTAGTGGGTTTTACTTGGTAAGTTCATGACTCACCCGGTTGTTTTTAAGAATTGTAGGCATTGAGGTCTCCCACTAGTGCTAGAGTTGTAGTCTTGCTAAAGGAGCTAAGGTTTACCCAGCCTTTGGAGCATAAAAAATGTAGTGGTTGTAAATATAATGGCCCATGACAATGGGGCCTGTAAATTTAACTAATATAATTGTATATTTTTAAGTGGTTGTTTTCCTAGCCACTTGTTGTGCGAGTGTTATATATATGCTTTTGCATTTGCTTAATGAAAAGATAAGAAGAAACAGGACGGCGATGCACCTGAGGCGTCACAAAAATAACCCTTGCTGCTCGTGACCCTAGGGATGGAATTGGGATCGTGACAGTTTTGGTATCAAAGCAAGTTATTATCTTGAGTGATAAGGTGCGTTGGGATATGGAATAGTTAGCTAGGAAAACACCTAATGCATGTGATTGCTTGATTGATTTTCTGAGGATAGCTCGTGATTACCAACTTGTTATTGTGGTTCAGAAAAGTTCCCTTAGAATTCCTATGGTTGTTCTATAGGTTTGTCCCATGAGTACTCAAGATTCGGTGACCATGAGAGGAAACAATAGAACTAGTCATGTTGACTGTTTACCATTTGAAGGAATAATAATTAGAGTGTGTAGCAGAAAGATGAAGGAAGGCTATGCTGAAGGTACGTAGGACCTTTGAAATTCTTGAAAGAATAGGTAATTTAGTGTGGCATCCTAAAATTTCATGACAACCCCTGGATATACAATGAACCATGAATAGGTGATGGAAGCGCCATCGAATTTCATTGTAGCCATTAGACCCATGATTTACAATATATTAAGGCCGAGCATTTTAATGGACAATTATTTGGTTGGAAATATTTTTATGTCCATAAGCGATTAAGGATTGTAGTAAAAGGATAAATTGATAAGGAAAATTTTATTCTTGGCCGTGCGTTTTATAAATTGGATTTTTATTAATTTTTGTTACAAAGTTTTATGGCCATGTGAATATTTGAGATTATGAAATTAAGTGGGGATTAAAGTAAATTGTTAAGAGCAATTATGGGCTTATTTAGTATTATTTTTGGACCATTCAAAAGTTGGACTTTAGACCCAAAAGTGTTGGGCCCAAAGTGGGCCAAGAGGCTTGGCCCATGAAGCCCAAAGGGGCTACTATCGACTGAAGGAGGAGAGGGAGAGCCGGATTGCATGCCTCTCCATTTGTCCCATGGAAGAAGCTACATGTCCTTCCATTTAAGCCAATTGTCCAATGGCATGCAAAACCTCATGATTAACTAGTAATCATGAGGGTGAAAGGAAGAAAAGAGAGAGAGAAGGGGGCGGAATGGACAAAGCAACCGAGAGAGAGGAGTGTTAATGTGAGAGAAAGAGAGAAGGAGAGAAAGAGAGGAAGAAGAGGAAGAAGACCAGCTGCCGTGCATCCGCCTAGCTGCCGCCGTCGAGCCCGCCTTGTCCCGCCGTTGTGTTTGCTGTGATTTTCTTTGGATTTGAGGCAAGTAGAGTCCTTTGATCTACACTTTGCTTGCTGTGATTGTGTGTACTGTATGGTGAATTTCGGAGGTGGTGGAGGTGAGAATTTTCGAAGTTATGGGAGTAGTGCCTTAGTCTAGTAATCTATTTTCTGGAAAAATAGTCCGACCTTTGGTGATTTCATGAGCTGCATGCAATTTTCTAGTTGGAATCTTACTTCTACTTCTTGATGAAAGTTGTATAGGACTTCTTGAAGATTAATATACTAAAATTTGAAATGAAACGGATAAGTGTAGGATGGTGAAACCATTTTTCTTCAAAGATACTAGATCTGGAAAACTGCTATGTTGATCCCTTGCAATCTTGTGAATTTTGGGAAATTATCCAGTCCGAATTTGATATCGTGTCCTTGATAATAATTGCAGATGACATTTTGAGGAATAACATACTGAAATTTGAGAATAAACGGACAAGTATTGTCTCAGGAAATTATTTTTCTTTGAAAGGGTTTAAATCTAGAGATTGAGCCGAGGGTTAGGGTGAGTTGTAACAATCATATCTTTTAATCCAGAATGAATTAGACTTCAATTTCTTCATGGGAATTTTACTCTATCTCTCAGCGATGACATTAAAATCTCATAATTTTCGGTGTTCATTTAAGGACTTAATCGAAATTATTTCTGAAACAGTGCAAAAGTGGCGCTGGAAGTTCTTTTGCTGTGAAGTATGGACCTATGTGATTGATGTGAAATTTTCTTGACATAGTGTTCTTCATGAAACCTCTTTCTCTAGGTCTTGTCTACATTATGTTAAATGTTCAGAATTTATTAATATCAATTACTAATTTTTCCAGAATTTTAATTAAAGGAATGCATTCTATTTTATTTGAAAATTGTCTTATTTTTATGAACAAATAAATTATTCTATGGGATGTAGTATTCTGAGTTGCTATCTATGTAGCATGTGTGGTGACAATTATGCATTTCACATGGCATGTAAAATTAAATGAAATTTTGGCACTATTGCAATAAATGGCATTTTCCAAAGATGAGATATATATGTATTATGATGATGATGATACCGTCGGAGGTGTGAGCCGACGATGCCTCGGGAGTGTCGGGATGCTTGGAGTGTGTGCCGAATGCCAGGAGGTGTGTGCCAGATGACCTCGTGATGCCAGTTGGGGTGCGAGATGCCTGGAGGTGTGTGCCGGAGGTTCCTCGCGATGCCAGGATTGGATGCAAGCGATATATGAGGGATGCAAACACTGGTCCCTGGAAGAAAGAAAAATGAGATCCTTTTGAAAATTAAAATGGGAATTGTATCATGCGCATGTGTGTGTGCATATGGCATGAGATATAATTGCATATGAAATTGAGTACATACTATATGGCATTGAGAATGCGATCATGATGGTATTGAATGGATCTCATGGGGATAGATACATGATGGTATGGATGATATGAATCATGTGCATGTATGTGTATATGTCATGAAACATGAATTGCCTTAATGAATGAATCTCATGGAAATGCAAGCACAATTACATGAATGATATGTGCATTTCACACGAAATTGTGGTTGTCTTGCTTGTTGCATTGTGTAGTTTGATGGATCTTTACTGCTGAGTTGTTGTACTCACCCCTTTTAGGGACTAACATTTCAGATTGAGAGATGCCTCTATTACTTGTCACGTGTGGTACATTTTATGGCTTACCATATGATATTGAGGTCGAGTGCTCAGAGCACCCCTGCGTTGGTGTTCATGGTCTGGTGTTTATCCGCATCCGTGTTTTGGTTATGTATGATGTGGGCCTACCTGATGGCCCCGTAGTCCAGGAGTTCCTATCTGTCCATGTTCGTCGAGAGAGGAGGATGATGGGGATGCTACTGCCGCTACTGGCCAATGCATCGAGCTGGGTGTGATAGGAGCATGTGACTGGTGGAGGTTGACACTTTTTAGATGGCCAACACTGGGATGATGGATTGATGTACATGTCTGATGTAGAGTCGGGTTCTTTTGGGTTATAGCCGAGCTTAGTTAAAGCCTTGGCCTTTTGTTGCACCGACTCGTGATGTCCATCAAAGTATGTAAATAAAAGTTGTTCGGCATTAGCTTCTATATATATGAAAAGTGTAATTGGTGTGCATTGCATTGTATTATTTAGTTTGAGTATGGGTTAGGGAGATGTCGAGTATGCTTCCGTTATACGAACTCCGCTGGGACTGATTGAGATGATATGAACCCCCGGGATTTATGGACCCACTACAATTCAAATGGTATTAGAGTGACATGTTATTAGGACAATTGATAGGTGAGCAAGCTATGGCGACCCTAGCAGATCGAGGGCCGTGTTGAGGGGTGCCACATTTAAGGTAATCGATCATGGTTAGACTTGATCAACTCTCGCCCAATGAGATGACCTTCTAACTTGATATTTCCCCTAGTGTATTTAATGTGTTTGGAAGGTAGCCTATTAATGTATAATGACTATGTAGGACCCTTGGGCACAATTAGTCTTACTCTTGAAAGGTAATCAAGAAATTTTGGATGGCTACATATTTAGAGAGGGTGAGTCGTAAGCTCATTAATCGTAGGGGGTGACTCATGGCCTAGAAGAATGATGACAATGGATCTTGAAGGCCAAATAGGGCGCCACCCCTCCTCCTTAGACTTGCAACTTAAGGTTTCATAGGTTTTGACTCTCCAGTCTTTCGAAATTCCTAGACCCACTCCACTTTCCAATTTTACATAGCTTTTTCTCGTCCGAATTTTGAGAAGCTTGCTTCACGAAAGTTGTTCAAAACATATTTTCCTATAATTTGAATTACACATTTTGTGACACCCCTTGATGGCCCTCGATCTGTTAGGGTCACCACAGATCATGTCCTTTCTCTTTACCTTAAAGTCTATTACTCTGATACCATAAAATTATAATAAGTCCATGACTCCTGGGAGTTTATATCATTTAGATCGGTCCCACCGCAGTTCATATAGCAGAAGCAAAATCCAACATCTCCCAATTCCAAATTCAGAAACGATGCGCACCAACTAAAACTTTTATAAATTAAAGCCGAACACCTTTATTTACATAAACCTAATGGACATCTTAGTCGGTACATCAAAAACATTGTGGTTTTCCATACCCAGCTACGTATCAAAAGATAACCGACATCTTTTCCAATAGCCATATACTTAAAATCCATCGATTAGTGTTGGCGTCCAAAAGTTCCTTCCTTTGCTGTCCTCCTCCTCACGGTCATATCCAACCACTCGGTCCATATGCTGGTGGTAGTGACAGTAGAGGCATCTTATCTAGTCTGAAATGCTAGTCCCCAAATGGGGTGAGTACAACCACTCGGTAGTAAAAGATTCATTAAGCTATATCACACAGTACCATCAAAATCTAGATTCATGCAAGATACACAAAAACAAGTAATCCAGGAATACGTATGCATCAAAATCAATAAATTCTTTAATGCAATGGCAAATGACACCTCCCATTCCATGCCATACAACTTAGTCCTATAACTAGACCACACACACATAGTAGAATCATCCATTTTATCATTCAAAAGGTTTCCTCCCCGGAGGACCAATGTTTGCGTCCCTCCGGGCATTCGCATCCACCCTAGCATCGCAAAAGCCTCCGGCATTTAGCCACTAGGGCCACCGGACATCTAGAGCATATCACGCCTCTAGGCGTCTCATACCCCACCCAGCATCACGAGGAAACTTCCGACGCTCACCGTGAGAATGGTTACCGCGGCCCTTCGGATTTATGTACCGACTAACATACAACCGGGCATCCCGAAGCTCCCGAGGAAAAACCTCCAGCATTTAGTCACTAAGGCCACTGGGCATCCACAAGGCATCGACTCATTCGATCCTTTGGGCATCTCGACTCCCGGGTCATCGTTGACCCGAGGGTCCAACGGCAACAATTAACATCTTAATTTCCAACAAAATACTTTCAAATGCAATGACAAGATGTCCCAAGAATCCTTCATCAAATCTCAATATTGCATAATATGCCTATACCAATATCATCATGTCACATAACAATTCAAGATATATTCACCTTTGGGACAATTTGTGCAAATTTGAAACAAAACAGCTTGATCATTAAAATGCACAGTTTTGGTAAAAATTTCAGAATAATTCCCAAATGAACTGAGAAAATTATGAAGTTTGACATGTTATCAATAAGACCTAAAGGAAAACATTTTATGAAGAACACCAGGTCAAATTGCTTATGTATCAAGAGCAATAATTGTTGTATTCCTTGCTAACATTCTGTAATAACTTCCAGCTTTAGCATTTTCATAGAAAAATCATTTCGTCGATTGTACCATGTTCATTTATTCTAAATTTTTGATATGTTGTTCCGGAAGATGTACCCTACAACTTTCATTAAGGATTCAAAGTCAAATTTTGGCTAGCTAATCACAGAAAAAACATGAAATCACCGAAGGTCATGCTGTCTTCTGCAAAAACAGTCTACTGTCCTAAAGAGAACTACTCCTACTCTTTGAATCTCAGCATCCAACATCCACAGCCAAGTGTTTACAAGTGGTGTAATACACTTCCAAAAATCCACCATAGCTAGATGCTTGAGTTCTTATTTCAATTCAAAAACCGAAATCCATAGAGCATACTCTGTTTTTGCTCAGTTTCTTAGTTCAGCTTCATCTCATTCATCTAAAATCAACATGCAGCTCCAAATTCTACATTTTATCACATCTACCCCTTCACTAGATAATTACAGCATGAAAAACATAGATCAATGAACTTCTACTTGCCTCAAGTCTTCCTACTCGGTTGCTAGCCAAAAACAAGGGTTCAGGGATCTCGGCTTGGCTCAATCGGCGACAGGGATCGGCGGCATCGAGGGCGGCAAGTTGGACATGGCATGGGCAGAGGGTGGCCTTCCTTCCCTGCCCTCACACGCTCGGACCACTCACTGCACACCCTCTCTCTCTCTCTCTCTCTCTCTCTCTCTCTCTCTCTCTCTCTCTCACTCTCTCTCTCACTTGGTCGCCCGCTCACTCTCTTGGCCTCACTCTCCCTTGCTCAAACTGAAAGCTTTTGCTTTCTTTGATTAATTAATTTGCTAATTTCTGTATGCAGGTGACAAATGGCTTCAAGGAAAGGACAAGTAGAAGAAGGGTGAAGCAACCATGGACAAGTGGTGAGTGGCCTTCCCCCTCCCCCTTGTCCGGTTCTCTCCTTCCCCCCTCGTTCGGTCAACAGCCTTGGAGGCTTCTTGGGCCTGCTTGGGCCCGAAAATTTGAGGCCAAAAGTCCAAACTCAAAGGCCCATGGTCTTTCAAACATAAGCCCATAAATATGAAGCACTTTTTTTTTTCTAAATGAATAAATTTATATTCCCATAATCCAATTGCTTCATGAACAAATGCATAACCGAAATCCTTGTGTGCAGTCCAACTCCTCAAAATTTTATTTTTAAATTTCAGCATGCATGTTCCTCACGCATGACTGAATTCCACCCCTTTTGGTTCTAAAAAAAATAAAAATACTATTTAATCATAGTCCAAAGATTTTCTCTTGTTGCATGGTTGATCGGTCCATTGCTAAACATACCATATCAATCCAACAAATAAACAAATACAGATGACTGCCCGTAATTGATACCAATGCCATAGTTCGATGATACTTCTATCGATTGGTCATGACCATCACCTATCCGAGGATTCGTTGAAATTCTTGGATGCCACAATTCTCCCCTCCTTAGAGAATTCCGTCCTCGAAATTGGATATTACTTAAGTTTCATTAAACAAATGAGGATATTTTTCCTTCATTTCTTCCTCACTTTCCCCAGTGGCTTCTTCCATATCATGATGTTGCCACAATACCTTAACTAAAGGAATTTTCTTCGTTTGAAGGATTTGTTCTTTTCGATCTAATACTCGTATTGGTTCTTCTATGTACCTCACTTTCTCATCCACTTTGATGGCTTCATGATCAAGTATGTGACCAGGATCTGGCCAATACCTCCTCAGCATCGAGACATGGAACACATCATGTAAATTTCCAATTTAGGAGGTAGGGCCAAACGATAAGTTACGTCTCATATTCTTTCGAGTATCTCAAAGGGTCCAATGAATCTGGAACTTAACTTCCCCTTTATTCCAAACCGTGATATCCCTTTTGTCAAAGATACTTTAAGGAATACATGGTCTCCCACATTAAATTCCAAAGGTCTTCTACGTTTATCTGCGTAGTCTTTTTGTTGACCTTGAGCTGTCTTAAGTCTTTTCCTTATAATCTCAACAGCTTTTGTTGTAACTTGTACCAACTCAGGCCCTGTCAATTTCCTTTCACCTACTTCATTCTAGCAGACAGGTGTCCTACATCTCCTTCCATATAATGCTTTATAGGGAGCCATGCCTATAATTTTCTGAAAACTATTATTATAGGCAAATTCCACCAAATGTAACTTTTCATCCCAACTTCCTTTAAAATCAATGATGCAAGCTCTTAACATGTCCTCTAATGTCTGAGTCACTCTTTCTGTTTGTCCGTCTGTCTGTGGATGAAAAGCAGTACTAAACTGGAGCTTAGTCCCTAAGGCGATTTGAAGACTTCGCCAAAAGTTTAAAGTAAATCTTGAATCTCGATCGGAAGTGATAGTCACTGGAACACCATGTAAGCGTACTACCTGGCTTACATATATCTCAGCATATTTATCCATCGGATAGTCTATGCGGATTGCTAGGAAATGGGCAAACTTAGTGAAGCGATCCACAATCACCTAGATAGAGTCGTGACCACTTGATGTCCTTGGTAATCCTGGCACAAAATCCATCATCACATGTTCCCATTTCCATTATGGTATAACCAACGGTCTCAATCGAACACACCATTTAGCCAGATTATACCTTTGTCACCACCAATTCAAGCCTAGAACCAACAAAATCGACACCACCAATAACTCATCTGATACAATCCAACAGAGATATTCACTACGCCTTCAGTGCAACATGAATTCAAGCCTAAAATATAGCATCATTCATTCGGTTCAAATCTCAATAGTCCACTAAGACTTATTCAATTTGTTGACACCTAAATTTTGGCAATCCAATCATTTATTTATTCCATAGAAAATTAGGGGTTAATTTTATCCCTGAAAAAAAAATATTAATTGCATAACATATAATTTTAGGTGCATTCATTTTATTGCATTCACATTGGGTCGGCGATGGTGGATGGACTCGAACGAACGGTTTTAAGCTTGATAGATAAGAAGGCATTTCTTTCAAACAAGAAATGGATATCTTCGTCAAATATCTGGAGGAAAATTCACGATCGGAACAAGACCAAAAGAAATATCGTGTCAATATTCATTCAAGTGCATAAAAGGAAAATTTGACCAATGAAAAGAAAGGATGATATGGTAGTCAACGTTTTATATATTCATGCAGCAAGAAGCGTACATGCCGTGATATATTCTTTGTTCGAAAACATGAAAGTTGCAGATTTTGAGCACCCCAGAGGGGAAAGAAAAACAAAAGCAAAGATTTTATAATATTTTATCACATTTTCTTTCCTTGGTGGGGGCTTCGTGCATGCATATAAAAGGGGGCCAGACATATTGATGCACAGGGCAGGGGATGTAGGGAGAGGTTTCTCTCGAGCTCTGGGTCGAAAAAGAACACACAAAGAAGGAAAAGAAAAAAAAGAGTTCTTTCGTGCCTTTGAAAAGTCAACACAAAAAGGGTTTTGAAAGTGTGCACAGAAGAGAAGAGATAGGGAGAAGAACGTGCGTACGGACGCGAGAAGGCAAACAAAAAAAAGGGAAAAAGCAAAGTAGCGTCTTCTTCCTCTGTCCACGCCGATCCGCGTCCGCGCCAGTCACCACCGGAAGCACCTTGCAGCAGCCTCCCGCGCATTCGTGATCCTCGGCATGAAGCCTAGCAGTCCCTTCGGCGTGCTGCAGTGTTCTTCATCCTAGACTCAACAAAATTCCCTCCGCTACAGCACTGAATCAACACCGCATCATCGCTACAGCAACTTCTCCGTGCAAGCCCAGTCTCCTTCGTTGCCGTGGCTGGTGTTGTTGTGGCTCAATAATCCTCAACTGGCCGTGAATCAGCCTTTGGTCAAGTTTTATTTTTTTCTTTTGCAGGTCTTCTCAGAGCACCCAACAGAGACGTTCACACAACAAACCCGAAGGGAGAGGACGCATGCCTCCACTTCTCATAAAATCCACAGAAGAAAAATTCTGGGCCTAAACATTCCTAGTAAAAGAGGGTTTCTAAAGCGGTCCCGAAGCTTCCTTGTTGATCATCAAGACGTGAGCAGCCACGTCTCAGTCCTATTGACAAAGTCAAACCACCGAGCATCACCCACGCCGCCTCCCGTTGCGGCACCAAAGCTGCTGTCCGGGCGTGCCACAAGCTAGACGCTCTAAGTCCCAACAATTCCAAGCGAGGCTTCTGTCCAGCAAGCGACCCTCAGCGAAGTCCAATATTACTCGACGAGGCCAAGACTTCGTACCACCAACTGCTGTCCCGAGCCGCGAGTCCCTACGTGATCTCTCTAATCATTCATGGACCGCCATCGTTGATACCGCGGAGAAGCTGATCGCCAAGTCATCCGTTGAGCGGATTCCATTCGATTCAAATTTGGCAATATTATTTGTGGAATTAGGTAATTATCTTATCTAAATTTGATTTGGACATTTTATTGCCTAATTCATGCTTTTTAATATCTTATGTGCATATTTGAATTATCGGTGTATTCTTAATTATGATTTATTGCCCAATTCGCAACCGCACACGGACTTTTTATTCCATCTATAAGGCTTTAGATGGAATAATTAATCACGCGGGAGTAAAATTGATACCTTGATCTTTAAGGCTTAAGATCAATTTATCGATTTTATTAGCGAAATTATCAAGTTGGATTAGATATCGTTTTCAAATTCGAGCGATGGATAGTATCTTTGGTGATTGCAAATGATTTGGTGTTTATTTTTTAATTGCTTTATTTATCCCGAAAACACAAAAAAATTGCATATTTCATTTTAAGTTTAGATTGATTTAGGTAGATTGCATCTTAGGTTAGATATTGCTAAATTAAGATAATATCTTGGTTTAAATTAGGGTTTAGCCTGGCCTAATCCTTAATATAGGGTGGATAGAATCTTAATCTAGCTAGATAATTTTCACGTTTGACCTAATTTCGAATTTCATGAAAAATACAAAAAAATGCCATAGGTTGAATTAGTTTTATTTTCTATGATAGATTGCATTCTTTTAGGAAAAAGAAAGAAAAGAAAGAAAAGAAAAATGCCACATGCACATCACTAGGATTAGATTAATTGAAATGTATGTCATGTGGTAGTTGTTGCTAGGTCAATTCAATTAGAAATTACATGTCATTAGAGTTAGGTTATTTAGTTAATATTGCATCGCATATTGCATAATTTCATTAATTAAGTGAAAACAAAAAAGAGAAATTGCGTGTTAATTAGAAACCATATCCAAGGTTGTTGATGTGGATTTTGAATTAACATTGCAGATGTTTTCGTTGCTACGAGGTAAGTCTTGCATTTTCTATTTATTTTCTTGGGTGTTAAATTGATGGATTGCGCTCGCATGATCGCCTCGCATGTTAGAGAATTAGATTTAAAATCAATCCAAGCTGCCTGCAAAACATTTTCTGTGAAATAAAAGAGAAAGGTACCGAAAGGGCGTTAGAAAAATCTAGCGTAATCAAGTCCCGAATTCATAATCTCTGGTTCGTAGGAGTAAAGTAAATCTCCCGTTACTTTACTTGGGTTTCTAATCAACCCACCAAAAATAGATTAGTGGCGACTCCCTAATTGAAAAATCATTTGCATATTATAAACTTGAACCTAAAGTCGCGAATTGGTATGGGCTTGGGAGAGCTCGAGTTAAGTCTAGGCTTAACAATCCATTAGCAAAACCCTAGGTGGTTCACCCCCAAAAAATTGGTCGTGACAGCTTGGCGACTCCGCTGGGGACTTGTGTTAAAACACTTAGTGGACTTAGGCCAATCTTCTTCTTTTTGAAAAATATTTTTGTTTGGTAGCGAGAATTCCAGGTACGTCCCTAACATTGAGGTGCTAAATGTTTTTGCAGATTGGGAGATATAAGGGGAGTAGTCTTTGCTAACCCTTGTCTTGCAGGCTAGAGTTGGGGATGAATGTTTTAAATTCAAGTTATTGAAGTGTTGCTTGATCTAAATTGTTGTGCATGTCTTGCATTCAACACTACATTATTGCACACACAACCCGCCGCCGGACCTGGGCCGCACTAGGACATTTAGGATGGTATTGAGTTGGATACGACTTCGACCGCGAGGCCGCATAGTAGAGGTTGCCCAACTCAATCCCGAAAGTTTTTCTTGGTGTTAAGAATGTTTACCTTTGCCCGCGAGGCTGCGTCGCATTGGGGTATCATTCTTGACTGAGCCGGAGTTAGGAAGACTTGACTTAGTATGCGAGGCTGCAACTAAGTCATCCCACCCTTTTAACTCCACCTTGCTTAGCCTTTCTAGTTAGAAATCGAACCTCACATCTCATGCACATGTCTATGTGATTGCCGTCGATTTTTCTTGGTGAAGTAAGTTTTCTATCCCTATACCATGCAATTTATTTTGTCATGCTTTTAGTCTGTCCATCATGATATAGGATAGTCATTTGATCTAATTCCTTTGTTAATCAGAAATGAAACGAGGGAATTGCCATGCAATTAACCATTTGGAAAATAAAAAAACTTTGGTTAATTTGTTTTCAGTTCATGTTTAGGAAATTTGATCTTGCTAAGGTGTTTAGTTTTCTAGCTCTTTTTAGGAATAGCCCTTCTTTTACGAACTTTTCATGAATAAAAGAAATGGAAAAATCGATTAGATCATTGTCATGGATTGACTTTCTAATTACGCCTCATGCTTACACATCCCATTTATTTCCTTTATGTGATAATTAGATCCTCCACGTTCGCCCATCATTACACGGTCGAGAGCAAAAATGGCCGATCAAAGCGAGATGCGCAATCGCATGTCCTCCGTGGAAGATCAACTCAAACAGTTAGCCGCTTCCATGCAGCTTATAACCGCTCAACTTCAATCCCTCCAAGTGAACCCGAGTCCTCCACCTACTCTCCCTGAGATAGTAGTCCCGAGGCAGGCAAATAAGGCCCAAATGAGTGATGACGAAATGCCCGAGCTGGAAGATGACATGACCCTTGTTGGAAAGGCCAAGCTAAACAGTGTTCCCAAGACGAATCAAGATGAGCGCGTTGCAAAGCTGGAAGAGAAAGTAAAACAGCTACAGGAGTCTCAAAGTTCACTCTCGTTTGACCTCTCGGTCTATGAGAAGGTTAAAATGCCGAGCAAATTTAAAATGCCAGAATTTGAGAAGTACGACGGGACATCTTGTCCGAAATCTCATTTGCAGATGTATCATGTACGCATGGCCCAACACGTCAAAAATGAGCCCCTCATGATCCAATCGTTTCACGCAAGTTTGACCGGGCCCGCATTAAGGCGGTACGTGATGAAGAACGTAAACCTCCTCGAAACCTGGAACGAAGTGGCGGATGCGTTCCTCAAACAATACAAGTTCAACATGGACATCGTGCCTTCTCGAGAAGACCTGGAGCGGATGGAAAAGAAAAGGAGTGAGTCATTTAAAGAGTATGCTGTGAGATGGAGAAACTTGGCAGCTCAAATTACTCCTGAGCCTACCAACAAGGAGTTGATGAAGTTGTTCGTGAAGACCCTTCCATCTGAGTTCCGTAACCGAATGGCTAGTACGTACGTTGAAAGCTTCAATCGGCTTATCCCCGTGGGGGAACAAATCGAGATGGGGATAAGAGAAGGATGGTTTACCGAGCCATCTAACAAAAAGTTTTCTATCAAGAAGGAGAAGGACCTTGAAGCTGAGATTAATATGGCATATTCTCAACCGAGTCGTGGTCGCACTCAAAAGTAATTAAGATTTCTCTTTGAGCAACAATGTGGAGAACATCAACTCTCTAATCGACGACGTAATGTTAGAAGACAGTTCACACCGCTTCCGGGCCCCTATCCAAAGTTTTGCTTGTCCTCCAAAAGAAGGGATTACTTTCTTCGGAGCCAAAGCGACCAAATCCTGAGCAATATCCTGCATATAATCCCTCCGAAAAGTGTGACTATCACACGGGAGAGGTTGGTCACTCCACTGATGCTTGCTATGTTTTGAAGCATAAGGTCCAAGATCTCTTGGATACTGAGGCGTTCTCTTTCAGCGTAATCAGAAAAATCCTCCACCCAACCATGATGGAGCGCAAATGCTGTCGCGAGTGAAGAAGCTCTTATCTTCTAGGACTTCAAGTTTTTTAGAATTTCCTGCTTTTTGAGATTTCAATTAATTTTTTTGTTTCTAGGATTTGCTTGTTTGCATTTTCCATTTCAATAATGTAATTCATTTGATTATATTCAATGAAATTACAATTTTATTTCTAATTTTGAGGACATGATGGGGTATGCCAAACCAGCCCGGTGACGATATCCAACAATGAAAAGGAAATATCATCCAAGGAGAATTCTGAGGACTAGGCTTCTTCATGCTTCCTCATCAAAAAAAAAATCAAAAAGAGAATAAAAAGAATCATTTTTCAAGCCATTTCCAAATGCATGCATTAGGTTAGCCCTGTTTAATTTTCTAACTCATTTACTTCATGTTTCAGAGCATTACTTTCTTAACCTAATCGAAAGCATCTGAAAAAGGCACATCAAAGTTGCAGTCGGTTCAACTCTTACTCAACAAGTTTCTAAAGAGTTAATGGCTAGATTAAAAGAGGATCCATCTTTGGTGAAAGAGATGACGAATTGGGGGCACTACAGATCTAGTAGTAACATGACTGAGACAAAATCTCGATCCAAGCCAAAATGGTTGTGCAATTTGAATTTACTCCGATGTTGCATAGTATCCTATTCATGCACGTTCTCTTGTGCAGGGGCAAAAGAGGATCTCCACTTTTGATGGATAGAGACGATCCAAGGACATCAATTGCTAAGGCAATTCTTTTGTGGAGCGATTCCCCTGGATGAGTGCTTAAAACCATGTTTTGAGTGTAATAAATTGTTTTTCATGCTTAAAGTTGCTAAACTCTTTTGAAAAGAGAATTTTCATATTGATTTAGCTCACCAATTTCATGTGGAGATTTGTCAAGATAGACAATTTAATGAAGTGACATCAATGCTTAAGAATGGTGAATGAGACGTGTCAGTATGATGAAAGGCAAGCCTTATCTTATACACAGTCACCTACTTATACACTTGTGAGATGAGTGTAGGAAGTTCCATATCTACAAGGTAAAGAGTTCTCTCGCGAAAGGTATGATAATAGAAATGATGAGGGGCAATTCATTTCTCTATCCCAAACACTACGAGGTGATCCATTGCTTAACCCCTTTGAGCTCCATACACTTGTGAAAATTCTTTCAAATGACCCCTGTCAAGAACCACCCCACATTGGGGCAAGTTGGAGGTAAGACAGCATCATAAGGTGAGGAAAATGGATTGAAATCTTCTTGCTCTCACTTGCATCAATCTTCTAGTCATGCTATTACATTAAATTCAAGTGGTAATTTAAGTGCCTTAGGATGACGAAGAGCATTTCTTTCTCTATCCTACATACTTATATCCTTTGCATAGCCCACTTGAGCCTACAATTTCATTTCTTTTAAACCCAGTTGGTGATCATCCCCCACACTGGGGCAAGGCAAGAGACAGATGAAGACCCTTGAAAGTTCGAGTGTCATTCAAAGTGCAATTGCTTGACGCATGAATTGTGCGCAAGAATTGAATTCAAAATAGAACTAAGGGGCATGAAAAAGCAGTGTGCCTAGTAAAAGCAAGGCCAATGCCCATAAAAAAAAAAGTGAAAAAAAAATGAATAAGACCTAGGGGCATGAAAAGCGATGTGCCCGGTAAAAGCAAGGCCAATGCCCATAGATGAAAAAGAGAGTCAAGAGAAGGTGACTCTCAATTGCAAGAATTGAATCCTGATAGAGCAATACTCAAAGAACTCAAAAGTTGAGTTTTTACAATCAATGGGGCATTTCATGAAGACAATCCCCCGATGATGAAAAAGAAAGCTGGTGACAATGCCAAGATGATCACCAACCCTCACCATTCACACACATTTTGAGCCTAATGATCTTTTCATTTCTCAACCCATGAACCCAGCCTATATTACATCCCTTACAAGCCTCTTCAGATTATGGCACTTGAATTAACATAGGGGTTCACATGTTTTAAGCATCGCTTGAAGGAGTGCGAGCAAGACTATTTCTTTCTCATTTTGCAGGGTTCTTGACTTGTAAACCCGGAGATGATTAAAGAGTTGTTCTTTCAATAGCCTTGACTCAAAGAGTCCCTTCGTTAAACCGTTGACCAAGCCCACATTATGGTCCCTATTAAAGACCTCTCAGATTGGTAAGATCGTACCACTTGCGAGAATACTTGGACCCTTGTCGATATGATGATGAGATTGAGTGATTCTCACAAAATAGCTATTCTAAACAAGAGTGAGTGAAAGTCCTTTCTAACTGAAAGTCTCTCATTTAGCATTTTTAAGAAATCCATTTCATGAGTGAAGATTGTCTTGAATGATAATTCTCTCCAGTGGAAATTTGGGTGATGCAATGGTCATTATGCATGAACCCCGATTGAATTAATGAAAATCTCACTGAATTTTTAAATGTGCATTCTAGAGTAGCTCAAATTGTCTCTCTTTGGTGAATGCATATCGGTTTTGCTCTAAATCATGTACGACGGGTAATTCAAGTCCCTTTCAGAATGCTTCATGATATTAAGAAATGAGAAACCTCCACCATGAGGTGAAAGACCTCTACAGGATATCTAAATTCCAAAAGACATTTTTCTCCAAGAATTAGAGATATCACCAGGTAAGTATATCTCTACCATACTCTAAAATACTTGTCATTGTGCAGGTATTCTCTCTTAAGTGTATCGACACTTGACTTGGTCAAGCTATCCAGTTATATCGACTTGGCGTGCTTTCGTAGCCCAGAGTCCCTTCTCATCGACTCGGTGTGCTTCAGTAGCCCGGTGTCCTTTATATTGACCTGGCGTGCTTTCGTAGCCCAGTGTCCATTTTCATTGACTCGGCGTGCTTCCGTAGCCCGATGTCCCTTTTAATAGACCTGGCGTGCTTTCGTAGCCCAGAGTCCCTTTTAGACACGGCGTGCTTTTGTAGCCCGGTGTCCTTTATATCGACCTGGCTTGCTTTCGTAGCCCAGAGTCCATTTTGTCGAACCGGCGTGCTTCCGTAGCCCGGATTTCTTGTATTGACTCCGGGCGTGCTTTCGTAGCCCGCAGTCCATTTTATCGAACCGGCGTGCTTCCGTAGCCCGGATTTCTTTTATCGACCTGGCGTGCTTTCGTAGCCCAGAGTCCTTTACACCGACACTCAATTGAGTTGTCCCCTAAAGATTTTTCCTCCAGATTCAATCTGATTAAGGCGACCCAAGAATGGTTTGGGTCCTGGTCGGATGATTTCTGTCGCAAGGCTGGGCGACCGAAGAATGGTTCGAGTCCTAGCCAAGCAAAACCTCAATCTAGGCGACCGTAGAATGGTACGGGTCCTAGACAACATTTATTGCTCTAACAGCGACCGTAAAATGGTACGGGTCCTGGAAAAGCAATTTCCTCATTCAGGCGACCGTAAAATGGTACGGGTCCTGAAAAAAAAAATAATAATAATAATTTTCTTCGTCGAGGCGACCGTAGAAGGGTACGGGTCCTTGACAACACATATTCCTTATTCAGGCGACCGTAGAATGGTACGGGTCCTAGAAAATGAATCCCCGTTTAGGCGACCGTAGAATGGTACGGGTCCTAGACAAAACATTTCTGCCGTACTGGGCGACTGTAAAATGGTCCGAGTCCTAGGAAAGCAGCATCTTCACAAAATCATGTTATTATTCTAGGCGACCGTAGAATGGTACGGGTTCTAGATAGGTAACACCGCTACCTCGAATTACTCTATCCTCCTCGAAGGTAAGTTATTCCAGGTATGTGTATATATCATTTGCATTAGCATTTTCATGCATAATATAAATTGCATTAAAAAAAAATCGAATTCATTTTCCTAAAAAAAAAAAAATCATTCATTGCATGTGCATAGTCAAAATTTAGGTCTCAATTTGTCTTTGAGGGCAATCTCTTCGAGCTCACCTTCAAAGAGGGCAGCTGTTGACACCTAAATTTTGGCAATCCAATCATTTATTTATTGCATAGAAAATTAGGGGTTAATTTTATCCCTGAAAAAAATATTAATTGCATAACATATAATTTTAGGTGCATTCATTTTATTGCATTCACATTGGGTCGGCGATGGTGGATGGACTCGAACGAACGGTTTTAAGCTTGATAGATAAGAAGGCATTTCTTTCAAACAAGAAATGGATATCTTCGTCAAATATCTGGAGGAAAATTCACGATCGGAACAAGACCAAAAGAAATATCGTGTCAATATTCATTCAAGTGCATAAAAGGAAAATTTGACCAATGAAAAGAAAGGATGATATGGTAGTCAACGTTTTATATATTCATGCAGCAAGAAGCGTACACGCCGTGATATATTCTTTGTTCGAAAACATGAAAGTTGCAGATTTTGAGCACCCCCCAGAGGGGAAAGAAAAACAAAAGCAAAGATTTTATAATATTTTATCACATTTTCTTTCCTTGGTGGGGGGCTTCGTGCATGCATATAAAAGGGGGCCAGACATATCGATGCACAGGGCAGGGGATGTAGGGAGAGGTTTCTCTCGAGCTCTGGGTCGAAAAAGAACACACAAAGAAGGAAAAGAAAAAAAAGAGTTCTTTCGTGCCTTTGAAAAGTCAACACAAAAGGGTTTTGAAAGTGTGCACAGAAGAGAAGAGATAGGGAGAAGAACGTGCGTACGGACGCGAGAAGGCAAACAAAAAAAAAGGGAAAAAGCAAAGTAGCGTCTTCTTCCTCTGTCCACGCCGATCCCGCGTCCGCGCCAGTCACCACCGGAAGCACCTTGCAGCAGCCTCCGCGCGCAATTCGTGATCCCTCGGCATGAAGCCTAGCAGTCCCTTCGGCGTGCTGCAGTGTTCTTCATCCTAGACTCAACAAAATTCCCTCCGCTACAGCACTGAATCAACACCGCATCATCGCTACAGCAACTTCTCCGTGCAAGCCCAGTCTCCTTCGTTGCCGTGGCTGGTGTTGTTGTGGCTCAATAATCCTCAACTGGCCGTGAATCAGCCTTTGGTCAAGTTTTATTTTTTTCTTTTGCAGGTCTTCTCAGAGCACCCAACAGAGACGTTCACACAACAAACCCGAAGGGAGAGGACGCATGCATCCACTTCTCATAAAATCCACAGAAGAAAAATTCTGGGCCTAAACATTCCTAGTAAAAGAGGGTTTCTAAAGCGGTCCCGAAGCTTCCTTGTTGATCATCAAGACGTGAGCAGCCACGTCTCAGTCCTATTGACAAAGTCAAACCACCGAGCATCACCCACGCCGCCTCCCGTTGCGGCACCAAAGCTGCTGTCCGGGCGTGCCACAAGCTCGACGCTCTAAGTCCCAACAATTCCAAGCGAGGCTTCTGTCCAGCAAGCGACCCTCAGCGAAGTCCAATATTACTCGACGAGGCCAAGACTTCGTACCACCAACTGCTGTCCCGAGCCGCGAGTCCCTACGTGATCTCTCTAATCATTCATGGACCGCCATCGTTGATACCGCGGAGAAGCTGATCGCCAAGTCATCCGTTGAGCGGATTCCATTCGATTCAAATTTGGCAATATTATTTGTGGAATTAGGTAATTATCTTATCTAAATTTGATTTGGACATTTTATTGCCTAATTCATGCTTTTTAATATCTTATGTGCATATTTGAATTATCGGTGTATTCTTAATTATGATTTATTGCCCAATTCGCAACCGCACACGGACTTTTTATTCCATCTATAAGGCTTTAGATGGAATAATTAATCACGCGGGAGTAAAATTGATACCTTGATCTTTAAGGCTTAAGATCAATTTATCGATTTTATTAGCGAAATTATCAAGTTGGATTAGATATCGTTTTCAAATTCGAGCGATGGATAGTATCTTTGGTGATTGCAAATGATTTGGTGTTTATTTTTTAATTGCTTTATTTATCCCGAAAACACAAAAAAATTGCATATTTCATTTTAAGTTTAGATTGATTTAGGTAGATTGCATCTTAGGTTAGATATTGCTAAATTAAGATAATATCTTGGTTTAAATTAGGGTTTAGCCTGGCCTAATCCTTAATATAGGGTGGATAGAATCTTAATCTAGCTAGATAATTTTCACGTTTGACCTAATTTCGAATTTCATGAAAAATACAAAAAAATGCCATAGGTTGAATTAGTTTTATTTTCTATGATAGATTGCATTCTTTTAGGAAAAGAAAGAAAAGAAAGAAAAGAAAAATGCCACATGCACATCACTAGGATTAGATTAATTGAAATGTATGTCATGTGGTAGTTGTTGCTAGGTCCGTTTAATTAGAAATTACATGTCATTAGAGTTAGGTTATTTAGTTAATATTGCATCGCATATTGCATAATTTTCATTAAATAAGTGAAAACAAAAAAAGAGAAATTGCGTGTTAATTAGAAACCATATCCAGGGTTATTGATGTGGATTTTGAATTAACATTGCAGATGTTTTCGTTGCTACGAGGTAAGTCTTGCATTTTCTATTTATTTTCTTGGGTGTTAAATTGATGGATTGCGCACTCGCATGATCGCCTCGCATGTTAGAGAATTAGATTTAAAATCAATCCAAGCTGCCTGCAAAACATTTTCTGTGAAATAAAAGAGAAAGGTACCGAAAAGGGCGTTAGAAAAATCTAGCGTAATCAAGTCCCCGAATTCATAATCTCTGGTTCGTAGGAGTAAAGTAAATCTCCCGTTACTTTACTTGGGTTTCTAATCAACCCACCAAAAATAGATTAGTGGCGACTCCTAATTGAAAAATCATTTGCATATTATAAACTTGAACCTAAAGTCGCGAATTGGTATGGGCTTGGGAGAGCTCGAGTTAAGTCTAGGCTTAACAATCCATTAGCCAAACCCTAGGTGGTTCACCCCCAAAAAATTGGTCGTGACACAATTCAAAGATCGACAATCCACCAAGATAAGAACTCGTCTAGCTTCCAACGAGTGTATCTCATGACTCACCATAAAGGATCATTACTTGGACTAATCACTCATCAAATCCACAACTTGAACTTTCACCATTTCACCTTGGAAATGGTATAACCACAATTGATCATATCCACTAATTCCACCGAACCTTTTCAATCTGAGATCATCACCAAAAATTAAAAGTTAACCACCATCGATTAAACCTATTATTCCGACATATAAACCACAAATAATTTCATGTCTCATATGACCAGTCAAACTCATGACTTCCGAGATCAATCTATACATACTAAATGCCTCAATATAATGCATCAAGACTTCCAATGAGATCCTCAAATAGGAAGTCACTACTTAGCTCAAATGATCATAACTTAATCCTCAAATTCATAACTCGCTCTCCATAATTCACTTCTTAAACTTTGTTTGCAGCACTACGCTTAGATGCTATGTATGTTCTTCGAGTCCTTTAGAATATATCAGGATATCATCAATGAAGACAATCACAAATCGATCCAAATAAGGCTTAAATATTCTATTCATTAGATCCATGAATGCGGCTAGAGCATTCGTTAGTCCAAAAGGCATAACTAGGAACTCATAGTGTCCATAGCAAGTCCTAAATGCAATCTTAGGAATGTCTTCTTTCTTGATCCTTAATTGATGGTATCCTGACCTCAAGTCAACCATAGAAAAGACTAAACTTCCTTGCAGTTGGTCAAATAGGTCATCAATTCTAGGCAAGGGATACTTATTCTTAATGGTCACTTGATTTAGTTGTCTATAGTCAATACATAAATGCATTGACCCTTCCTTCTTTTTCACAAATAAAACTAGTGCACTCCAAAGAGAAGCACTTGGCCTAATAAATCCTTTATCGAGTAACTCTTGTAGTTACACTTTCAACAATTTCAATTCTATCAAGGCCATCCTATATGAAGCTTTCAACATTGGTCCTGTTCCAAGCATTAGTTCGATCTCGAACTCAATTTCTCGTTCCGGTGGTAACCTAGGCAGTTCCTCAGGGAATACATCCTGAAATTTCTTGACCACTCGAATTTCATCTAATTTAGACTCTTCCTTAGTATAGTCCTTTACCACTTCCAGGTATCCTTGACATCCTTCGTCATGTAGTGCACGGGCTTCTATCATTGAAATAAGAGCTATAGAGGGGTTGGTCCGACCTCTGAAAAATTCACAACTAGATCGGTTAGGCAAAATAAACTGGATTGCTTTCCTATAACAATCCATCTTAGCCTGATACTTATGGAGCTAGTCCATTCCGATGATAACATCAAAGTCATACATAGCCATTACAACTAAGTCTATTTCCATATCCCTTCCCCCTACAATTATCTTACATTTTTCACATACCAATGTAGACAATACCACATTCTTTAACGGTGTGGAAACACAAAGAGGCGTCTCAAGAGAGGTAGTTTCTATCTTACTCAACTGTCTATATCTTTCAGACATAAAAAAAATGGGTAGCACTCGTATCAAACAATGCATATGCTTTCTTGCCATTTATAGAAATCGTACCTGAGATGACATTTTTGGAAGCTTCCACTTCCTCTTGCGTGATTGCATACACCCTTCCTTGTGCCGGTGGCCTCTGTGGATTCCTTGGTAGATTTGGTCCAGTAGTACGTTGTTGTACCTGTCGCATTGAGTTGAGATTCAGTTGCAACCTCTCATGTGGACAATTTCTCTTAAAGTGCCCCATCTGTCCACAACCAAAACATTTTGGTGGACTATTACAAAATCCTGGCCCATGCTGTCCACCACACTTCTAGCAAATATTAACCTGGTAGGGTACTACTCTTGGCTTTTTCCAAAATTCCCGAAATCACTCCTCTTCTTAGATTCCGAGGGTTGACCTTGTCCAGATATGGTTTCTTACCGATTCGAACATCATTAAAGGTCATCTGCCTCTTAGATTCTGATTGCTCTCTCACTAATTCTTGCTCCACCAACTGTGCCCTCTCATAAGTCTCATTATAATCCCTTATATACAGAGGCACTAGTTGTTTTCTAATATCAGTCCTTAATCCCTTCAGGAATCTCTTAACATTTTCCTCCCAATCCTCTATCAATCTAGGGGCATACCTAGATGGCTGAGAAATTTTCGCTTTAGGAACAATCAGTGACTCAGTGTCACTAATTAGCTAAGAAAGAAAAGTAACGGTCACACATTACTGAGACCACATAAGTAACACAAAATGTTACTAGCACACAAAGGTAACTCGCAATAACTACCAGAGATTTATAAGTGAAAATCAATCACCCGTTATTCAAAATTAGTCAACTACTCTTGGTTAGTATCCTATGGTATTCATCATTCTATCCTCAGATCCATTTGAGGCACCTTATCACTCCAAATAGAGCATAGCTCTGATACCATTAAATTGTGCAACACTTGACGGCCCCCGGTCCGTTAGGGTCACCACAGATCATGTCCTTTCTCTTTACTTTAAAGTCTATTACTTTGATACCATAAAATTATAATAAGTCCATGACTGCTGGGAGTTTATATCATTTAGATCGGTCCCAGCTCAGTTCATATAGCGGAAGCAAAATCCAACGTCTCCCTATTCCAAATTCAGAAATGATGCACACCAACTAAAACTTCTATAAATTAAAGCCGAACACCTTTATTTACATAAACCTGATGGACATCTTAGTCGGTACATAAAAAACGCCATGGTTTTCCATACCTAGCTACATATCAAAAGATAAATGACATCTTTTCCAACAGTCGTATACTTAAAGTCCATCGATCAGTGTTGGCATCCAAAAGTTCCTTCCTTTGTTGTCCTCCTCCTCGTGGTCATATCCAACCACTCGGTCCATTTGCTGGTGGCGGTGACAGTAGAGGCATCTTATCTAGTCTGAACTGCTAGTCCCCAAATGGGATGAGTACAACCACTCAGTAGTAAAAGATTCATTAAGCTATATCACGCAATACCATCAATATCTAGATTCATGCAAAATAGACAAAAACAAGTAATCCAGGAATACATATGCATCAAAATCAAGAAATTCTTTAATGCAATGGCAAATGCCATTTCAAAGAATTAAGATGCATCATTTCCAATTACACAAGTCCCGATCATAGGGCCAAACTGTAATGACACATTCCATTCCATGCCATACAACTTAGTCCTATAACTAGACCACACACACATAGTAGAATCATCCATTTTATCATTCAAAAGGTTTCCTCCCCCAGAGGACCAATGTTTATGTCCATTTGGGCATTTGCATCCACCCTAGCATCGCGAAAGCCTCCGGCATTTAGCCACTAGGGCCACCGGGCATCTAGAGCATATCACTCCTCCAGGTGTCTCGTACCCCACCTAGCATCATGAAGAAACTTCCGAGGCTCACCCTGAGAATGGTTACCCCGGCCCTTCAGATTTATGTACCGACTAGCATACAACCGGGCATCTCGAAGCTCCCGAGGAAAACCTCCGGCATTAAGCCACTAAGGCCACCAGGCATCCACAAGGCATCGACTCATTCGTTCCTTTGGGCATCCCGACTCCCAGGGCATTGTTGACCCGTGGGTCCAATGGCAACAATTAACATCTTAATTTCCAACAAAATACTTTCAAATGCAATGACAAGATGTCCCCAGAATCCTTCATCAAATCTCAATATTGCATAATATGCCAATGCCAGTATCATCATGTCACATACCAATTCAAGATATATTCACCTTTGGAACAATTTGTGCAAATTCGAAACAAAACAGCTTGATCATTAAAATGCACAGTTTTGGTAAAAATTTCAGAATAATTCCCAAATGAACTGAGAAAATTATGAAGTTTGACATGTTATCAATAAGACCTAAAGGAAAACATTTTATGAAGAACACCAGGTCAAATTGCTTATGTATCAAGAGCAATAATTGTTGTATTCCTTGCTAACATTCTGTAATAACTTCCAGCTTTAGCATTTTCATAGAAAAATCATTTCGTCGATTGTACCATGTTCATTTATTCTAAATTTTTGATATGTTGTTCCGGAAGATGTACCCTACAACTTTCATTAAGGATTCAAAGTCAAATTTTGGTTAGCTAATTACAGAAAAATCATGAAATCACCGAAGGTCATGTTGTCTTCTGCAAAAACAGTCTACTGTCCTGAAGAGAACTACTCCTACTCTTTGAATCTCAGCATCCAACATCCACAGCCAAGTGTTTACAAGTGTATTACACCACATTACAGCCTATTCACTTCCAAAAATCCACCATAGCTAGATGCTTGAGTTCTTATTTCAATTCAAAAACCGAAATCCATAGAGCATACTCTGTTTTTGCTCAGTTTCTTAGTCCAGCTTCATCTCATTCATCTAAAATCAACATGCAGCTCCAAATTCTGCATTTTCTCACATCTACCAGCACTTCACTAGATAATTACAGCATGCAAAACATAGATCAATGAACTTCTACTTGCCTCAAGTCTTCCTACTTGGCTGCTAGCCAAAAACAGGGGTTCAGTGATCTCGGCTTGGCTCAATTGGCGACAGGGATCAGCGGCGTCAAGGGCGGCAGGTCGAACATGGCACAGGCAAAGGGTGGCCTTCCTTCTTTGGCCTGAAACGCTCGGACCGCTCACTGTCCACCGTGTCTCTCGAACTCTCGCTCGAACTCTCTCTCTGTCTCTCTCTCACTTGCTCGCCCGCTCACTCCCTCAGCCTCACTCTCCCTTGCTCAAACCGAAAGCTTTTGCTTTCCTTGATTGATTAATTTGCTAATTTCTGCATGCAGGTGACAAATGGCTTCAAGGAAAGGACAAGTGGAAGAAGGGTGAGGCAACCATGGACAAGTGGTGAGTGGCCTTCCCCCCGTCCGGTTCTCTCCTTCCCCCCTGTTCGGTCGATAGCCTTGGAGGCTTCTTGGGCCTGCTTGGGCTCGAAAATTTGAGGCCAAAAGTCCAAACTCAAAGGCTCATGGTCTTTCAAACCTAAGCCCATAATTATGAAGCACTTTGTTTTCTAAATGAATAAATTTATATTCCCATAATCCAATTGCTTCATGAACAAATGCATAACTGAAATCCTTGTGTGCAGTCCAACTCCTCAAAATTTTATTCTTAAATTTCAGCATGCATGTTCCTCACGCATGACCGAATTCCACCCCTTTTGGTTCTATAAAAAAATAAAAATATTATTTAATCATAGTCTAAAGATTTTCTCTTGTTGCATGGTTGATCGGTCCATTGCTAAACATACCATAGCAATCCAACAAATCAACAAGTACAGATGACTGCCCGTAATTGATACCAATGCCATAGTTTGATGATACTTCTATCAATTGGTCTTGACCGTCACCTATCCAAGGATTCGTTGAAATTCTTGGATGCCACAATTTTTCTAAAGTGAAATAGTTTGGATGAAAGCCTAATCATTTACCGTCTGGAACCTGCCCAGTGTAGTAAAAACAGAAACCAGATTGCCTTCTCGATTTTTTATAAAATTTTCCCTTTTGAATTTGACCACGCCTCCTTCAAAAATGTTTTAAAGCACATCCATTTCTACAATGTATAGAAATTTCAAAGAGTTTCGTGAATATTTGGATTTTGAAATGAGTCTCTCCATTCGACCATTGAATTTGCTCATTGGACGAATTTTTTGGGCTGTGTTCAATGACTTACTGTTATTTCCACAGCACGACTTGGTCTTGGCTTTCTCCATGAAAAATGTCATTCAGGGTCTTATCTACAACATATTAAAATTTCATAATTTTTCAAGCCTGTTTGATAGGGTAATGACACTCATTTCGAAAATTGCTTGAAACTCTTTTCACCCCTAGATAAGAGAGACACGCCCAACTTGGAGGGCAAGGCAGCTGCATGCCCAACTTGAGGAGCAAGACAATCTAAAGTCTTCTTGATTTAGGATAAGGATGCATTAACTATTGTTATACTTTAGTTCTTCAATGCCAAGATGAGGTGTCCCTTAAAGGAATAAACCATAATGCCTCCTAACCTAAAAACTTGGAGAGCAAGTTTGTAGTATAAACATATCTAAACTAATGATTACTCAAAATCTAAACATTAAATGAGAAAGGCTTAGTCATTTGCTTAGGCGTCCCCATAATAATTATATGTAATTATTCCATGATGACTCAGCCCCTTAGACGGACCAATGGAAAGATTAGCAAGTGTCACTCCTAGGAACTAGACTTGCCACCTCCTCAACCTAGATTGTCCACCTATATGAAGATGATTGGCCCATTTGGAAAGATCATCATGAGGGGTTTGCCTATAAATAGAGACATTCGCTCCCTCATTTCCACACCACTTCCTCTTATTTCGTCACTCTCTTGACCTCATACTCACCGCCGCCCTCTCCCTCTTTCTCATGGCCGCGCCCCTCTTGCTCATTTGCTCACCTACACGTTGCTCGATCACCTAGGCCATTCCTTAAAGTGTTGTAAGTAGAACATACAAATATTTGATTAGGGCGTTGTGTTCCACTAATCCAGGCATGTGGTGAGTCATTGACTGAAGTTAATTGACTTGTTATAGCTTGAACTTGTTTGATAATGTGCTGACCGTTCGTATGTTTTCGATTTATTTTATGACGATGCTTATGCCCTTGAGCCAAAGTATTTTCCAAACTACAAAAAGGTACCTTGTTGGTCTTGGACGTGTGTTGAAACGTGACGGACTATGTGACATCCTCAATCCGACCCCAATTTTCAGAATGGGATTTCAATGGGGATAGATAGGCCACAAAAATGCCAAGAAGGTCACTTTGGGGGTACAACTCAATTTTTCATCAATGGGACGTAAAAATTAAGAAAGGTGGAAATGGGCCATGGACGAGGACCCACGTGGGCCCAGGCCTACAAGTGAGACCAATGGGCCCTTGGACCGACAAAGGACAATCAAAAGGGCCCAAGCCTAAGGTGTGCAGCCTAATGGGCCTCAAGCCCAAGATGGGAGGCCCGAAGGAGCCCATGGGCCACCCAAGCCCTATTTGGTCTTTTCAAGTCCTTCATTCCCATGTGCATGAATAGTACCCATGGCTTGTGAAATTACCATTTTGCCCTTTTGCCTAATAAAACAAGAAGTGGGCGCCCAATGAGGAGAGGGGAGAGAAGATGATGGCATGCCTAGCCTACCCTACCTAGTTAAGCCTACCTATCCTATTTTCTAGCTTAGGCATGATAAGTTCATTAATGTGCATTAAATGGCATTAATGCAACTTAGGGAGGAAGTAAAGCAAGAAGTAATCTTGGCCCTGCATTCTTGTTTTGGGGAGTAAGGATGCATATTGGCCATCTAATGGCCTTGACTTGTGCAACAACCTTTGTCCCTCTCCCCTAGCTGATTCAATCACCCATTTGCTCTATTATTCTCTCATTTCTCTCACTTTCTCTCTATCTACAACCCTTTGTACGAATTTTCACACACTCTCTTTCTCTCAATTTCCTTGCACCAGTCGAACCCTCTCATCCTCCCCATCCCTCATCTCACACCCATATCCCTCTCTTTTTCCTCTTGGTTGGAGCCATCGTGAACCACTGGAAACCGCACGCCCTCATTGTCACCATGGCTGAATCATTGTCCTAACCACCTCATGCCACTGTCCCTTGGTTGTTTTGGCTTTGTTGTGGGCTTCCAAGCATCGACCAACCACTGCCAAGCCTTGGCAAGCCTCATCGTGAGCCATGCCGCCAGCCCTTACCTTGTCATGATCTCTTTAGAAGGTGACCAGCCACACCGAGCACCACAGCAGCCATCCAACCCTTGTCGCACCTTCGTGATGACTTGTCAAGCTTGGAATCGAGAGTGAGTGGCTTTCTAGCTCTTGAATAGGGCTGTTATTGCATTTTGAAGTTAGCATAGGGCTAGATTAAGGCTAAATGATGTTTTGTTGATGTGATAAGTGGGTCTTGTATGATAGGATATCATAGCTTATCATGTTTATCTCAATAGCTTATCATGTTTATCTCGATAGCTTATCATGTTTTCTTCAATAGCTTATCACATTTTCATTGATAGCTTGTCATGTTTTCATCGATAGCTTATCAGGTTTTCTTCGATAGCTTATCACATTTTCATCGATAGCTTATCATGTTTTTGTCGATAGCTTATCATGTTCTAGCCAATAGCTTATCATATTTTAAGCCGATAGGTTATTGTGGTTTATTGATAAGTAGTTATGTGATAAGCTATTGACGTGTGATAGGTGATGTGTTATGTTAACAAGAGATGAATTAATGGATAGTTCATGATGACATGTGACAAGTGAAATTAATGAATTATGTTGAATTGCAATGACTTATCTTACCTTGATGAAAATTCTATATGCCAGGAGTCCTAATTGGATTGATGTATTGTTGGTTGCTAAAGCTGAATATAGTGCATGCTTATGTACCTGTTAGAATGGGAAAATAATAAGAGTTATGGTATTCGTTGATTCTAGCCAATTAATAAGCATGTAAGGAATGTCGAAAGATGGCGGGTTGAAATGTTCAAGTGATGTATTTGAGTGATGTTATATGAGATACAAGCATGACATGATGGCATATGACTTATTAGAGCATACGTATGAATATGTGAAAAGATAGTATGATGAAGTGTTTAAAGCGTTGTTATGAGATAATATGCCATGAGATAGAAGTTTGATTAATTTGACAAATGCATGATTGGGATGAGATCACATGGCATGCGGCATGATATGGTTATGTAATTAGTGCCATTGCATATTGTATGAGCATTACACACTCTTCCATAGATTAATGAGAATGATATGAAATGAGTTTGAGTGATGTATGTTCATGTGATCACTTAAATACCCTAATCGTATGATTATGCGGGGTAATGAACCCGTCCTAATGCTTATGATTATGCGGGACAATGCCCAATTAAGTTCGGATGCCCCCAAAACAATGGAATGCCGTTCATGGATGTGTTTTGGAACGAAGCTCCTTGTTGGAATGCTATCTTGAGGCGTATGCATACACGGGATGATGCCGTGCCCGATGGGGCGAGACTATGCCCGCTTATGCCGGATGACTACGAACCTTCGAGTTGGCCTTGGGTCCTGAGTGGCTGTAATAATTTGGACATGGTTGTGTGAAAAGTGCATGAGAGCTTGAAGTAATTGGATATGGTTGTGTGAAATGTGCATGGAAGCTTGAAGCAATCTGAACACGGTTGTGTGAAAAGTGCATGAGTGCATTAATGCATATTTTGAAAAGCAATAAACGATGCTATAGTCTACACATGTATGACGTGAGATTAATATATGAGCAAGTTTGGATTATTGCATGGCATAGGTGCATGACTATGATATATCGCACGTTTTTGTGTTTTGGCTCTAGAGTGTAGGAGGTTTTTAAAGAATTGTTTATATGCTCATATTGATAGTTTTGAGGAAGTGGAATAACCATTCATGTTATAGTTAAGGTAAAATAGAGGTTGCTTTGCTATTGATCTACCGTTGATAGATAACTTGCATGTTTAGGGCATTTCCGAGGTTGATGACTTCCCTGCGCGAGGTCTAAGGAGTTCACTCATTGAGTTTATCTCGTTCCTCGTTGTTTAACCTTTTTCAGGCCCTAATTGTGACTAGCCAAGCCCGAGCTATGGTATTTTGAGTTGGACGCGTAGTAGGCGCGTGGGGGATACCACCCTTTTCAAGTTGCTTCGTAACCTAGAGGAGCTAGGCTAACCCTGAAACCTTTTGGAAGTGCGAATAACCGCACATTTTGATTGAACATAAAATGTGGTAATGAGAGATGTTTAAGTTTGGATATAAATAGTTGCTATGTTGAAATGATGTTATGGATGCATATATGTATGTATATATGTGTATATATATATATATATATATAAGTGTGATTAAAACTATCCCTATTTATTGATTGGTTGAATTGTTTATGCTTCTACTTTTGTATTTAATCGAATAAAGCGATCGAGTTGGCGATGCCTCCTAGGATGTTGCAATTCCATGACTGAAAAGATCGAGGGATGTTGCATGCTCGAGGGTTAGGGTGTGACATCCTGAATTTCAGCTTCTGATTTCAATTGGATAAGTTGGGCTTTTCATCAACGCAACTATAGTGCTTTTCTCTGAGATGGCCGCTCACGAGATAACTAGCCTATCAAGTGAAACCGTTAAGGGATTTTAACACAAGAGATTTGAGAATTCGACTAGAAATTGACTACTCGACCGTGCTGGTCTACAATGGTCATTACGGCATAGTTAAAAACCTATTAGAGATCGGACATAGGTCGGTTTGATGCAAATGTGTGGCTAAACGTGGGTGATTCCACTAATTTGCAAAATTCTCATCGATTGACACTAGATCCCTTTTTTTTGTCATTTTGGTTCCCTGTGTCCATATTCGAAACCTTGAGGTTTGCACGACAGCAAAGAATCGCCAATGTGTCGAAGAGGTACCTGTGGCTCGAAGAAAATCAACCATGGGTCAATTGCATCAAAAGTTCCTAAAAGCTACCCGGTAAGTTAGGTCATGCTAAAATTGCATTAGATTGAAATTAATCACGAATTTGAACCCGATTTCAGAAATTGAAAGTTCTCCCATATCACGGGTCATCTTAGGAACATCGACTCATCTTTTGAGGAACTTTCAGCAAGTTCGGGATTTTTATGGAAAATTGATTCGGACGATTCAGAAAATGAATGAAAATTCGGATTGGTCAATTTGAAGGGATCTTGGCCTCTCGTGGGAACCACTTGGTGAAAGGAAGTTATGTGGGCTTTTTCTTCAATAAAATTGGACCTCAATTAGAGAGATTTGTTCAAAAATTGGATTTCGAGAAAAATGAAATAGAATTCGGAATTGAGAGAAATGGCCATTTTTGCTACCCAAGACTCATCATTTGCGGAAATTATGATGCAAGAAAGCAAGCGAAGATCAAGTATTTTGGCATGAGGATTTTTTAGGACTAATTGGATTGAATGGAAGTCATGGGACCAAGAATGGATAATTATAGGATGTTTTATTTAATTTCCCCCCTTCTTTAGTCTTCCTCTCTCTCTCTCTCTCTCTCTCTTGCACGCCTCACTCTCTCCCTTGCACATTTTCACTAGTCGACAACCCCACCCTGTAGCTTGGTCTTCCTCCCTTTTTTTTTCCTTTGACCGGTGGTCCCCTCCACCTTATCCGGCTCTCTCTCTCTCTCTCTCTCTCTCTCTCTCTCTCTCTCTCTCCCTCTTCTCTTTTTTCCTTTGTTGCACGTTCTCCCCTGGCTGACATCTTTCCCTCTCCCTTATCCCTTCCCTCTTTCTTTTCTCTTCACGTGAAGATACCCCCAACCCCTTTTTTTCCTGCATTTCCTTTCTTCCTCGAGTGTGCATCTCATTTGACCAGGCTACCTTTGCTTTCTTTTAAATTTTCTTCATTGAAGCAAAACCCCACAGCAGCTGCCTATCTTCCCCACTCACGGTGTAGCTCGCTAGTCAACCCGAGCATCCAGCAACTCCTAGCGTTGACCCATCCGCAAGAGACCCTCAATCGAAGCAGCGTTGTCTCCACGTCTCCGAGCCCCATCTTTGTCCACCGAATAGCCCCATCGTCTAGCATCACCGAGACCAATCACGGCTCCTTCACCGATTAGCCAAGCCGAACCCAACCACAAGCCGCTGAGGCCAGCTCAGCCCAACCAAATCGAGCCAGGGCTAGAGCCACGACCAGCAACATAGGAGTAGAATTCCAGTCAAGCCGTAGGCTTGCAGGGCCGATTTCGGCCTGTTCTGGGTCCCCGTTGGTGCTGCCGCTTTGGAGTTTGTCGATCTTCGTCACGTCCCTGTTGTTTTGGTCCAAGTGAATTGCAAATCAAGTGAGTTTAACTCACTAATCCCTGTTTAGTAAGTTAATGACGCTTAAGGGTTGATTAGTTTAGATTAAGTATGGATTAGGTGGATAGTTAGATTAGATCAGCAATTTAATTAATCACGATTGCATGTTAGGTGGTTAGAGTAGTGTAATTAGAGCCTAAACAAGCTCTAGTGTTTATCTAGAGTGATTTGGAAATTTTTCGGGCTTGTCTCGACTTTTAATTAGGCTTTATGGGCCTAAGTTGCTATTTTTGGTATTTAATAATTAATTTTCGTATATATTTAAGTAATTATTTATTTTATGGGAATTAGATCGTAATAACCGGCGATCGAAATTTTATGCCGATTGCAATGGTGTGATCTGTCCATTTAATTGAGTTCTAATTTGTGTTGGTTGTGTGTAATTTGTGATTTTGGGAATTTATTCATAAATTTATTTGATTTCAGTAATTAATTGGAAAATCATCGGGCATCGGTTTATAGCGTCAAAAATGGATTTGTGAACTGTTAAAATTGGTGTGATTTTCAAGTAGCAGAAAATTGTATTTTGGCTAAAGCCAACCGTGTACCCACACATGGTTATTTTTATCGGATATGGTAAAAAATGGTGATTTGATTTGATGATCAGAATCAATATTTGAGGCAGCTTTTGGAGAGCATATTTAGTATACTAATCAATATTTGCGACAGCTTCTGGTGAGTATATTTTAAGAGAAAGACTGACTTTCAGGTTTCTGATGGCGGAACATTGAAGTATCGTGGATGATTATGTATACTTGACAATGCAGAGCTTAAGGAAAAGATCCCATCGGAAGCTCATCGTAATAATTACTGTGACATCCTGAATTTCCAGTACTGTTTTCAATTGAATAAATCGGACTTTTCATCGACGCGTCTATAGTGCTATTCTCATAGCCAATCACATGTGAGATAATTAGACTATCCGGGGAAGTCATTAAGAGATTCTAATGCAATGGACATGAGAATTCAACCATAAGTCAACTGTTCGACCGTGCTAGTCTGCGAGAGTCATTACGGCATTGTCAAAATCGATCAGAGATCAGGGATAGGCCAATTCAACTGAAATGTGTGATCAAAGTATGGGTTGATTACAAAATTCCCGTCGATCGGCACTAGATTGATTTTCTATCGTTTTGGGTACCTTGTGCCCGTAATTGAAACCTTGACATTTTCACAACTACTGAGAGTCGCCAATGTGTCGAGTGGGTCATTGTGGCTCAAAAAAATCAACAAGTCATTTACAATAATAATATTTTACAATTACCCGGTAGCCTAGGTCATGCTAAAAATGCACCTGAGTGAAATTAACCGTGAATTTAAGTCGATTTCAGAAATTGAAGATTCTGTCATATCATAATAAATTCTAGGAGCGTTGATTCAGTCTCAAAAGATTTTTCTGAAACCTGAGACTTTTTGGGAAAAAGTCTATATATGACCATTTTTGTTCAGAGAAAGCCAATAATCATTTTTATCACAAAATTGGGAAGCAAATGGATTGTATACGTGAGGAAAAATGCCAAATGGATCGATGAGATGTCGATTAATTTTATTGAGCCCGGTTGGTGTTGAATCAAGGTCCAATTGAGGAAAAACCGAATGAGAACTCGTGTGCCCCCCACCACCTGCGACTTTTGGACCACTTCAGACTTCTAGAAGCGAGCCTTGGTGGCTCATGGACAGCTAAGGAAGCCACACTTGGCTGGAAATGGTCAAGGAGACCATGGGATGGAAAGTTAAGGCAAGTGGAGCCCTTGTCCCCTAGATCTTTTCTCTCCAACCTCTCTCCATCTCCCACCTTTCAGCTTGTTCGAACCCCACCAGTAGCCAAGGAAGTCGCTGGAGTAGCCACAGCACCGCTGGATCATTTTCCTCCTCTATTTTCACTTTTGCCCGTTTCTCCTCCAATTGACCTTTTGCCAAAGATCCAAGTAAAAAGTTGACTTCCCGGATGAATCAATGAATGAGCCACCCATCGCCGTGACGAGGACATCCAACCCATCCCAACAAGCCCAACCTCGCCTTGAACGAAGTCGCTAACCATCCTATACGGCCATCGCAAGCCGCTGGTCGCTGGTCCATCGTTCCCCTGCCCGCCTGCACTATTTTGCATTTTTCGCGAGTTTCTCTCAATTCTGACCATTCCTTTGCCTGTTTTAACCATTGACACATCCCCTCTTGACTCCGAGAGCCATCGGTTGCCGACCACCCACTCACTGGAGCTTCTATCAACCCGTTTCTTTTGTTGTAATGAATTGTTGTTGTAATGCGATACAGTTTAATCCATCGACGAAGGAAAATTTTGAATTTATCAAAAGTTAAGGAGGACTCTCAATTTCCCTAATCTTGTTGCTAGAGGCAACCCGTTTGTTAGACAGGGGTTATCAAGGTTACTTGGCGATTGTCATGGATACGACAATTGAGGAATTGAAGTTGTGCAAGAATATCCAGATGTATTCCTCAAGGAATTGCTAGGATTGCTGCCAGAGAGAGAAATTGAGTTTGTGATTGAGTTAGCACCTGGGACGAAGCCAATCTCTAAAGCTTCTGGTGTATTCGAGGAGTGATGAAGAGCACAAGAGTCATTTAAGACTAGTTTTGCAGACACTGAGAGTCCACCATTTGTACGCCAAGTTCAGTAAGTGTGAATTTTTGTTGAGTCATGTTGCTTTCTTAGGTCACGTGATTTTAGGCAAAGGAATCTCCGTCGACCCAAGTAAGATTGAAGTAGTGATCAACTAGCCAAGACCGACTATAGTGATAGAGATCAGAAGTTTTCTGGGCTTAGACAGATTACTACAGAAGATTCGTGGAAGGATTTTCCGAATTAGTGTCACCGTTAACTCAACTCCTGAGGAAAGAAGAAAAGTTCGTGGAGATAGACAAGTGCGAGTATAGTTTCCAAGAGTTAAAGCAAAAGCTAACTACCGCACCTGTGTTGACGATTCCATCTGATCCTGGAGGGTACGAGATCTATGGTGATGTGTCGTTCAGAGGACTGGGTTGCATGCTGATGCAACATGGTAGGAGTATTGCATACACGTCCCGCTAGTTGAGACCTCATGAGTTGAACTATTGGACACGTGACTTGGAATTCGCAGCATAAATTTTTCTTATTGGAGACTTGGAGGTGTTAGTCATGTGGAGAAAGATTCTAGACCTTCATTGATCAACAAAGTCTCCAGTATTTATTCTTTTAGAAGAAATTAAATGTGAGATAGCACTGTGAATCAGAACTTTTGAAGGACTAGGGTGTAATATTTTGTATCACCCTATGAAGGCGAATTAAGTCAATGATGTGCTGAGTTAGGAATCTTTAGTTGCACATATGCTGGTTAAAGAATGGACCTTACTTGAGAAAGTTCAAGGTTCGATTTTCAATTTTGAGATGGGCTACCATCCAAATCTTATAGCCACTCTCAGAATTGAGTCGAATGCTCAGATTAGAATTAAGGTACATCTTTGTAAGCCGAGAGGACTCTTGTGACCTCTCAAAACCCCAGAGTGGAAATGAGTGCACATCACGATGGACTTTGTGACGAACTCACTAAGAAGTTGGAGGGATAATGATTTCATTTGAGTAGTAGTCGACAGACTGATGAAGTTGGCTCACTTTATCGTCGTATGGAAGGATCTTGATTTCAATAGGCATGCAGAAGTATTTGTACGATAGATAGTTCGTTTACATGGAGTGCCAATGACGTTTATATCGAATCTAGACCCAAGGATTCCCAGTCTCAACTAAACAGTCATAAGGTTCCTTTTGAAACAGGACAAGGCAGAATGTACAGAACTTCAGTTGTTGAGATGAGGTCAGAGAATGAAAGATCGCAGCATAGAGCCTGTTTAGCAGTTAGTAATTGCAATTGCCAGGATTAGAAATGGATTAAAGATCGCTTAGAGCTGCCAGAATTATTGTATTGCTGAGCATTAAAGACCCATAGAGTTCCAAATTGGTGATTACATCTTTTTGAAGGTGTCACCAATGGGGGATACCTTGTCCCTTGGCAAAGAGTGAAAAACTAAAACCGAGGTATGTAGGTCTATCTAAGATTCTGGCGGAAAGAATCAGGATCCTAATGTATCGTCTTGCATTATCGTCAAGGTAGGCATAAGTGCATGATGTCTTTCACCTGTCGAGGTTGAGGACATATGAACCTGACCCGACCAATGTGCTAAATTTTAAAGAATTAGATGTGGACGATAGTGTGTCATATGTGGAAAGCCCCGTTCAGATGGTGGTTCAAAATAGATTCTGTGTACCAAGATGGTTCCCTTAGTCAAAGTGGTCTGACAACACCACGGGACTGAAAAAGCAACCAGGGAAAGTGAGATTAGATGAGACGACGATACCCCCACCTTTTTGTTTAAGGATTGGTAAAGGTCTAAATTTTAAGGACGAAATTTTTATAAGAGGGGAAGAGTTGTAACATCCTGAATTTTCAATACTGTTTTCAATTATATAAATTGGACCTTTCATCAACGTGTCTAAAGTGCTATTCTCAGAGCCGATTACTCGTGAGATAACTAGACTATATAGGGAAATCTTTAAGAGATTTGAATGCAGTGGACTTGAGAATTTAACCAGAAATCGACTGCTCAACCATGCTAGTTTGCAAGTGTCATTATGGCATTGTCAAAATCAATCAGAGATCAATGATAGGTTGATTCAACTAAGATGTGTGATCAAAGTGTGGGTGAGTCCACCTAATTACAAAATTCTCGTCGATCGGCACTAGATTGATTTTCTATCATTTTGGGTACCTTATGCCTGTAATTGAAACCTTGAGATTTTCACGACCACCAAGAGTCACCAATGTGTCAAGTGGGTTCATTATAGCTCGAAGAAAATTGACCACGGCTCATTTACACTAAAAATCTCTGAAAATTACCCGGTAGCCTAGGTGACACTAAAAACGTGCCTAAGTGAAATTAATCGCAAATTTAAGTCTGATTTCATAAATTGAAGATTCTGTCGTGTCACAACAAATTCTAGGAGCGTCAACACAGTTTCAGAAGATTTGTCAACACGGTTTCAAAAGATTTTTCTGAAACTCGAGACTTTTTGAAAAAAAGTCGGTATAGGACTGTTTTTGTTCAGAAAAAACTGAGGATCATTTTTTGAGGCAAGTGGAGCCCTTGTCCGCTATATCTTTTCTCCCCAACCTCATCTCTTCCCTCTTATCCTCTTATCCACTCCCCCTTAGTCAACCAAAACCCTCTCCATCTCCCTCCTCTCACCTTGTTCGAACCACACCAGCAGCCAAGGAAGTCACCGAAGCAACCGCACCACCGCCGAACCGTTTTCCTCCTCTATTTTCACTTCTGCCAATTTCTGCTCTAGCTGACTTTTCGCCAAAGATTATAGTAAAAAGTTGACTTTCCGAATGAATCAGTGAACGAGTCACCCATCACCATGACAAAGACATCTAGCCTATCCCCAAATGGAGCCGATGGCTGTCCTGTACAGTAGTCACAAGCCGCTAGTCGCTAGTTCGTAGGTCCCCTGCCTGCCTACATTGTTTCACGTTTTTCGCGAGTTCTCTCAATTTCGACCACTCCTTTGCCCATTCCAACCACCAACACATCCCCCCTTCACCCCGAGAGCCATCGATTGCCGACCACCCACTTGTCGGAGCTCCAATTAGCTCGTTTCTTCGCCGTTCAGCTGTCAGTTACCTCTCTAAGCCATCCACCGGTCCACCGTCGCCATTCTTGCACCAAACTAGCTTCATTTCCCTTGTTTGCAGCTCAAATTAGAGGGGGAAAATAGTGGGTTTTTAGCAAGGTCTCAGGCCTATTTTGGAGGTGTTCCGGGCCTCAAAACCTAGGCCTACTTTGAGAAGAAACGTCCCTTGCAACGTTCCCATCGGTTTGATCCGACTCGCTCGTTAAACAAGTGAGTTTTACTCACTAATCCCTCATTACCATGCTAAAGATGCTTAGGGGTTGATTAGATTTAATTAAATGTGATTAGGTGGATAGATTAGATTAGAGTAATTAAATTAGAGACTTATTGATGCATGTTAGGCAAATGGTTAGTGTAGTTAGCTGGGAAATAGGTCCTAGTATTTATTGAATGAGTCTTGGTAATTTTTCGAACTTGTCTCGATGTTCAATTAGACATTATGGGCCTAAATTGGATTTATTGTATTTATTTAATAATTTTCAGAAGTATTTAATTAATTATTTATTTTCTGAAAATTAGGCAAGGATAGGCGACGATTCAAATTTTATGCTAATTGTGGTGGTGCAGTCCATTTATTTATTTGAGCGTTGATTTGTGCTGAATTGAATTAATTATGATTTTAGGACTTATTCCTAAATTAATTAATTTTGGTAATTAATGGGAAAATTATCGGGTGTCGGTCTATAGTGCCAAAAGTCTATTTTGGGACTGTGGGAAATAGTGGGAGGTTGAAAAGTGAAATTACAATATTTTCGCTAAGGCCGGCGGTGTACCCACACACGATAAATTTTTTTCGGGTAATGTTTTTTTTTGGTAACCCAGGGAACCCTGTAAGGCGACAGCTGGCGAGCAAATCCTGGGAGAGCAAAAAGACCCACTACCACAGTACTTCAGGTAAGAATCCCTAACGACACCTCTGAGATTCGAATTTCTCCCCTTCGTGAGGGGGAGAGAGCCTGAGCCAATTGCGTCGCCGAGGACGGTGGTATCGGGTATCGTTAGTATGAGGGAAATAGGCCAATTATTATTTTGATTTAGGATTCTAAGTGTGAAGCACACAGTCCTTGGCCAAGAGTAATTAATTGTGTGAGGGTTATTAGTGGCATTGAGAACACTATTGAAAGCTGAAATGATGTATGATGGGTGTGTGACAGTGTGGAATAGGGCATGGAAACCACCAAATTTGGAATCGGTTGTACTTGCTAAGCCGTAATTTAGCATTACCACCAAAGTTTGGTTATGTCCATTGGATCGTAGGTTACCACCTAATCTAGGTTGTGTACACTAAGTCGTAATTCAGCATTACCACCGAATTTGGAATCGGTTGTGCCCGCTGAGCCGTAATTCAGCATTAATTGCCGAAGAATTAGTAAGCCATTCTCGCTGAGCCGTAATTCAGCATTACAGCCAAAGTTTTAGTGGGCCGTGCTGGTTGAGCTGTAATTCAGCGTTGGGGTTAAGTATTTGAGATGACCATATAGGCCATGCTTGTTGAGTCGTGATTCAGCATTGAATTTGAGTAGATGAGATGAGTCGACCAAGGAAGGGTCGAGATGACATGTAATCAACTAGGTTGATTGATCAATGGTTTAATATGATGTTATAAATTGATTAAGTGATGTGATAAAAGGCATCTGTAAATAACGTTGATTTGCAGGATGGAACTGAGGCCAAGGTAAGTTCTCTAACTCGTGTTGTGTTTAGGCAGCCTCTAGGACATATTGGCTTCCTAATCAGGTCTTAGGGGGTAGAACTTGCTGAGATGTAGTCTCACTGATTATTGAATAACCATTTTCGAGTCCTTAGATGGCTGTGGTGAAGGACCGAAGGCCCGAAGTGTAGAAGGTGAAGCCTGAAGAATTGACAATCCTATGGGAGTAGTTAGTCATAGGACAATTCTCTTTTGATGAGAGTCGATTCCCTTTTGCAGACCTTGTTTTATGAACTTGTAGTTTAAAACCTGACTTAACAATTCGCCTTGTATATTTTGTACTATGGTTTCTAATGTATATAAGGATAGTTGCTTTTAAGGTCAAAATTTGGAGTCCTATTTTCCTATCCCATTATTTTATTGTCTGGGGATTATTTTATTTATATGCTTCCGCATGCGTATTAAAATGAATGGGTCGGCGATACGTCCTAGGACGTCGCTATTATATCGACTAAGTGAGGGATGGGTGTGTGCCTGAGGATCAAGGCGTGACAGTTATAGCATTCATCTAGGCAGTACGAAAATGTATCAGAATCTGTGTCAACATTTTTGGTGGACCGGTATGAAGGAGAATATTGCCAAGCATGTCACCAAGTGTTTGACATGTTAGCAAGTGAAGGCACGGCACTGTAAGCCGGGAGGACTTTTGCAACCCCTCGAGTGGAAATGGGAACACACCACAATGAACTTGGTGATGGGCTTACCAAGAAGTCAGAGGGGTAATAATTCCATTTGGGTTGTGGTCAACAGACTGACGAAGTCGGCTCACTTTATCGTCGTATGAAAATACTATGCATTGGATTGGTATGCAGAGCTGTACGTGCGTCAGATAGTTCGTCTACATGGAGTGCTAGTGATGATTACATCTGATCGAGACCTGAAGTTCACGGCAGCCTTCTAGAAAAGTCTATAGTCTGCCTTGGGAATGAAATTACAGTACAGTACGGCCTATCATCCGTAGATAGATGGCCAGTCTAAGAGGACGATTCAAACCCTCAAGGACATGTTAAGAGCTTGTATTAGACATCAAAGGAAGCTGGGAGGAACAGCTTCACCTCGTCGAGTTCACTCATAACAACAGCTACCGCCAGAGTATTCAGATGGCACCTTTTGAAACGTTGTATGGCAAAGCATGTAGAACTCCAGTTTGTTGGGATGAAGTCAGAGAATGGAAGATCACAGACCCAAAGTTAGTCTAGCAATCAATGGATGTAGTTCCAGTTATCGGAGATAGATTAAAGACTACTCAAAGTCGCCAGAAAAGCTATGCAGATAAGCGTTGAAGACTTTTAGAATTTCAAGTTGGTTAGCACATTTTTCTGAAGATGTCACTAATGAAAGATACTTCACGTTTTGGCAAGAAAAGGAAGCTAAGCCCAAGGTATGTCGGCCCCTTTGAGATTTCGAAAGGAATAGGGAGTCTGGCATATTGTCTTGCATTACCACCGAGACTGTGCGTAGGTGCATCATGTATTCCACTTGTTGATGTTGAGAAAGTATGAGCCAGGCCTAATCCATGTCCCAAATTTTGAAGAGTTGGACGTGGACGATAGAGTGTCCTGCGTGGAGAGACTTGGAAGTAGCAGATTCTACGCACCAAGACAATCTCGTTGGTCAAAGTGGTTTGACAACACCACGGCACAGAAGGAGCAACCTGGGAAAGTGAAGATACGATGAGACAATAATACCCGCACCTTTTTGTTTAAGATTTGTAATGGTTTAAATTTCACGGACAAAATTTTTATAAGAGGGGAAGAGTTGTGACATCCTGATTTTTTAATTCTGTTTTCGATTGAATGAATTGGGCTTTTCATCTATACGCCTATAGTCTTTTTCTATAAACTGATCACTCACGAGATAACTAATTTATTAGGTAAAGCTGTTCAGGAATCTAAACGCAATAGACTGAAGAGTTTAACCAGAAATCGACTGTTCAACCTTACTAATTTGCAAGGGTCAATACGGGACTATCCAAATCGATCAGAGACTGGAGATTGGTCGGTTCAACAGAGGAATGTAATTAAAGTGTGGGTGATTCCACTTAATTGCAAAATTCTCATCGAACGGCACTAAACCATTTTTTTTGTTACTTTTGTACCATGTGAACGTATTTGAAATCTCGAGATTTTCATGACAACCAAGATTCGCTAATGAGTTGAAGATGCACAATGTAGCTCGAAAATAATTGACCACAGGTTAAATACGCTAAAATTTTTTGAAAGCTACCCAGTAGGCTAAGTCACGCTAAAATTGCACTCGGTTGAAATTAACCGCGAAATTGAACCCGATTTCAGAAATTGAAAGTTCTATCATGTCACGATTTAATTTAGGAACATCGACTCGTCCTTCGAAAATTTTTCTGCAAACCCAAAAAGTTTAGGCATTTTTGGATCGGAAAATTTAGAGAACCGTTTTTGGGTAGATTTTTGGCCGTCAAGTTGGATTCATTGGTGAGGAAAATCATGGATTCGATGTGGATAAATTGGCTGGAATTTTGGGCACCAATTGAGATTAAATTGGAGAGGAATTGAAGTGATGTGGAGGGGAAATGTTGCAAATTCGTAGGTCCATGGGATAGCAACCTTTTGGACCCCTTGGGAGGCTTCTTAAGGAAGCTTTGGTGAGGGATAAGGTAGCTAAGCAGCCATGGACTTTGGGGGCTTAGTGCTTGAGTGTTTTAAATCTTTGTTGAGGATTTTTTAGGCTTATGGGCCCTCTTCCAGCTGCAGCCATCTCTCTTCTTCTTCTTCCTTGTTCCTTTCTCCATTGTTGTTGCCTTGAGGAAGAAAAACCAGCAAAGAACTAGCTAAAAGCCAGCCAAGACAGCCAGCTCTCTTCGCTAGCCTACTCGAATAGCTCGTACACCTGCTGATGGCTACATGCCGTTCGGATCGTTCACCATGCCAGACGTGCATCCATTATCCCAAGGTCGTCGTCGTTGCTGTCCCCAAGCTAAAACCAACCTCACCTCATGCCTTCATTCATGCTGCTCGACTGTCATAGCTCCGTCGGGCCGCTGTCCTCCTTGTCCACTCAGCTCTGCCGTCCGCCTTAGCTCAGCCCTCAACTAGGCCAAACAAGAACCAAGTAGAAGCTAGCAGCTCCAAATAGAATCGAACCTCTAGCTTGATCAATGGGCTTGTTGGTTGTTTTTTCAGCACCTTTCGAGCCTCCTTTGAGGCTGCCGTAGACACGGGTCTTCACCACCTTCGCATTGCCGTTGACATGATCCCATTTGCTTGCTAATCTGGTGAGTTAACTCCCTAATCCTTGATTAGATTGTTAATTGTACTTAGGAGATTAGTTTAGTGTTAATTAGCTTAGTTAGAGTAGTACTAAGTGAGATTAGCTTTAAGATGAATTAGTGCTAATCTAGAATGGTGTTAAGATTCTTGAGAAATGTTTTATATATCTTCAGCTATGACATATATTTAATTCAAGATTTTAGGGATTTGAAAAGAAGAAGAATTCAGCTCCATCATTTGAAATAGAACCTCTGTTTTTGTTGGAACTGGCGACCTTTTGGGATTCAAGGGATTCTTATCAACTTTTAAGGTTCGACTTTTAAAACAGTTTCTTCACGACAGTTGTTTCTCACATCTTGCAGTTTAACATAGTCAACTTTCAAATAAAATGGACATGTTTTGGATCTCGAACCAAGCTGGTCGTGGGAAACGAACTTTTTGGAAATTGACTTAGTTTTTGTATTGGATTGAGTGATTTATTGGGCTTAATCTAGAAGGATATGGGTTAAAATGTCTTCTTGAAAAATGTTCTTTTATGTGTCCCTTACAACATATTCAAATATGAGAATTTTCTGAACTCATTTGATTACATTTCTGGATTTAAACTCAGAGACGCACGAGTGGACCGTTTCTGCCAAAAGCGATGTCCATTACCGCATCAGGGACGTCGGAATCCTATAGGGGACCCTCTTTGTGTCCATTTTGCTCACAAGGATACCATGCACTAAATTGATGGGGTACCCGTTGAGGTAATCCCTTTTCAACCCAAATAATGGTCCTCACGAGCTCATAGACCCAAACCCCGTGGCTCCTTGGAACAGGTATAACGATGACCTGCTGAGTAATCCTTATGGGCTGACCAAAACACTCTAGAGGGACCGCCATTTAAGGACCTGAAAAGGTTTAGCCCATGACAGAGTGAGACAACATTTCAGTAAGTTCACCCCCTAAACTTCGACTAGGGAAGAAATATGTCTAGCAGCAATCTATGCACACAAGACAGAAGACCCACCTTGCCTCTGTTCCTTCCTACAAGTCAATATAGTTCATAATCTCAACCAATCAATTCAATTCGATTGATACCATCTATCAATTCATACCATCTATCAATCCATCAATACGTGTACTATTCACACAAGCTAAAATGGATGTAATGCTCTCACAAGTTGATATAGATGGTAGCTCACACAAGTTGATATATATAGATGGTGGCTCACACAAGCTGAAATATTGATGGTAGTTCACACGAGCTAATATATAGATCGTTGCTCTCACAAGCTGACATATAATGCTCACATAAGTTGATAGTTTAATGCTTTGACAAGCTGACATATTAATGCTAGCACAAGCTCATAGTTCAAGGTGAACTAAAAAGATTGCTATTCACATTTTTTAAATCCCACGCTTTAGTTAGTCCTTAAAATCATCTTCGGTGTCAAAACCCGACACCTGGGATTTTTCTACTTGAATATTAAAATTTCCCAAATTTTGGAATAAATACCCAAAATTATAATTTCCACTCAATTTGTACAATTCAACAATCAATTACAGAAACTAAGCACACAATTGCAATCAACACAAAATTCCAGTCACAGACTATCCCGGTCTAATTTTCAGAAAATAATAAATAATTAAATAATTATAAAAAAATCAAAAAATGTAGCTAATTACCAAAAATAGAAACTTAGGCCATAAATGCTTAATTAAACATCGAAACAGGCAAGGAAAATTTCTATATCTATCTAGATAAATAGTACAACTTATCTAGTCTCTGATTAAGCCGATCTAACCACCTAACATGCAAAATCGAATAATTAAATCACTAATCCGTTCTAACTAACCACATAACATAAGCTTAACCTAAACTAATAGCCCATTAATTATCATTAACTCCCTAAGCAGAGTTTAGCAAGTAAACTCACCGGTTTTATGATACGATGAGTCCACGACAATAGCAACACAAAGACAGGCAACAAACGACCTAACAGCAATACCCAACAAAGCCTGGAAGATGCCTAAAACGGGCCACGAAGCCCATGGACCCTTGGTGGATTTTTGTTCTATCCAAGAATCAAAAAGGATGGGTCGTATGACTGAATAGGCTGGAAACAGCACGAGACGGGCGAACGAGGCTACAGCGAGCTAGGCGGAGGCAAATGGTGGCTGGACGACGGCCAGGGGACTCCAACGATGGCTTGGGAAGCTCAGGGAATGGCAAGGTGGCTCAAGACAGGTGGGACGAGTGCACAACACGTAGGACGAGTGGCTTGGTGCGATGAGCTTGCGAGCGGTGTGTGGTGGCAGCAGGGAGCTCCAGCGGGCTTGTGATGGCAAGGGGGGCTAGCTACTCTGTTTCTTTGTTTTTTTTTTGGGAGATCAAAATAGACAACAATGGATAAAGCAAGCTCTCGAAGAAAAAGAAGACAGCTAAAGAATTAGAGGGTGCCTCAAAGCCTCTAAAGTCCACATTTCTATCTTCAAACACTCATTCGCAATGCCCCACTTGTCTTGGCTATCATCCAAGCCAATTTGTAGCCCAAGATTTCCCTTAGAAGCTTGACCAAGTGGTCCAAATGTTACACACCAAGGGACCTACGAATTTTGGAACATTTTCCCCCAAATTGAACCAAATCTTTTCTAATTGGATCTAAAACGGTGTGTCCTTGACCAAATTGACTTTTTTCATCACCAATTGAACCCATTTGAATCCCAAAGATGCAACCAAAAACAACCCTCGAATTTTTCCGGTCAAAACCGTCCCTACTTTGAAATTACACCAAAAATCTCGGTTTGTAGAATAATCTTCAGAGGATGAGTCGACATTCCTAAAATGAATCGTGACATGACAGAACTTTCAATTCCTAAAATTGGGTTCAATTTTATGGTTAATTTCAATCTGGCGCGATTTTAGCGTGATCTAATTTACCGAATAGCTTTTAGGAATTTTTAGTGCAATCGACCCTTGGTTAATTATTTTCAAGCCATAATGTACATTTTCGACACGTTGGCAACTCTCGATTATCATGAAAATCTCAAGGTTTCGAATATGGATACAGGGTACCAAAACGATAGAAAAATCGGTTTAGTGTCGATCAACAAGAGTTTTGTGATTAGATGAAATCACCCACACACTAATCATATGCCTTTGTCAAATCAACCTATCCCCGGTCACTAATCAATTTTTAATTGTGCCGTAATGACCCATGCAGATTAGCACGGTCAAGCAGTCGATTCCTGATCGAATTCACAAGTCTATTGCATTTAGATTTCTTAACGGTTTTACCTGATAGACTAGTTATCCCATGAGTGATCAGTTCAGGGAAAAGAATTATAAGCACGTCGATGAAAAGCCCAACTTATCCAATCGAAAACACCACCTGAAATTCAGGATGTTACAACTGTTCTCCTTTTATAAAAATTTCATCCTTGAAATTTAAACCATTACAAATCTTTAAACAAAAAGGTGGGAGTACAGTCATCTCATCGAATCTTCACTTTCCCAAGTTGCTCCTTCTGTGCCGTTGTGGTGCTAGACCACTTTAACCAACGAGATCGTCTTGGTACGCAAAATATGTTCTTTTCGATCCATAATCTAAACTGGGCTTTCCACATACGACACTCCATCGTCCATGTCCAATTCCTCAAAATTAAGAACATGGGTCGGGTCAGGCTTATACTTCCTCAACATCGACACATGAAAGATGTCATGCACTTGTGCCAACCTTTGCAGCAATGCAAGATGATATGCTAGGATCTCGATTTTTTCTAGAATTTGAAAAGGATCTACATACGTTGGACTTAGTTTTTCCTTTTTACTAAAGCGTGAAGTACCCCTCATTAGTGACACCTTCAAAAAGACGTGATTATCAACTTGGAATTCAAAAGGCCTTCGATGCTTATCTACATAACTTTTCTGGCAGCTCTGAGCGGTCTTTAATTTGTCTCTAATGACGGCAATTACATCCACTAACTGCTGAACTAAGTCTGGGCTTGTGATCTTTCATTCTCTGACCTCATCCCAACAAACTAGCATTATGCACGCTCTACCATACAACACTTCAAAAGGAGCCATCTAAATGCTTTGCTGGTAGCTATTGTTGTAGGCAACCTCGACAAGATAAAGTTATTCCTTCCAGCTTTCCTTGAAATCCAACACGCAAGCTCGCAGCATGTCTTCGAGGGTTTGAATCATCATCTCAAACTGGCCATCCATCTGAGAATGATAGCCCATACTATATTGCAACTTTGTTCCTAAGGCAGCCTACAAACTCTTCCAAAAAGCATCTGTGAATCTCGGGTCTTGGTCTAATGTAATTGTCACCGACACTCCATGTAGACGAACAATCTGATGCATGTACAAATCTGCATGCTTGTCCAAATCAAGGTCCTTCAGTACTGCGATGAAGTGAGTCGACTTCGTCAATTTGTCGACCACTACCATAATGGAATCATTACCCCTCTAACTCCTTGGTAAGCCTGTCACAAAATCCATTGTGATGCGCTCCCATTTCCACTCAGGGATCTCGAGAGGTTGCAAAAGTCCTCATGGCTTACAGTGCTATGCCTTCACATGCTGACACGTTAGACACTTGGCGACATGCTTGGTGTTGTCCGCCTTCATACTGGACCACTAATTGTTGACGTAGGTTTTGATATATCGTCATACTACCAAGATGAATGCTGTAATTGCTACGATGAGCTTCTGACAATATCTCTTCCTTAAGTGTTGCATCGTCAAGTACATACAATCGTCCTCAGAACCTCAATGTTCCATTCTCCGAAATCTGAAAGTCAGCCTTCTTTTTTTCGGTATTCTCTTACGGGATCTTCTGAATCTTTGGGTCTATCCACTAAAGTGTCTTGATTATGATCTACACTTTAGGCTCAATTCTGAGGGTGGCCATAAGATTTAAAAGGTGGCCTACCCCAAATTTGAAAACTGAATCTCGACCTTTCTCAAGTACAGTCTATTCCTTAACCAGCATATGCATAATTGAAAGGTGGCCTACCCCACATCTGTGACCTTATTCACCTTTCCAGGGTGATACAAGATATCACAATCATAGTCATTCAAGAGTTGCATCCAGCGACGCTGTCTCATATTCAACTCCTTATGAGAGAATAGATACTTGAGACTTTAATGGTCAGTGAAGATCTAGAATCTTTCTCCACATAAATAATATCTCCAAATCTTCAGAGCAAAAATGATTGCTGAGAGTTCTGAGTCATGCGTTAGATAATTCAGCTCATGTAGTCTCAATTGACGGGACACATATGCAACAACCCTAACATGTTACATCAGCACACAGCCAGTCCTCTAAACAACACATCACTATAGATCTTGTATCCTCCAAGACCAGATGGAATGGTTAGCATAGGCATGGTAGTCAGCTTTTGCTTAAGCTCTTAGAAACTATGGTCGCACTTGTCTATCCACACGAACTTCTCTTCCTTCTTCAAAAGTTGAGTCAATGGTGACGCTAAAGCTGAAAATCCTTCCATGAACCTTCTATAGTACCTTGGCAAACCCAAAAAGCTTTTGATCTCTAACACAGTTGTTGGTCTTAGCTAGTTGATAACTGCTTTGATCTTGGTCAGGTCCATGAAGATTCCTTCACTTGAAATCACATGGCCTAGTAATGCTACACAAGTCAACCAAAACTCGCACTTACTAAACTTGGCGTATAGTACATGATTCCTCAGGGTTTGAAGTATCATCCTCAAATGTCTCTTGTGCTCCTCAGAACTTCTAGTATACACCAGGATATCGTCAATAAACACGATCACAAACTAATCCAGATATTCTTTGAACACTCGGGTCATTAGATCCGTAAAAGCAGTTGGGGCGTTCATCAAGCCAAACAGCTTTACAGTGAACTCATAATGGCTGTATCGAGTACGAAATGCTAACTTCAGTATGTCCTCCTTTCTGATTCTCAATTGATGATATCCCATCCTCAAGTCGATCTTTGAAAATATCGACGCACCTTGCAGCTGGTCAAACAAGTTGTCAATGCTCGAAAGTGGATACTTGTTCTTAATCGTCACCCGATTGAGTTGATGATAGTTGATGCACAGACGCAACGAACCATCCTTCTTTTTCATGAATAGAAGTGGTGCTCCCCACAATGATGCACTGGGACATATAAATTCCTTATCCAACAACTCTTGCATTTGCACCTTCAGTTCTTTCAACTCAGACAACTCCATCCGGTAAGGAGCCTTAGAGATTGACTCTATACCGGGTGCTAATTGAATCACAAGCTCGATCTCTCTCTCTAGTGGCAAACCTGGCAATTCCTTCGGAAACATGTTTGGAAATTCTTGAACTACTACGATGTCCTCGATCTTCAACTCATCGATTGTAGTTTCGACGATTATCGCTAGGTAAGCTTAGCAACCCCCATCTAACAAACGAGTTGCCTTAAGCAACGAGATTAAGGTAATCGAGGGTCCTCCTCGACTCCCAATAAACTCGAAACTTTCACCCACTAACGAGTTAAACTAAATCACTTTACAATAGCAATCCATCTTAGCTCGTTACTTGGTGAGCCAGTCCATGCCAATTATCACGTTGAAATCATACATGGCTTGGACTAAAAAATCTATCCTCCCCTTTTGCTCACCAATCACTAAGTTGTAACAAGAACAACCCAATGTAGACAACACCTTATCCTTTAACGGTGTAAATATGCTAACCACTGACTTCAACTCTGGATTCAATCCTATCAGCTTAACAAATTGCTCAACTATAAAAAAATGAGTTGCACTGGGGTCAAATAAAGCATATGCATCATGGTTGTTTAACGAAACCATACATGTAATCACATCAGGCGAGTCCTCAGTCTATCCTCTAGTGATGGTGTACACTCATCCTTGTGTTGGAGGTCTGATCTATCCACCCTATGGTGTATTCTGCAGCGCTAACCCCCTAATCTGACCCATCGGTGGTGGCGGTGGCAACTGCTATTGTCCCCTCAATCTTTTGGGACAGTCTCTAGCTAGGTGACCTTATTGGCCATGCTTGAAGCAAGCTCCCATCCTTAAAGGGCACAGGGTCGAACCATGTCGCCTCCCATAAAAGTGACACATGCCATTATGACTCGGTGCCGATTTGCCTACTCCACCCTTCCTATTGGGTGGGACATGAAACCTTCCTTCGATCATGGGCTTCTTCCCAAACTGATTCCTGTCTCTATTCAAACTGAACCTCGAACCAAACGTAGCATTCTACTTGCTCAGGTTCATCTCTCGTAGGTGGGCTTGACTATACACCTCGTTATAATCCTTTAGGTCGAATGGCACCAATGGATTTCTCAGCTTTGGACAGAGGCCGAACCTGAACCTCCAAGCTTTGTCTTCCAAATCTTCCACCAATCTTGGAGCGTACTGAGACATCTCCGCGAACTTGGCTTCATACTGATCCACGGTCAGTATGCCTTGAATGAGGTACTGAAATTCATCCATCTTCTGCTCTTAGGCGTTACCCGAAAAGAACTTGCCATTGAAGGCTCTGAGAAAGGCATTCCACACCGAAACTATGCCTTCAAGGAAAATCATGCCTCTTGTGGCTCTCCACCACGTACTTGTGTTACCTTGCAGCTGGTATACTGCTAGGACAATATTTTCCTCCTCAGCGCACATTAGAAATGCAAAGGCTTTCTCCAAGTCTTGGTCCAAAGCAGAGCAGCTTTAGGATCTCCTGCACCAGTGAATCTCAGTGGGTTCAACTTCAAGAACTGCTCAACGAGTTTATGCATCGGCCTCTCTCTCTCTCTCTCTCTCTCTCTCTCTCTCTACAACTACGTTTCTAGCTAGGACTTCGGTAGGTGCGGCAGCGACTGCGACCTCAGTAGCAGCGACAACAGCAGCAGCAGCGGTAGCTTGAGTAGCGGCAGTAGTTGTAGCGACTTGATTCCAAGCCTTCTACCCCATCAAAGCTCCGAACGTCTCAAATGCCTACATGATCCCTTCGATCCTGGGATCACCAGGGCTATTACCTCAGCACCAAAAGGAGGTGGTGCTACACCACTAGCATTAGTCAGCGTCCTACCCTAAGTAGCAAGTCTAATGGTTCTCTTTCTAGGAGTCCTCTTCTCCTGATCACTCATCACATAAGTTCTTTACAGAATTAAAAGCCAAGCAATCACCACAAAATAATCTACCAACCGGCTATCAATCACATGCACCAGCATAATCAAAAGGTCTTTCCTACTAACTATCCTATAACTTATTACACCTTATCACTCCAACTATTGACCAGCTCTAATACTACTCCGGGCGGGGATGTCACGCCCTAATCCTCGAGTGTTTGCCCATCCTTCGGTGGTTGATAAATTTGCGACATCTCAAGATATGTCGCCAACCCATTCATTTTAATACGCATGCGAAAGCAAAACAAATCCCCTGACAACTCACAACATGGGATAGAAAAGCAGGAAATAATTCACAACCAAAACACGCCTTTATAAACACCCTGGTTTATATATAGTAGTAGACTAGGCTATACACAAAAGTCTACAAAAGCAGACAAGCCTACAGGTCCTCTAGGCACACGAGTCCCCAACTCAAAACTCTGAGCTCTCCTCGGGACTCGGGTCTAGCATTGCATCGCCAAGAGGGTCAGCTGTACCATCACCAAAAGTGTTGTCCACTACTGTGGCAGGGACATCGGAATCCTATAGGGGACCCTCTTTGTGTCCATTTCGCTCACGAGGATACCACGCACTAAATTGATGGGGTACCCACTAAGGTAATCCCTCATCAACCCAGACAATGATCATCACAAATTCATAGACCCAGATCCTTTGGCCCCCTGGAATAGGGACAATAGTGACCTGCTCGCTAATCCTCTTGAGCTGACCAAAACGCTCTGGAGGGACCATCATCTAAGGACCTTAAAAGGTTGAGCCCACGACGGGGTGAGACAACGTTTCAGTAATTTCACCTCTTAAACTTCGACTACGAAGGAACACCTAGAGGCAGTCTATGCACACAAGACAGAAGACTCACCTCGCCTCAGTTCCTTCCTGCAAGTCAGTATAGTTCATAATCTCAACCAACCAATCAATTCAACTCGATCGATACCATCTATCAATTCATATCACCTATCAAACAATACCATCTATCAATCCATCAATACGAGTACTGCTCACACACGCTGAAATTGATGCAATGCTCTCATAAGCTGATATAGATGGTAGCTCACACAAGTTGATATATATAGATGGTAGCTCACGCAAGTTGATATATAAATTGTTGCTCTCACAAGCTAATAAACGATCATTACTCTCACAAGCTAACATATAATGCTCGCACAAGCGGATATATTAATGCTCTCACAAGCTGATAGTTCAAGGTGAACTAAAAAGATTGATATTCACACTTTTAAAATCCTGCAATTCGATTTAGTCCTTAAAATCATCTTCGGCGTAAAAACCCAACACCTAGGATTTTTCTAGTTAAATATTAAAATTTCTCAATTTTTGGAAAAAATACCTAAAATTACAATTTTCACTCAATTTGCACAATTCAGCAATCAATTGCGTAAACTAAGCAAACAATTGCAATCAGCACAAAATTTCGGTCATAGGCTATCCCAGTATAATCTTCGGAAAATAATAAATAATTAAATAAATATCAAAAATAATTAAAAAATGTAATCAATTACCAAAAATAAAAGCTTAGGCCGGAAATGCTTAATTAAATACCGAAACGGTCCCGTAAAATTTTTGAACCTATCTATATAAATAGTACAACTTATCTAGTTTCTAATTAAGTCGATCTAACCACCTAACATGCAAAATCGAATAATTAAATCACTAAATCATTCTAACTAACCACCTAATCCAAGCTTAACCTAAACTAAACATCCCTTAAGTATAATTAACTCCCTAAGCATAGTTTAGCGAGTAAACTCATTGATTTTACGATCCAATGAGTCCATGACGATGCCAACGCAGAGACGAGCAACAAATGATCGTGCGGCGACACCCAACAAGGCTGGGAAGATGCCTAAAATGGGCCACAAAGCCCACAGACCCTTGCTAGATTTCGATTCTATCCAAGAACCGAAAAGGCTGGGCCGTGCGATTGAACAGACTGGAAATGGCACAGGACGAGCAAACGGGGCTGCAGCGGGCTAGGCGGAGGCGGATGATGACTAAACGGCGACCATGGGACTCCGACTGGGGCTTGGGCAACTCAGGGAACCGCGAGGTGGCTCCGAATAAGCGGGATGAGCGTGCAACGCATGGGATGAGCGGCTGGGCGCGATGGGCTCACAAGTGGCATGTGGTAGCGGCAGGGAGCTGCGGCGGGCTTGCGACGACAAAGGGGGCTGGCTGCTCGGTTTCTCTGGTTTTTTTTTTTTTTTGGGAGCTCAAAATAGACAACAATGGATAAACCAAGCTCTTGAAGAAGAGGAAGACAGTTGAAGACTTGGAAGGTTCCTTAAAGCCTCCAAAATCCACATTTCTATCTTCAAACACTCGTTGGCAAGGCCCCACTTGTCTTGGCTGTCATCCAAGCTAATTTGCAATCCAAGACTTCCTTTAGAAGCTTCATCAAGTGGTCCAAATGTTACACACCAAGGGACCTACGAATTTTGGAACATTTTGGGACATTTTCCCCCAAATTGAACCGAATCTTTCTAATTGGATCTAAAACAGTCCCATAAATTCGACCAAAGTGTCTTTGACCAAATTAAGATTTTTCTCACCAATTAAACCCACTTGAATCCCAAAGACGTGACCAAAAACGGCCCTTGGATTTTTCCGGTAAAAAACGGCCCTACTTTGAAATTTCGCCAAAAATCTTGGTTTGCACAAAAATCTTTGGAGGATGAGTTGACGTTCTTAAAATGAACTATGACATGAAAAAAATTTCAATTTATGAAGTCGGATTCAATGTCGCAGTTAATTTCAATCTGGTGTGATTTTAGCGTGACATAATCTACCGGGTAGCTTTTAGGAATTTTTAGTACAATTGACCCGTGGTTGATTATTTTCAAGCCACAATGTACATCTTCGACACATTGGCGACTCTCAATTGTTATGAAAATCTCGAGGTTTCAAATACAGGCATAGGATACCAAAACGACATAAAAATTAGTCTAGTGCCGATCAATAAGAATTTTATAATTAGGTGGAATCACCCACGCACTAGTCACATACCTTTGTCAAATCAACCTATCTCCGGTCTCTAATCAATTTTTAACTATGCCGTAATGACTCTTGTAGATTAGCATGGTTGAGCAGTTAATTCCTAGTTGAATTCTCAAGTTTATTGCATTTAGATTACTTAACGGCTTCACCTGATAGACTAGTTATCCTATGAGTGATCAACTTAGGGAAAAGAACTATAAGCGCGTTGATGAAAAGCCCAACTTATCCAATCGAAAACAAAACCTAAATTTCAGGATATCATATCTTCAACAGCCAGCTCCACCACAGCCCCACCTTCGCGTCCAACCACCACCACTTGTGCCAACACCACTTGCCATCCGCCACCTCCACTGACAACAACCAACCGAGCCTCTCCCCCTTTGGCCGAGAGCTTGGAAGGACCGCCACTATCACTGTTGAGCCCCGTTCGATCCACGAGTGGCACGTCATTGACGCCGTCACATTGTTGTCACCGCAAGCCCACCGTCGTCGAAAACCAGTGAGTTGACTTCCTATTCTTTAACTACTGGGGGTTCGCCCCAGTGGCCACTCTTCCAACTTGGAAGGGAGAGGTGAGGGGTTCAAATCCCCACCTTCTTAGGGGGGATTGGGATGGGGACGATTTCATTTCGGAAGTGGGTTTCGACTCCCACGCCCTGCAAGGAGGCAGGGCAAAAGTCTGAGAGTGAGTGTTAGAGTAGAATTAGAGTAGGACTGACCAAAAAAGAAACTTTGTATTCTTTGATTAGGCCGTTAATTTCGTTTAGGGGTGGTTAGATTGGTGCTAATGAGGGTTAGTCTTAGTTAAGGCTAGATTAGTCTTAAATAAGCTTGGCTTAGTTTAGATTAAGAATGGTTTAGATTAATTTTCATTGCGATTAGTTTAAGTAACTATGATTAGATTAATTAATCATGGTTATATTAATTAATTGATTTTATTTTACTTAATCATAATTTATTTATTTTAATCATCATTTAATTAATTAATCGCAATTAGCATAATTAGTGATGGATTTGTAATTATGTAGAATTTTACACTCATTTTCTTCGATGAGATTATGCATCATTTTGATGGTTTGTACGTATGAGATTATGCAATTGATTGCTCTATGGTAGTTATCGATTTTTAATATAAAACTTGGTTTTATGGGCAATTAAATGGAAAAAATGAGGTGTCGGGTTTGGACGCCAAATTTTATGTGCTCAATAAAATAATGGAGTTTTAAAATAGATGCGTGCAATATTTGACGAGTTGATTTCAAGTACATGACCACGTACGGATTTCTTTCTAAAGTTTAAAGAAAATAGGGAGTGCCCAAGATTATTTTCAAAAAGGGTGGTTGGGCAAGAAATTAGAAAAAAAAATAAGGTGTCGGGTTTGCACGCCAAATTTTATGTGCTCAATAAAACAATGAGGTCAAAATCAACTTGCCAAACTTTTCACACTATGTGAAAAGTTTTGCAGGTTGATTTTGAATACGTGACCACGTATGAATTTATTTCGGAGAGTTTTAAAGGAAAAAAAGGGTTGCCCAAGTTTACTATTTGAAAAGGAAGTGTTGTGTTCTTGGCTAAAAAATGGCAATAAAAGTTGGCTTGATTGATGGTGTGCTTGAGTGGTCACATAATTTAACCCGTCACCCAATGGGAGTTTGGAGGCAATGCCCGATTTTATCAGATGCCCAGCGGGGGTCTGGATGCTGAGTCGCGATTGAGGCCGAACCAAAGCTCCTTTATGGAATGTCGTTTAGGTAGGGGTCCTAGGCGATGCCATGCTCGATGGGACAAGATGATGCTCGGTTATGCCGGAAGACTGCCGACACTTGTGTGGGTCGTGGCTCAAGCGGTTATAATAATTGAAACACATGTGGCGACAATGCGCATGAAACTTTTTTATGTGTTCTGATTATTGATTATGCTTATTGTATCTATAATAGCATATGTGACGTACTAATATGCAGGAGTGCACCAAGGTGAGGTGAGTTTATGTGTGGCGCGTGCTTAGGCTACCTTCAAGGTGAATTCACGTCCTAATCGAGGTTTGGGGATTTTAACTCGCTAAGATTTTATCTCACCCTGTCATTGATAACCATTTTCAAGGCTGTAACATGGAGATTTGCTGAGCGCAGATGTGGTGGGCACAAGATGCGACACATTTTTGGCTAGCCCTGCCGTTAGTGAAGTTTAGGTTAATCCTAATCCTTGAAGGTTTTTGAGAGAGTCGATAGGAAGGGGCCGTAGAAAGGCTTATGATTATTAAACTTCCTAAGAGTAATAGTGGATAAATAAATATGTTGTTTTAGCAACTTTTGTTGTGCTTTACTATCCCTATTGTTTGTTTATTGATCGGGTGTTTATTTAATTTGCTTCCGCATGCGTTTAATCAAAAGATAAAAAGTATGAGTCAGCAACGCGTCATGGGATATCGCACTTTTAATCGACTGCTAAGAGAAGTTCGTGTATTCAGGGTTCAGGGTGTGACAGAGAGAACCGAAGCATAAAAGGTTGCCACTCTTTCCTTTCTCTTCTTCATAATCTCTACAGTTCTATCTTTTCACTCGGTCTCTCATGTTTCGCACCTCTCACCACTATTCCTCTCCATTTCACTCCACATAAATCTCAGCCTCCCTCTCTATATATTCTAGTGCACGACACCACAACTCAAGCTGTCCAACCTTGCTGGCATATGCACCCTCATAATGCCAACTTCCCACGTCGCCTCACATCAACTTGCGTTGCTTTCTCAGCCTAGCTCAACTTGCCGGAAGGATCTATCGACCTACGCCAAACATTCTTGAAGATTCAAGGCCAGTAGATTGTCCTCCATTATATGCTATGTAGGTTGATGCTCAGCGAGGTCGATTTTCTCATATTTCAGCTGTCTTTGTTGATATTGTATACATTCGTGTTAACCGGTGATTTCGGAAGATGTACGTAGCTAACATTTTTGAGTTTATGGTTTGTTGGGTGCTTGAATGTGTTGTGGAGATGCTGATCATTGAGGTTTACGCATGTTTGAAGTTGAACAACACAAATTGTGGACAAAATCTGAGGATGTCACTATTTTCAGGTTCGGGTTACTGTAGACCCACGACTTTGTCAATTTTATACCGATTTATGTAGTATGAATTTCATGAGACTACACGAAAGTTGCACGTTATACTTCGTTCTATAACATATTTTAATTTCATATTTTCTTTTGGTAAGGTAAATAATATATTGACTTTTGAACCAAACATTATACATAAGGATCTCGACACCAAAAACTAACACTCAAGAAAACGAACATGTCAAACCGAGTGGAAGGGTGTCGAGAAAAAGAGAAACAACACAAGCTAACAAGCAGGAACTAAACAGGCTAAGGGCAAAACAATAGCCTAAACAGCGGCAAAAGAGGAACGATGACAAGGAAGCCCGACAACATATAGTGGCAACCGAAAACATTCAGCAGCCTCCGAATAACCGAGCATAGCCCCCAATAGCATTATGCTCTCTGATCTGTAGTAACCAAGAAAATCGAAGAAAAGAACTAGACCCAGCTCCCAACTTCGTTCCAAGCACCTGCCCATAGTCTAAGTTTCAGCAACCCTCTCACCCGCTCTAGGGAGAATCTGACACCTCATAAGATGCATTTTACGATTCCTTGGCGTATCCACCACAAGGGTAAATGATGAAGCTTTGTCCTTCACAACTTTGATAAGATGCATTCTCAATGCAGGTAGGAAAAGGGTGTGATTCCAAAAAAGAATATTGTTCCTTGTTTTCCATACTAGATGGCAAAGGGCCCCAAAGGCAAATCGAACAATGCAATGAGAGAAATCATTGCTGGAGATGTGATTGGAGGCCTATTGAAGGTTATCCATCAACGATCCATTTTGCCAGGAAAGATTACACTTTGCAGCCCAACAACTAGCAAGACTAGTTGTAACATGGCATCTAAGAAACAAGTGGTCAATAGAGTCAAGTCTATAGTTGTAGAAAGCACATAAACCATCAGAAATCCTACCAAATGAAAGCACATGACCTAGGTAGGTAATCGATTTTTAGTGATGAGCCATAGATGAACATGATATCTAGGTGAAAGCACCCTATTCCACACGAAAGAAGACCAAGGAACCACATTCTTCCTCACCCGAATTGCTTCCCAAACCGAAGCAGTAGAGAAAATCCTCGAATGGTGTTCCCGCCAACAAAAGCGATCCAGCTATTGTGAGAGTACTGGGATAGAGAAGTTCCATGACTCCAAAATAGCTTGGGTAGTGAAGAGATCCGCAACCATGGCTCGCCTGGAGAGGCCCGAACGATAGATAATAGAGTATGAGAAAAAGGCATTTAATGGACCTCGAGGGTGCCAAGGATCAAACCAAAGGGACATCAAGTGCCCATCACCCACCCGCCAGTTGAATAACTTCATATAATCCTTCCCTTCCTAAGAAGGAGAATTTTCTTCCAAGCTCATGAACAAAAGGTTGGGTTTTTAACAACCCAAACATTCTTGTTTTTTAGGTAAGTAGCATGTATCCATTTGCACCAAAGGGATTCTTTATCAGTGAAAATATTCCATATGTATTTAAGCATCGCAGCTGTGTTACAATCCTGGAGTCTGCCGATGCCAATTCCACCTTCATTTTTGGGTAAGCAAACATCCTCACAGGCCACTTTTGCACCCCCACTTCCAAGATTAGGGCCTTTCCATAAAAATTGATGGAATATTTGTTCAATGTGGTCTATTACAACTCTAGGCAACATAAAGATACAAGACCAATAGACTTGAATAAAGTGAAGGACCGACTTGATAAGTTGAAGGCATCCCGCAAACGATAAAAAAAATACACTGTCCAAGCCTGAACTCTTGCCATAATGAGGTTGATGAGAGCATTGCAATCTACCTTAGTAAGTCGCGAAGAGATAATGGGAACACCAAGATAGCGGATTGGTAACGAACCTCCCTGGAAACTGAGAGTCTGAAAGATTTGAGAACGAGAATCAGTCGTACCTCCCGCCAAGAAGACTTTACTTTTGTTAAAATTGGGTTTCAACCCACTCCAAGATGAGAACATTTGAAGTTCATCCTTGAGAAGCGAAACTGAAGTCAAGTTTCCTTCACTAAACAAGAACACATCGTTTGCGAAAAAGAGATGGGAAAAACTAGAAGATTTACACCTCCAAAAGAATTTGAAATCTGGTCTGTTGGATTGAATATATAAGAGCCTGGAAAATACCTCCATAGCCAAGTCAAACAAGTATGGAGATAACATATCCCCTTGGCATAAATCATGTCCTCTAGCAAAAAAACCATGAAGCTCCTCATTAATGGAAATGGTAAGCCTTACCAAATGGTTGGGAAAGCCAAATGCAAGCAAAGTTCGTTCCAGAAATTCCCAATCAATAGAATCATAGGCTTCTTGAAAATCAACCTTAATGGCACACTTAGGCAAGTAAGGATCTAGGTGGAAGCCACTAAAAAGTTCTTATACCAACAAGATATTATCACCGATACACCAGCCTTTGACAAAGGCATTTAGAGAAGGGTTGATGATGCCTGGGAGAACAACCTCAATTCTATTTGCAATGAGCTTGGTAATACACTTGTAAATTATATTACAACACGCAATAGGTCTATAGTCCACAACCAAATACGCATTAAGAGTCTTGGGCACAAGAGCTGTAATAGTATTATTTATCTCACGCAAGAGATTTCCATAAACAAAGAAGTCCTTGATTGCTTCCATAACCAAGGGACCTACCAAATCCTAGTTGTGCTTAAAAAATTTGACATTGAAACCATCCAGGCCAAGGGCCTTACCAAAAGCTAACGAGAAAAGAGTCTCCTGAGTTTCCAAATCATACAAAGGACGAGCAAGGGATCGTACTTGTTCCTTGTTGTAAAACCGCCCGGATCTCTTGGATAGAAAGCCGAGATGGAGGATTTTGAGAAGCCAAGAGTCCTGAAAATGAGTAACAAACGACTGCTGCACCGTACCTTGGTCTTTTACTAGGTTCCCAGAGTTGTCCAATACCGAGATGATTCTGATTCTCAGCTGTCTTTTGTTCACTGAGTGTTAGAAGAACTTAGTATTTTGATCTCCTTCCTTAATCCTGCGGATTCTGGATTTCTGTCTACAAAAGACTCCTCTTGAAGCCGTAGATCCAAGAAGGACTGAAGATGGATCTTTTCTAGCTTTGCCAACAAAAGGTTATTAGGATCCCGTTGGAGGGCATCTTGGATATCCCACAAAGCATGTCTCTCATTAGTTGTTCTAGCCGAGATGTCAGAGAATGACTCTCTATTGAGCTGCTTAAGTCGCCCTTTAAGGATTTGCAGCTTACAATATAACCTAAACATAGGGGTTCCCACCCCGAGGCTATCCCAAACCTGTGCAGTGATATCATTAAAAGCAAGATGCTTCATCATGAAATTAAAAAACTTGAAAGGTTTCCTTTGGATTGGGGAGCCATAACTCTAATAATCATTGGAGAATGATCAGAAATACCCGGCGCTAGGAAGGAAGCCTTTGAGTAAGAGAAAACATGGCACCATTTAGAGTTAACAAGTACCCTATCAATCTTTCAAAGCTTCCGATTATCACCGGAAGAAGAAGCCCAAGTAAAGCGATAACCAACATACCTTAGATCTTCTAGTTCAGCCTGTGCTAGACACTGGCCAAATTCATCAAAGGATGGAAGTCAAATATCTGAGCTACGTACCCAATCAAAAGGGTCCCAGATAGCATTGAAGTCTCCTACCACAAGCCTAGGAGAATCTTGTAAGTTGGCACTTAGAGAGGTAACTTCCGCCCAAAGTGGCCGGCGATGGATAAAGGTATGTTTTGCATAGATATATGAGAGACAACACTCTGCCTCGGTGCTTAGAAATTTAATCTTGCCATGAATTGCTTGGGCATTGGATGAAGAAACAACAAAGGAAGCAATAGCTGGATTCCATCCAACCCAAACGCTCCCTCTATGAGTGTATTCATAGTTGGAGAACCAGCTCCAATCCCTTAGAAGATCCGCAGAGATGGGCAGGAAAATAGTCGTAGGAACCTTAGTTTGCAACAACCCAACACAGCATAAATTATCTGTGAGAACAAAGTGTCTCACCTCAGCTTGTCTTATGGGATTAACTAGACCCCTAATATTCCATACTCCTATGTACATACGTAATTATAGAGAAAACTAGGGGAGTTACCGCCTCTTACCAGCCAGCTGCCGACTGGACCCCGACTTGGGGAGGGCAGAAGGCTTTTGGCCAAGATTCACTCAGGGAATTATCTTGTTGGGGAGGAGGTATTGGAGCCACAGGATTCAATTCCTTTGGATCCTCATCTGGCGGAGTAGGGGATTTAGCCACAAGGAGCTCATCATCACTCGAGCTGCTCACCTTGCTTTCACCTTCAGCTAAAGCCTCATCCGAACTAGATGAGAGTTCTGGTGTGGTATAATCCACACTTCAAGCATTGTTGGTTGAGGACGGCGGAGCCACAGTACTACCTTGCTTAAGTTTCCTCTAATCCATCTTGGAAACAGGGGATTGTTATTGAATAGGGGCAAAAGTGGAGGCAGCCAACACATCATATTGTTTAAGGTTAGCTGCATTTGTCTCTCCAGGAGTAAGAACTGCAGCTTAGGCCTTGGCGCAATCTTCTTTTTCCTATTCCGGGCTTGCTCCCAACCTTCCTCATGGTCACCTAAAGCCGGAGCAAGGACAGAACAAGAGATAGGGGCGGGGCTTTGGGCCACATGGGTATTATCGACACCAGGTTGAGAGATCTCAGCAGGAGTAGAGGCATCTTTGGCCTGGCATTTGTGGCCAAAAGTACCACAACTTGGGCATGCGACGAGCCTCCATTCATACTATACATCTACAATACGAGTTTGCCCGTTTACTATAATGACCACTGATTCACAGCATGGCTTCTTGGCGGAAATTTCCACACATACCCGGGCGAATGAGAGCATCTTCATCTGCTCAATTCTTTGATCAACATATAAAGGTTTGCCAATAGCACTGGCCGCCGCGCTTAAGCCTTGAGCAGACCAGAATGCATAAGCGATGTTTTTCAACCTAACCTATACCAGAACAGATGAGTGGTTGTCCTTCTTAAGCTCAAGAAAGGGATGCCATTGTTGAAGGATAAGTGGGACCCTAGCCATAGTTAAAGGGCCCCCATCCAAAATTTTCCTATGGAAGTCTTTTGTCCAGGAGGTGGAAGAAGAAAAAGCCTTAGTCGTTTGCCATGACTTCGCAGACGCCGGGGTGCTCCCTCGCTGGAGTTGAGCGAGGGGCTCCCTCGCCCGATGCCGGCGAGGGGGTCCCTCGCAGATCTGGCAAGGGGCTCCCCTCGCCGGCGTCGGGCGATGGCCCCCCTCGCCAGATCTGGTGAGGGCGGCCTCGCCCGATGCCGGGTTCTCCTCGCCCGTCGCCGGCGAGGGGAGCCCTTGCTAGATCCGCGAGGGAGCCCTCGCCCGCGTCCGACGAGGATAGCCCTCGCCCGACGCTAGTGAGGGAGCCCTCGCTCGACGCCGACGAGGGAGCACCCCGGCGTCGGGCCGCCTCTCCGCGTCCGGCAAAGACGGCCCTCGCCCGATGCCGGTGAGGGCGACCCTCGCCGGACGCCGGCTTCCCTCCGCCGGCTCCGGCAGAGGGAAGAGAGAAAAAGCAAAAAAAAAATTTAAAAAAATTAAAAAGTTTTAAAAAAATTTTAAAAAAGGAAAAACAGTAACGAAGGTCTAAATCGGACATTTATGAATAGTTCAAGGACCAAATTGAGCCGATCAAAAGTTCGGGGACTAAATAGGACATTTATCAATAGTTTAGGGATCAAATTGAGCCGATCGAAAGTTCAGGGACGAAATTGCACATTAGGCAAAAGTATAGGGACCATTTGTGCCATTTTCCCTTTTTTGACCATACACATTTCTACATGCTTAAAAAGTGAAAACGTCACATAAAATGCACGAACAATATTTTGGAGATAAGTGTATCAGTGTTTTTACTTCCACTACGAATATTTTGATTCAATTTTACTTAAGCACATGTTCTTATTTTTCGAAACAAAAATCCCAACAAAATAAAGGAAGAAAATAGGGAGCAAGGAAGCATGAGTGGGGCGGAGAGAGGAAAAGGAAAGTGGGGCGGAGCTCTAACCTCTTTGACCGTTTGACTAGAGGAATCAAGAAGATGGAGGAAGAGTTGTTCTCATAATTAAAAAATAAAAAAAGAAATAGACAAGGAGAAAACAATGACGAATGGGCAGAGGCATAGAGAGGCGTGCAACAGTGGCCAGAGGCAGAGACCAGAAGGCGTGGCCATGGAAGATTAGGTGATTAGGGAGTGATAAAAGTGAGGAAGCCTCCTCCTGTAATCTCACAAGCACTTCATCACTCTTGGTCAGCTACTCTCGCTTGTACAGCTGGTCGTCCGCTGTTACCCGGAGCCACCATTCCATCGGCTCTAGCCCCTCCGACCATCCAGATAACGTGTCCCCTTGGTGCCTTCTCGGCGTCACTTCCACTTTCGGTTTCATCGGCCACACAAGGTGGGTTTCACTCTTTCCTTACTTGTTTCCAATGATCTCGGATCGGTGGTGATGAAAGATGAGCGCCGACGGTTCATTCCAAGTTCTCGGCACCATTAACTTATCTCCATTCCATCGTCTTTGATCCAGGTAGGAGTTCAGACGATTAAACACCCATTCCCTCACGGTTCTGTTGCTGTTCATGCGATATTTAATGGCCATCTTCATGGATACTGTTTGTTTATATCAATACCATGACTGAATGTGTCTTCGTTGTCCCTAATCTAGGTTTGATATCCATAGTCGAGTCGCATCCTGCATATGCATCGATCATTGGTTCTTCAATGTTGGGTTGTCAATGTTCTCGAATGTACATGAATGATCAATGTTGATGTTAAAGCCCTTTTTAGGAGGATTATCAATAGGTTGTTCGAAATATGCCCATGCGCTTGCCAAGTCTGATGAAGATGCTTGCAGCTTCAAAATTCCTAAAATGACTTGTTTAGGGAAATTTAATATCTCGCTATGATAAAATTTGAGAAAACCATTAAGTAGGGAGTTGTAAGGACTTCAAGAGCTTTGATCTGGTAGGTCGCATGCCCTATTTGGAAATCATTAGCTAGGTCAAAACCCTCCCGTAGTCTAGGTTAAGCATTAGGAAAACTGAAGTTCGGAGCACTTGGAATAGGGTTACGCATTTTTGCAATTCGGTAGTTAGTTCATTTGGGTCTTCAAGTTAGGCTAAAGGAAAGCTCTTACTGAAAATTCCGCTTAAAAGGGTTGGCTTTCCTTTTGCCTTAAGACCTGGCCGTTTGTTTCGACGCTTAGAGGACATCTTGGACTGATTGTTTAGTGAATTGAGGGCCTTGCTAGCTAATTAATTGATGGTTATTTGCTCGATATCTGTCTTGAGCCTAATGTGTGCTGCCGTTTAAGTTTTGTGGGGGAGTTGGAATGATAATGATGGATTTTAGTATATCTAGATGATCCAGGTTTGGAGGTTGCTTATAATGATGTCCAGAATATTAGTATCGTTCGTTTCACGTCATCCGTCCATGTTGCCATTCACATGTCATCTGTCGCACATCACCCACCTGTCATTCACCCCACCTTGCTTATTATACGCCATTTATTTCACGTCCTTACCATCCATCACTTAGTCGATCCTCAGGCATCGTATAATCCAGGCATAATCGGTCACATGTCACTTAGTTTGTCGCCTTACCTCAAGGCATTCATGTAGGCTCATTAATATGCCATTCACATTGTCCTCATGCATCATGGGTACTTCGTCCTCACGCATCACATCTAATGGTCATTTGGGCCTTTACTTTTTTTCTTCTGGTCTTTTACTAAACCTCATCCCGTCAGTGAGTTTTATCTCATGGTCTAGAATCTAATTTAGGTTTGCCTTATGGCAATCACTCACAAGGAATCCTGTCTTAGAGCGTAATAAAAAGGCCATGTTATATTTTTCGCCCACTTTGTATCAGATTACTTTACTACAATTTAATTTATACTCATTACTTCATTTCTATTTTTGATGAAGTAATTGTAAATCTTATCTATCTATATATATATATATATATATATGGACGTTGTGATTTGTTTGTTGTAGTTGAATGGTTATGTTACATTTTAGGATCATAAAACACACAACCACTGCATGTGACACCTAGTTGACAATCAATGAAGTTAGGATACCAGCATTACTTTGAACAATTAGTATAATCGAGTCACCGATCCTTGAGCTCTAGTTGCATATGAAGTGAGACATACTTATGTATCTCATTTTGCTTCTCGATAGCCTCAATAGACTAGTGGCAACTCCTCGTGATAGAGTTTTCATACGTTGATCAATCTAAATTAACTTTCCAACATTACGTAAGGCAAGAATTTGAGAGAATCCGTGCCGAGTGAGGACCGCTGGTCTCCAACTCAACATTACCTCTAAATTCAGTTTCTGCGGACCTAGCTTTGGGAAAGACAGTTACTAACTACTATAGAGAACTATTAACCATTTCAAAATTACGAATTGAACCACTAAGTTGCCAATATTTATTTGTAGAATTCAATGTATTGAACTCTTACATGAACTGTCAGTTGTGATTTCGGTTAGTTATTAATATTTGTTTGATTGTTTCAAAACTGTCAGCTTTGTCATTAGTTTACTGACATTTATCACAATTTACCAACTGGTTCTATATGAAATTATCAAGAGTACCAATTGTTTCAATATCATTAAGGGCGAAACTTTTGTGGGAACCAGAGGAATTCACAGCTTCAATGAAGCCAGATGCAGAAGCCCCGCAACAACCAAAAAAAAGAGAGAGACGACCTCCCCTCCTCGCCTTAACGTTTGTTAGAAAAGCGACGAATGTGGATTCCTCCATCACCGTTGAAGAGTTGTGCAATCGGATCTATGGTGGAGTGTTCATGAATGATAATAAACTGGTAATTTATCTCTATGAATGATTTGCTTTATCTGGAAAAGAAAAATTAGATAAACTACTCCCTTTTTTTAATTATTTAATATAGATATGAGAATGTTTAGCAAAAATTGGATCTGTCAAAACAAATATTCCATTTCACATTTCTCGTTAAATTGTAGAAGTTCTGGGTCGACGAAGATCTCGGAAAGACTTGCTTCTTGTTGCTTGCTAAATCCATCGCTGGGATAGATGAGGGGGAGTACTGGCGTTGGATAGCTCAGAAGGAAAAATGGTAACTGTACTCACTCTTCAATTATGAATACAGAATCATTTTTTTTTTTTAAATACAGAAGCACTTACATGGCAGAAAACGTGTCGGTATTTGTTTATTTGGTGGTATCCGTTGATCTCATTATTTCTTGAAATACGTGTTCGCACTAGTAGAATGTATAATACAAGTAATTAAGGGATAAGCAGACTAAATATCTAAACACTTATCGTAAAAGTGCAATTAAATCTTAAGACTTTTCAAAATGTAATTATATCATAAAACTTGTTTAGTTGATGTAATAAAATTTCTTCATCAACTCTATTCAATTCAAACAATAAAAAATACTGATGTGATTTTTTAATATTTTCTTAAAACACATGGCACCAATATGACACCCGCCAAGCCTCACGTAAAAATTTTAATAACAATTCTTAAATATTAAAAAATTACAAAAATGAGGAAATAATGTACAATATATCTTCTTCTTAGGCTGCTCATCTTCTTCTACGTTGAATGCTTGCTGGTCATGCTATGAACGCTATTATAAATCCTGACATGAATGAGATTCCGAGTTTGATTGTTCCGATTTCATGTCCTACATTTCATGCCCTTTTAGTTTCCAGTTAGGTGGGTTTCCCACCAGTTCAAAGCAGGGACCGTTAGTGTTCCCACCATTCGCGAGACCTGTTCATAGCTTGTGAACACCTAAAACTTGAAGCTTTAATCAGCAACGCTCTTCGAAGAAAATATTGCTTGTTTTTCATCTCATGACACTAGAGAATAAACCTTGATTAAGTTTTTGGGACGAGGCTCTTTGCTAAGAATATGAGATCTAGCAGTATGCTTCGTTGAGACAAAGCTCGAGCAATCATGGCCATGAGCTCAAAAAAGTCGACGTAGCCATGGCCGTGAGTTTGACAAAGCTTGAGCGGCCATGGCCGAAAAGTTGAAAAATATGAATGGTCCATAAGCATTCAGAAGAACGTCCAAGAAGGAGATAAATAGTAATTTATTTTATTTGTTTCGTTTTTAATTTGTTTTATTTTTAGCCTTTCAATTTTTCGTGGCATCTGGTGAGTGCCACTCTCTTAAAGAAAGTAATAGAAAAAGCCATACCAGCATTTTCCTTGAGTCAAATTGAATAGAATTAATAGAAAGACTTGAAAGTTTTATGATTTAATTACAATTTTTGAAAATCTTAGGATTTAATTGTACTTTCGCAACTAGTTTTAAGACTTTTGATGCACTTATACCCAAAAAATAATTATTGATGTCAGTTCACAGATTTGTCTAAAAAGGTGATGTGCATGATAGTGAACTATACTCTAGTTAAGTATATACAACAGTAATCAACTTTGTCTTTGAAAGTCTCAGATAGACTAGATTTATGTGGATAAAACTTGAGCTCCGCCCATCAAGACATTTTCCGAGAATAAAAAGATAAGAAAATTTATCTGCAGTTTTCATGTCATGATTAACAAGCAAGCTGTTTCAAATGTGGACTTTCAGTTTTAGCGGCGAAGTAGACGTACCTGTGGGGGAGCTGTTGAGCATATGCTGGCTAGAACTTGCGGGCAAGTTCAAGACTATCGTGCTCTCACCGAAGACTACTTATGAGGTCGCATTCGTGGTGAAAATGAGAGAAGATAGCAGAGGGCTACAAGGTCCGGTGAACCTACACCTCACTCTACCGGATGGAACGACGCAGGGACGCGTCGAGAATATGGGGGAGAAGCCGAAGGGTGAATGGATAGACGTCCTTGTTGGTACCTTCGTGACCACTCCGAAGAATGTTGGCGAGATAAGCTTTAACTTCACCCAATACGGTGATTGGATGTCCGGACTCCTCGTCAAAGGGGTTGTCTTCCGACCAAAAGATTAAGCATCGTGTCTAGGTGTTATCTGGTGAACTGATTAACAGTTTCTGTTGTTTTATCAAGATGAAAGTTCCTGGTGGATTCAATGTCTCTGATAAACTGGTTTTTGTCACAACCTTGATTAAAATTCAATTCGTGACCATCATAAGTAGAAAGTTCAAGGCAGGAAGTCCCTCTAATGGATAGATTTAGAGGTAATTATTCAAGTAACAGTTCTCATGGTCCATCAATCACGAAGGCTGAATCCCATCATCTTGAATGTTCGCCCCATGAGGTCCATCAATCAAGAACGCAGGTTCTCCCAATCTATAGCATGGGTCCCTCGTGTGATAGGAGTTCATTTTAAGATTATTTAAACAACCTAAAATGTTGACTAGGAGTAGTCACTAGCCTTGTTTATGGGCCTCAGCTAGATTACCCAATCAAAGGTCGGGATGTCACACCCCGTCCCTCTAAAGGCCCCACGACAACTCGTGCTCGTCAACTTTTACTTATCCTTTGGCCATTTGCTTGAGACATCTTAGAAGGCGTCACCGACCCAATTCGCAATAATGATAAATTGCAGGGAGAATTACCAAAAAAGTCCTAAACCTATTGCAATTGTGCCAATTCAGTCCTAAACTTTTTTTTTTTAGCCAATTTAGTCCTAAACCTTTTATAAGTGTGCCAGTTTAGTCCATTCGGTCAAAATTGGCTGACCAACATTGACGTGGACACCGGCTGTCCGGCGAAAGCTAACATGGCAAAATTTTTATTATTTATTTATTTATTTTCAAATTTTTAAATATTTTTTGAATTTTTTTAATTCTTGTTCTTTTTTTTTTAGCTTCTCTTTCCTCCGGGCCGGCACCAGCAGTTCGTTGCTGTAGAAGCCGAGTTGGGTCGTCGTCTTCTCCAATCCACCCTCTGCAAAATGAGCCAAAAAACCCTCATGTCCTCGACAAGCTTCGACAATGGAGGTAGCGAACAGGGTGTTGGCCACGCTCACGAAAGTCGCCGGGCGAGGTCGGCCTTGCTGTCGCCGGGCAAGGCCTCGCTAGATCCGGCGAGGCTTGGCCTCACCCAGCCATGGTGTGGGCCGAGCTTGTTGGCACTCGCGAGATCGACCCTCGCCGTGGCTGGGTAGGGCCGAGCCTTGCCAGATCCAAGGCGAGGGTTGACCTCGCCCAGCCAAGGCGACGGTCGACTCGCCGTCCATGGGCAAGCCAGCCTCGCCATAGGCCGGCAAAGTCGGCCTCGCCGGCCCTCGCCTCGGTTGGCGCCAGCCAGCCCGAGGAAGGAGAAGCTAAAAAAAAACAAAGAAATAAATAATTCAAAAATATTTAAAAATTGGAAAAAAATTAAAAAAATAAAAATTTTGCTATTTTAGCTTTCATTTGGACGGCCGGTGTTCACATCATTGCTTGCCGGCCAATTTTGGCCAGATGGACTAAATTGGCATAATTGTAAAATGTTTAGGACTAAATTGACTAAAAAAAAGTTTATGACTAAATTGGCATAATTACAATAGGTTTAGGACTTTTTTGGTAATTCTCCCTAAATTGCACAAGCGGAAATGTAAACAAATCTCCAACCATTCACGAAATAGGGATAGTTAAAAACATAATTATATAAATAAGCATCATAAGTCAATATAACATACAAGTCATGATCATAAATCAAACAAACAAGCTTAATCCTAATTGGCTTTACCACATCCGATATTGTCAAGCCCCAAACCCCGAGCACGGAACTACCCCTTCCTTGTTCGATAAAAAGCGACGTCCCAGGACTTGTCGCCGACCCTTCATTTTTAATATTTCATTATGCGCAAGTGGAAAACGAACCATCTCCCTATCAAACAGATAGTCAAGCAATCAAACAGGGATAGTGGGATGAACAGTAGAAACACAACATCTACTCATATATACATTTTCATATTAAATTAACCTATGGAGGATTGTTTTCGATCTACAAGCCCGACAGAGAGGCCGATCCATCCTCTAAGCTAGACCAAAAAGAGATTAGTCTAGGCTAATCCAACTATACACAAAAAGAACCCTCGGCTCGGCACTACGGTCACTCAGATCCATTGGACTCAGACCCCGTTGAGTAAGAGTTGGAGCCATATGGGTTAGTCATTGGTGAAGTGGGGCCAGGATTCTCCACTGCACCATTAGGATGGTCAAGCTCCATAGGATCCTAGTCAGCGTCTTCGAGGCCCCTTCCAGGCGGCCGCCAAAACCTCTCATGGACCGATCAGCTGTGACATCCTGGATTTTCATTTTGCTTCCAATGGAATAGATCGAGCTTTTCATCGACGTGCCTATAGTGTTATTCTTAGAGCTAATCACTATGAGATAACTAGACGATTTGCGGAAGCTGTTAAGGCATTTTATTTTAATAGATTGACTACTTGACCGTGCTTATTTGCAGAGATCATTATGATACAGTAAGATCGATTAGAAATCAGAGATAGGTTGGTTCGACTGAGATATGTGGCTAAGCGTGGGTGATTCCACTAAATTGTAAAATTCTCGTCGAACGGTACTAGACTGATTTTTCTGTCATTTTGGTGCCTTGTGTCTATATTTGAAACCTCGAGATTTTCATGACAACCGAGAGTTGCCAATGTGTTGAATAGGTTCATTATGGCTCGAAGAAAATCGACTACGAGTCATTTGTACTAAAAATTTCTAAAAGCTACCCGATAGCCTAGGTCATGCTAAAGTTGTGCTAGATTGAAATTAACTGCGAATTTAAATCCAATTTCAGAAATTGAAAGTTCTATCACATCACAAGTCATTTTAGGAATGTCGACTCACCTTCCAAGAATTTTTCTACAAACTAAGACTTTTTGGGAAGAAGTTGAGGTATGGTTGTTTTTGTCTAGAAAATTCAGAGGATGGTTTTTTATTGCAAAATTGGGATGCAAGTAGGAGTAATTGGCGAGGAAAAATGCCAATTTGATTGAGGGTGTGGTGGTTGAATTTATGGAAGCCGATTTGAAATGATTCAAGGGAGGATTGAAGTCCAATTTGAGCAAAATATGTACAAATTCGTGTGCCCCTTAGATCCAACTCTTTGGACCACTTCAAGCTTCTAGAAAAGTGCTTTGTGGCTGCAATTTTGCTAAGGAAAGTCAACTGCATGGTGGGACTAAGCTAGGGGACAAGAAAATTAGGTAGAAGGCTTGGTGGTCCCCTCTAAAAAGCAGCCAGTCCCCTCCTCCTTTCCCCTCCATTGTCGTCGACCACCTCCTCCTTCTTCTGGTTGTTTTGAGTTCAATAAACCTAGAAAAGCCAACTAGCAAGCCAGCAGCCCAGCCGGAACTGCTGCATGTTGTTGTTCTCCATCACTACCAACCGAAGTCACGCCCAAGCTCCGCTGGTCGCCATCCTAGTTTCGCATGTGCGTGCATCTTTTTGCTGTTGTCCCTATCCCTACTCGCTGCCTCAGGTCGTGCTGGAGCCCGTCCAGACCTCCTTCATCACCATGAAGCATTGCTGAAGCTCTGCCTGTCCACCGTTGGTCCTTGCTCGCTCACCCAACCGACCGATCCATCTCTCTCGGCCTTAACCAGCACCGAACAATAGCCGGGTCGAGTGGGTCTCTAGCCCACTATTTGGGCCGTTTTCGGGCGGTTCCCGACCCCGTTTGGTGAGCCCACTTTGGAGTTTCTCGTCCCTCTCCGCGTCCCTATCGTTTTGATCCGAGTGAATTGCAAATTGAGTAAGTTTAACTCACTAATCCTTGCTTAGTAATTTAATAATGTTTAAGGGTTGTTTAGTTTAGACTAGGTATGGATTAATAGATAGTTAGATTAGACTAGCAATGTAATTAATCGTTATTGCATGTTAGGTGATTAGAGTAGTATAATTAGAGCCTAGACAATCTCTAATATTTATCTAGGGTGGTTCGGAATTTTTTGGGCTCGTCTTGGCTTTTAATTAGGCTTTTTGAGCCTAAGTCCTATTTATTGACATTTAATAATTATTTAATAATTTATTTATTTTTTGAAAATTAGACCGGGATAGTTAGTGATCAGATTTCGTGCTGATTGCAATGGTGTGGTTAGTTTATTTATCTGGCTGCTAATTTGTGTAATTTGAGTGTGATTTGTGATTTTGGGTACCTATCCCAAAATTTATTAATCTAAGTAATTAATTAGAAAATCACCGGGTGTCGATTTATAGTACCAAAAATGTTTTTATCGACTATATAAATGGTGGGAGTTTTGAAAGTAAAGATATTATATTTTTGGCCGAAGCCGACTATGTACCCACACATGATTATTTTATCGGGTATCTTTGGCCCGAGGAAAATAGGCCAAGGTGTTATGTTAATTCAGAAATTTATTTGTGAAGTACAATGTCTTTGGCCGTAGGCAAATAATCATGTGAGGATTTGACTTAGGTTGAGATAACCAGCATATAGAGGTTGTGTCACGCCCCAATCCTCCAAGTGCATGCCCATCCCTCGGTGGTCGATTAAATAGCGACGTCCCAAGACGCATCACCGACCCATTCATTTTTAATGCACATGCGGAAGCAAATAAATAAATCCCTAAACAACAACAAGATGGGATAGAAAAGTAGGACCGCCAACTATAAAAAATCAAACCACACCTTTATACCAATCAAACTAATTCATATACATTATTAGCCGATATTTACAAAGTTTACAAAAAGGTCAACTCTCCAAAACAAGCTGTCCTATGGCTAGCTAGTCCGACTCATTCGCTGATTTTGCAGAGTCCACAAGGTCAAGGCAAGACGGCGGGTCCTCCACTGTGCCATCTGGAGGGTCAACTAGATTCTCGTCTTGAGCAGCATCAATCACTACAGAGGGAATATCGAAAGACCTAAGGGGACCTAGCCTAATACCATAGGGATTGGTACGGAACTATGCTCTGAATCGATTAGGTATTTCCTCACGGGACAACCATGCAGTTCGGGGGGAATCTCCATCCAAGAACCTGAAAATGTTATCCCACAACGAGGTGAGACGACGTTTCAGCAAGTTCAAGCTCTTAAGACCTGACTAGGAAGAAAATACGCCCAAAGGGCTACCTAAGCACAATCATAGATCAGAGCACTTACCTTGGCCTTAGTTCTTTCCTGCAAGTCAATTTAATTCATAAACTCAACTAGTCATCTTAATTCAATCAAATTGAACCATCGATCAATCGACTTAGTCGATTACATGTCATCAAGACCCTTTTCCGATCCTCTCAAATGATACTATCTATAAGTTTGATCATACCCAGGATTGCTTACTTTAAGCGGATAATAGATAGTATAGCTCACCAGAAGCTGTCGCAATATTAGTATAGTATACTATATATATGCTCACCAGAAGCTGCTGGATCTATTGATCTGATATATTTAATATGCTCATTAAAAGCTACCATATCCATTTATTTGATATATTAAATATGCTCACCAGAAGTTGCTAGCTATACCGCCGTAGTATATTGATAATAATAATGCTCACCAGAAGCTGCTAGACTAGAGTCTGTAGGTTGATATAATATATCATCCTGATCATTTGACCATTTTGCCGTTTTTATCATATTAGATAAAAATATTTGTGTTTGGGTATGCAATCAACCTTAGCCAAAATATAATATTTTCACATTTAACTAATAAAGTTTGATTTCGCTCAAAATCTACTGCTCTTCAAGCTCAGTTTCAAAAGTTTGTTGTTATGTAGACTCATGTTAAAAGTAAAAGTTTTCACTGTATTTTACATAATCTGTTTCTACACCTATTTACCCCCTCTAGGTGTTCATACTAGCACTTTCACCCTCGACAAATAGTAGATAAATTCTAGTTTAAGACCTCATCATTTCCTTACCGGTTGCTCGGCTTCACTAGTGGCTCGATGCTCTCCGAGAATCTACTCTCGAGCTCACGCAAGAAGAAGAAAGAGTCGTTGGAGCTGCTAGGCTTTGCTTATGCTCGAGCCGCGAAAGGAAGGAGAAGAGAGAGAATTTTGGGTTTGTTTTGGGGAGGAAAGAATGGCGTGAATTTGGAGGGAGTTTAGCTTGAGTGTGCAGATTTTTGTTTTAAATCCCAAGGAAAGAAGTAATCATTAGAAAGGATTAATAATGATGTCTCCTTTGAAGCTTCGGGTTGGAGAGAAAACCAAAAGGGAAGAAATGGGTGTCGTGGCTCCCATGCACGCCTTATTCTTCATGGTCGATAGCTAGCGCTTGAGAATAGTTAACTTCTAATCTGTGTCGTTAGTTAGTCTATTAGTTTCTAACGTCTTCTACTTAGTTTCATTTCGAATCCATAAAAATTTCAATCCTCTTGTAACTATATGAATCTATGAGTTCGCACAAATCGAATTGATGTGTTAACATCGCGACACTAATCTATGAACAAGAAATTATCGCGAGAAATTACTAAAGTTAGTGGTTGACAATAGAAGTACAATCACTTATAAGTTTTTAATAAAATTTCTAATAAATCCCTCATAATGGTAATCTATAATCTTAATTGAAAATTAACGCGCTTGGACCTAAATACCCATCTCTGGCCCACTAGGCTTATCCCACAACATTTCATGGCCCACTAGACTTAATTCACAATTTTAACCGGATAATAGAAAGTATAACTTGCTAGAAGTTGCCTCAAATATTGATATAGTATACTATTGTTGACACTTAAATTTTGACAATCCAGTCCTTTATTTATTGCATAGAAAATTAGGGGTTAATTTTATCCTTGAAAAAATATTAATTGCATAGCATATAAATTTAGGTGCATTTATTTTTAATTTGTATTTTTTGCATTTATTGGACCGATTGTGGATGGGTTCGAATTAGTGGTTTTGAGCTTTAACTTGACAAGCTGGATTAAGCCCACGAAGCAAGCAAATTGGTCCAAGCCCTTTTTTTTAATGATCGAAAATTATCTCATGAAAAAATAGGGATTTGAAATTTTTCCAGGATATGATGGAATTTTTTGGATAGGGCAGATGTGACAAAAAATATTGCGTTCGGATAAGCAAATATTGCGTTTGGAAAATAAAGCTTTGTGGCTATGGATTTGGAAAAATTAAAACCCTAATCCCTAGTCTATAAATAGGTTGTTCGTGTAGGGTTTTGGGGGGGGACACACAATTGAGAACACATGGCCACAAATAAAGAGAACCCATGGAGAGAGAGACAATACCGAGGGGAAGACTCATTTTTCACGAAAGTGGTGATAGAGCAAAGTGAAAATATCATTCTAGCCGTCTTTTTGGCGTTGTGCGGCCTAAGTTCTCCATCCACAACGCCTTGTTAATGAGTGCTACCCTATTGAGCTGTTGCCGACACCATGGTTTGACGTGCCCTAGTTGTGTTGAGCTCCCCGATGTGCTGCCCTCCGTCCTGGAGAATTGCTATTTTATCCATCGAATTGGACCACAAGTGACGCGGCTACTCTAGTCCTCCACACCAACTTCGGCGAGACAATCCCCAGCACTCCTGTCCTCACCAACAAGTTTCCTAGCATGACCCATCATGCTTAACGTGTTTTTTTTTTTTTTTGAAATATATAGGTCTCTTGTGATTGCAGCATTCGACGATCACTTGCAGCAGCTTTAAAAAATATTGGATTTTCCCGTGAGACCCCACCATCACCAATCATCAGTCTAGTGCCAAGTGGGGGAGGGTTTATTTTAAAAAAAAAACGAGAGTCAAAGTCAAGCAGCGGCCAATCAAGCTCTTGCACTACTCATTCGTGCTTGGAGCTTGACACTCTTCATTGACAACCCTGCTCCATCGACGATTCTTGTTCGATCCATTGTCGACCACTTATCCTCAAGCCCAGCCGCGGCAATTGATTGTTCGTTGCTATGTTTTTAACTCTACTTTGCAGGCTAATTTGTGCGCCGACAGCCTAGTGACGAAGCTACAAACCACTCCCGTTTCCTGCTTTGCTACTCCAAGACCGCAAGCGGCCATCGATGAACCCCCATCACAAGTGACCTTGCCCAGCCGAACACCAAGGAGTCCCTCATCGCGAGCCATGTAGCCTCTGCCATACGTGAGCCCCTTGCCGTTGGACCACGGTCCTAAGCCGGCATCCCAATTTGGGAAACTTATCCATGCAATAATTTGAATTTAGGTAATTATCTTGTTTGCCATCAATTTGAATATTTTGTGATTCAATTTGATTGAGAATATTACATGATTCCTAAATTTTGAGCAATAAGTGCACTCCCAATTAGGATTTATTTCCTAATTCACAACCGCACACGAATTTTTTATTTCATCTATAACGCTTTAAATGGAATAATTAATCATGCAGGAATAAAATTGATATCTTGATCTTTAAGGCTTAAGATCAATTTATTGATTTTATTAGCGAAATAATCAAGCTTGATTAGATATCGTTCCCAAATTCAAACAATGGATAATAACTTTGATGATTGTGGATGATTCGGTGCTTATCTTTTAATTGTTCTGATTATCCCAAAAATCCAAAAAAATTTCATTTGCATATCATGTAGATTAGAATCGATTTTGTAAATAGAATTGCATGATAGAATAGTTATATTTTTTTTAAAATGCATATTTAGATGGTATCTAGGATAGATAATATCTCACTTTAGTTAGATTTTTCTTTTTGGCAATTTTAATTACGAATTTTTATAGAAAATACAAAAATATCATGCGCATGTCATATAGAACTAGGTTCATGAAATGCACGTCATTTAGGGATTGTTGCTAGGTTCATTTAATTAGAAATTGCCCGTCATTAGAATTAGGCCATTTGATTAGATTGCATTGCACATAGATTAGATTTTATTAAACAAGATAAAATCCTTTAAAATGATTTAGTGATTGCATGTTAATTAGAAATCATATCTAGGATTGTCGATGTGAATTTTGATATAACATTGCAGATGCTTTCATTGCATGAAGTAAGTCGTGCAATTTACTCATTGCTTTCTTAGGGGTTAAATTGGCGGTTTGCACACTCGCATGATCACCTCACATGTTAGGAAAGTAAATTAAAATCAAATAAAGTTGCCTGCAAAACATTTTTTTTAAAAGAAAAGAGAAAGGTACCGAAAGGGCATTAAAGAAATCTAGCGTAACCAAGTCCCCGAACTCACAATCTTTGGTTTGTAGGAGTAAAGTAAATCCCCCGTTACTTTACTTAGATTTCTAATCAACCCACCAAAAATAGATTAGTGGCAACTCTTAATTGAAAAATTATTTGCATGTTAAGAACTTGAACCTAAGTCGCGAATTGATATGGGCTTGGGAGAGCCTGAACTAAGTTTAGACTTAGTAATCCATTAGCCAAATCCTAGGTGGTTCACCTGAGGTTAGGTCACGATAGCTTAGCGACTTCGCTAGGGACATGAGTTAAAACTCTTAGTGGACTTAAGCCAATTTTATTTTTTGAAAAATATTTTTGTTTAGTAGCAAGGATCCTAGGTACGTCTCTCTTATTTAAGGTATTAAATGTTCTTGCAGATGGGAGGTATAAAGGTAGTAGTGATTGCTAACCCTTGCCTTGCAGGTTGGAGTTGGGGATGAATGTTTTGAATTCAAACTATTGAAGTGTTGTTTGATATAAACTATTGTACATGCTTTGCATTTACACTACACTCTTGCACACACAACCTATTGCCAGACCTAGGCCACACTAGGACACTTAGGATAGTATTGAGTTGGATATGACTTCGACCGCGAGGCCACATAATAGAGGTTGCCCAACTCAATCCCGAAAGTTTCTTTCTTGGTATCAAGAATGTCTATCTCTGCCCGCGAGACTGCGTCGCATTAGGGTATCATTCTTGACTAAGCCAGAGTTAGGAGAACTTGACTTAGTATGTGAGGCCTCAACTAGTCATCCCACCCTGCTAACTTCACTTTGCTAAGCCATTTAGGTAGAAATCGAGCTTCACATCTCATGTGCATGTTTATGTGATTTTCGTCGATTTTTCTTGGTGAAGTAAGTTTTCTATCCCTATACATTGCAATTTATTTTGTCATGCTTTTGGTTTGTCCATGACAATCTAGGTTAGTCATTTGATCTAATTCATTTGTCAATCAGAAACGAAATGAGGAAATTGCCATGCAATGAATCATTTGAAAAATAAAAAAACTTTGGAGAATTTGTTTTCAATTCATGTTTAGGAAATTTGATTTTGCTAGGGTGTCTATTTTTCTAGCTCTCTTTAGGAAATTCCCTTATTGTACGAACTTTTCATGAAAAAAATGAAAAAAGTTGATTGGATCATTGTCATTGATTGATTCTCTATTTATACCTTGTGCTTACATATTTTCGTTCATTTGAATTAGGTGATAATAGATCCCTCATATTCGTCAATTATTACACGATTAAGAGTTAGAATGGCCGATGAAGCTGAAATGCGTGATCGTATCTCCACTATGGAATACCAACTCCAATAGTTAGTCACCTCCATGCAACTTCTGACAACTTAGATCTAGTCCCTCCAAGCGAATCCGACTCCTGCACTTGCTCTCCTCGAGATTGTAGTTTTAAAGCCGACAAATAAGGCTCAAATTATGGGTGATGACAATATGCCTAGGCTGGAAGATGACCCACCATTGATCAGTGCTAAAAAGGCTAAGCCTAACAATGTCCCTAAGACGGAGCAAGATGAATGCTTCACAAAGCTTGAAGAGAAGGTGAAGCAATTGCAAGAGTCACAGAGTTCACTCTTGTTTGAATTGTCCGTGTATGAGAAGGTTAAGATGCCAAAAAAGTTTAAACTGCTAGAGTTCGAGAAATACGATGGTACTTCCTACCCAAAAGCTCATTTGTAGATGTACCACGTACGCATGGCCTAATATGTCAAGAACGAGCCCCTCATGATCCAATCATTTCATGCGAGTTTGACTGGGCCCGCACTGAACTGGTATGTGATGAATAATGTGAATCTTCTTGACACCTGAAATTAAGTGATTGACGCATTTCTCAAGCAGTATAAGTTCAATATGGACATTGCACCTTGCTAAGAAGATCTTGAGAGAATGGAGAAGAAGATGAGTGAATCATTTAAGAAGTACGCCATGAGATGGCGAAATTTGGCAGCTCAAATCACTCCTGACCCTAATGACAAGGAATTGATGAAGTTGTTCGTTAGGACTCTCCCGTCTGAGTTCCATAACCGGATGGCTAGCACATACATAAAAAATTTCAACCAACTCGTTCTCGTGGGAGAACAAATTGAGATGGGGATAAGAGAAGGGTGGTTTACTAAGCCATCTAACAAAAGGTTTTCTACCAAGAAGGAGAATGATCTTGAAGATGAGATTAATGTGGCCTATTCTCAACCAAATTGTGATACATCTAATCACGCTCCGGTAATTAAGATTTTTACTAAGCAACAAGGTGGAGGGCATCGGTTCTTGGGTCAATGACGTAATGTTAGAAGACAATTCACACCTTTTCTAGACCCCTATCCAAAGTTTTGCCTATCCTCCAAAAGAAGGGATTACTCTCTACTGAGCCGAAGCAACCAAATCCCGAGCATCATCCTGCATATAATCCCTCTAAAAAGTGTGACTATCACATGGGAGAGGTTGGTCACTCCACTGATGATTGCTATGTTTTGAAGCATAAGGTCCAAGACCTCTCGGATACAAAGGCGTTCGCTTTTAGTAGAAATCAGAAAAACCCTCTGCCCAACCATGACGGAGGTGCAAATGCTGTCATTGAGTGAAGGAGTTCTTGTCTTCACACTCCTCTACGAAGGAGTCTTTTTTTTATGCTTTCTAGGATTTCAAGTTTTTAGGATTTCCTACTTTATGAGATTTCAATGATTGCTTTCATTTCTAGGATTTGCTTGTTTGCATTTTCATTCCAATAATGTAATTCATTTGACTTTGTTCAATGAAATTATAATCTTATTTCCAATTTTGAGGACATGATGGGGTACACTAAACTAGCCCAGTGACGATATCCAACAATGAAAAGAAAAATCATCCAAGGAGAATTATGAGGACTAGGCTTCTTCATGCTTCCTCATCCAAAAAAATTCCCCAAAAAAAAAAATTCAAGCCATTTCCAAAAAACATGCATTAGGTTAGCCCTATTTAATTTTCTGACTCATTTAGTTTATGTTTCAGAGCATTACTTTCTTGGCTTGATGAGAAAGAATCTGAAAAAGGCACATCATGGGTAAAAGCGAGAATGGAGCATCTATCAAACTGAATATCGTATTTTCTATCTCGATTGATCAATTAGTGTGTGTGTTCCCATTCGATAGGGGCAGTCCAAGAACACCCACTACTGAGATGGTGCCTTCGTGGGACAATTCTTTGAATGAATGGCCACAATCATACTTATGAGAGCATTTTTGAGTGTAGCAAATTGTTTGTTTGAAGTCACAAAAGCTTTTCATGTTTAAAGTTGTTGGACTCTTTTGAAAAGAGAATTTCCATAGTGATTTTACCTATTTAACTCACAAATTTCACTCGGAGATTTGTCAAGATGGACAATTCAGTGGATTGAGCATGTTAATCGAAATGTGTCAGGATGATGAAAGGCAAGCTTTATCCTATACATAGTTCCCTATCTATACACTTGTGAGATGAGTGTAGAAAATTTCATATCCACAAGGTAAAGAGTTCTCTCGAAAAATGTACGATGACTGAAATGATGAGGGGCAATTCATTTCTCTATCCCAAACATGCTTAACCCCTTTGAGCTCCATACACTTATGAAAATTCTTTCAAATTACCCCTATCAAGAACCACCCCACATCGGGGCAAATTGAAGGTAAGATGGCATCATGAGGTGAGGAAAATGAAAAGAATTTTTCTTGATCTCACTTGCATCAATCTTTAAGTCGTGCTAATACATTGAATTCACGTGGTAATTTAAGTGCCTTAGGATGACAAAGAGCATTTCTTTCTCTATCCTACATATTTATATCCTTTGTACAACTCAGTTGAGCCTACAATTTCATTTCTTCAAAGCGAGTTGGTGATCATCCCCAAATTTGGGCAAGGCAAGGCAAATGGTGACCCTTGAAAGTTCAAGTGTCATTCAAAGTGTACTTGCTTGACGTATGCATTGTGCATAAGAATGCAAATCAAAATAGAACTAAGGGGCATGAAAAAATAGTGTGCCTAATAAAAACAAGGTCAATGCCCATGAAAAGAAGTGAAGAAAAAATGAATGAGAACTAGGGGCATGAAAAAGCGGTGCGCCTGGTAAAAGCAAGGCCGATGCCCATATATGAAAAAGAGAGTCAAGATAGATGACTATCGGTTGCAAAGATTGTATCCCAATGGAGCAGTACTCAAAGAGTCAATATCAATAGTGCATTTATAATGACAATCCCTGGCGAAGAAGAAGATTGGCGACAGTGCCTAGATGATCATCAACTTTGACCCCTATACACATCTTTAAAACTAACAATCTTTCATTTCTTAACCCATGAACCTAACTTACGTTACGTCCCTTGCAAAGTCTCTTCTAACAGTGCCTAGATGATCATCAACTTTGACCCCTATACATATATTTTAAGCATTGCCCGAAGAAGTGCGAGTAAGATTATTTCTTTCTCATTTTCCAAGGTCCTTGACTTGTAAACCCGGAGATGATTACATAATTATTCTTTCAATTGCCTTGACTCAAAGAGTCACTTTGTTAAGCCATTGACCAAGCCCTCATGATGGTCTCTATTAAAGACCTCTCAGATTGGTAAGGTCGTATTGCTTGCAAGAATACTCAGACCCTTGTCGATATGATGATGATGAGATGGAGTGATTCTCCTAAAATAACCGTTCTAAATAAGAGTAAGTGAAAGTCATTTCTAATTGAAAGTCTTTGATTTAGTGTTCTCAAGAAATCCATGTTATTGTCTTGAACGACAATTCTCTCCAATGGAAATTTGGGTGATGCAAATATGGTAAGTCATTATGCATAAACCTTGATTGAATTGATGAAAACCTCACTAAATTTTGAAATGTGCATTTTAAAGCATCTCATATTATCTACGTCTTTAATGAATGCATATCGATTTTCGCTCAAATCGTGTCTGACAGGTAATATTTTCTTGAAGATCGAGTAATACTTGACGTTCAAGTTACTCCTTGAAGCCTTCAGATTCGGCATGCTTTCATAGCCCGAAGCCCTTTTCACTAACTCGACATGCTTCTATAGCCCAGAGTCATTTTCATCGACTCGGTGTGCTTTTGTAGCTCGATGTCCCCCTTTATTGACCCGGCATGCTTCCATAGCCCGGTGTCCCTTTATGTTCACCTGGCGTGCTTTCATAGCTCGGAGTTCTTGACCTAGTGTGCCTTTGTAGCCTAGTGTCCCTTTTCATTGACTCGGCATGCTTCTGTAGCCTGATGTCCTAGCGTGCTTTTGTAGCCCAGAGTTCATGACATGGTGTGCTTTCGTAGCCCAAAGCCCCTTTTATCGAACAGGGATGCTTCTGTAGCCTGGATTTCTTTTATATTGACCAGGCATGCTTTCATAGCCCAGAGTCCCTTTTATCAGCGTACGTTCGTAGCCTGAAGTTCCTCTTAATCGACACTCGATTGAACTGTCCCCCAAAGGTTTTTCTCTTGGTCAGTCTGATTAAGGTGACCGAAGAAAGGTTCGGTTCCTGGTTAGATGATCTATGTTGCAACGTTGGGTGACCGAAGAAAGTTCGGGTCCTAGCCAAGCAAAACCTTAGTTTAGGAGACCATAGAATGGTACGGGTCCTAGACAACATTTATTGCTCTAATAGGCAACCGTAGAAAGGTATGGGTCCTGAAAAAGCAATTTCCCCATTCAGGCGATTGTAGAAAAGTACGAGTCCCAGGAAAGTAGTTTCCTTACAAAGTCTTGTTGCTATTATGGGCAACCGTAGAAAGGTACCAGTCTTGGACATGTAACACCAATTACCTTAAATCACTCTACCCTCCTTGAAGGCAAGATATTCTAGGTAGGTTCCTTTGACATCTCAGTGTGGATGTGAATGTCACAAAATTATTTTCATTTAAACATTTCATTTTGGATGTGAATGCTTTTCAATCTTTCTCGTTATACCTTAGTCTGGATCTAGGTATTTCGAGTCCCAAAATTTTGATATTTCAATTTGGATTTGGATGTCTTAATTCTTTTCGTTGAACATTTCACTTTGGATGTGAATGTTTTTTGATTTTTCTCATCATACCTTAGTCTAGACCTAGGTATTTCGAGTACAAAAATCTTGATATCTCAGTCTTGATCTAGATGTCTTAATTCTTTTAGTTGAACATTTCACTCTGGATGTGAATGTTTTTCAATCTTTCTTGTTATATCTTAATCTGGATTTAGGTATTTCGAGTTCCAAAATATTGACATCTCAGTCTGGATCTGGATGTCTTAATTCGTTTCATTGAACATTTCACTTTGGAAGTAAATGTTCTTCTCAGTCTGGATGTTTTAATCTATTACCTATTAGGCTCTTCAAGGAACCTAAGTGAAAACTGGGTACTTGTGGAGTAAAGGAGGATTTATCATGTACCTCAACATGGTCTACCGCACTAATTGGTAAGTAATTGTAGGTACATTTTTTCCTTTCGCATCATGCATTTGCATTAGCATTTCCATGTATCATATAAATTGCATTTTAAAATGAATGAATAAATAAATAAATAAATCATTCAAATTGCATTTTAAAATGGAATTCATTTTCCGACAAACAAATCATCATTCAATGCATGTGCATGGTCAAAATTTAGGTCTCAATTTGTCTTTGAAGGCAACCTCTACGAGCTCACCCTCAAAGAGAGGCAGCAGTTGACACCTAAATTTTGGCGATTCGATCATTTATTTAATTGTTTCATTTTTGAAATTGTTTCATTTTACATGAGCCGGAGATGAGTTGAGCTCAAGTATGCGGAGTTCTATTGATTGAAGCTCTAATTCAAAAAGATGCCATGATTTACGCTCAAACCTTACTTAAAGAAATGACTTATTCAATTCAAACTCAAATTCAGTTACTGAACTATGCCAACAAAAATTTTTGGAGGACATTGAACTATGAAGATGCAATGACAGAATTGCATGTAGCAAATTTAATGTAGATAGACTGAAGGTGAGATGAAGATACTTCACGTCCAGTCCACCAAGAAATCAAGTTCATCAACTCAATATGATGAGAACATCATCAGAATTTCTGGTGTGAGATTATTCTTTG